>LPNX010996499.1:28089-60932 GCA_001517045.1 Pseudotsuga menziesii | reverse complement strand
GGGAGGTATTTTCCAATATTTTTTGAAAATAGGGGTATTGTTTCATATGCCACGAATGAACGTGCTATGGCATGGTTTCACTAAGTGAAGACCCCATGCTAGAATCACATGATCACCAATACTTGCATGCATGAACTATGCTTTCATGAACACTAATTTGCATGTACCAACTAGGGTTGTTAAGGTAAGAGATGGAACTAGGGTTTAGTGAGCAATTTGCAAGTTAAGAGAGGGAACTAGAAACACATGATCACAAATACTTGCATGCACCAACTAGGCTTTCATGAACACCAATTTGCATGCTCCAACTAGGGTTGTCAAGGTATGAGATGGAACTAGGGTTTAGTGAGTAATTTGCAAGTTAAGAGAGGGAACTAGAAACACATGATCACCAATACTTACATGCACCAGCTAGGCTTTCATGAACACCAATTTTCATGCTCCAACTAGGGTTGACAAGGTATGATATGGAAATAGGGTTTAGTGAGCAATTTGAAAGTTAAGAGAGGGAACTAGAAACACATGATCGCCAATACTTCCATGCACCAACTATGCTTTCATGAACACCAATTTGCATGCACCCACTAGGGTTGACAATGTATGAGATGGAACTAGAGTTTAGTCAGCAATTTGCAAGTTAAGAGAGGGAACTAGAAACACATGATCACCAATACTTGCATGCACCAGCTAGGCTTTCACGAACACCAATTTGCATGCACCAACTAGGGTTGACAAGTTATGAGATGGAACTAGGGTTTAGTGATAAATTTGAAAGTTAAGAGAGGGAACTAGAAACACATGATCACCAATACTTGCATGCAACAACTAGGCTTTCATGAACACTAATTTGCATGCTCCAAATAGGGTTGACAAGGTATGAGATGGAACTAGGGTTTATTGAGCAATTTGCAAGTTAAGAGAGGGAACTAGAAACACATGATCACCAATACTTGTATGAACCAACTATGCTTTCATGAACACCAATTTGCATGCACAAACTAGGGTTGACAAGGTATGAAATGGAACTAGGGTTTGGTGAGGAATTTGCAAGTTAAGAGAGGTAACTAAAAACACATGATCACCAATACTTGCATGCACCAACTATGCTTTCATGAACACCATTTTGCATGCACCAACTAGGGTTGTCAAGGTATGAGATGGAACTAGGGTTTAGTGAGCAATTTGCAAGTTAAGAGAGGGAACTAGAAACACATGATCACCAATACTTGAATGCACCAACTAGGCTTTCATGAACACCGATTTGCATGCTCGAACTAGGGTTGACAAGGTATGAGATGCAACTAGGGTTTAGTGAGCAATTTTCAATTTAAGAGAGGGAACTAGAAACACATGATCACCAATACTTGCATGCACAACCTAGGATTTCATGAACAACAATTTGCATGGTCCAACTAGGGTTCAAAAGGTATGAGATGGAACTAGGGTTTGGTGAGCAATCATGCAAGTTAGAAGAGGGAGCTAGAAACACATGATCACCAATACTTGCATGCACAAACTAGGCTTTCATGAACACCAATTTGCATGCTCCAACTAGGGTTCACAAGGTACGAGATGGAACTAGGGTTTGGTGAGCAATCATGCAAGTTAGGAGAGGGAACTAGAAACACATGATCACCAATACTTGCATGCACCAACTAGGCTTTCATGAACACCATTTTGCATGCTCCAACTAGGGTTGACAAGGTATGAGATGGAACTAGGGTTTAGTGAGCAATTTTCAAGTTAGGAGAGGGAACTAGAAACAGATGATCACCAATACTTGCATGCACCAACTAGGCTTTCATGAACACCAATTTGCATGCTCCAACTAGGGTTGACAAGGTATGAGATGGAACTAGGGTTTAGTGAGCAATTTGCAAGTTAGGAGAGGGAACTAGAAACACATGATCACCAATACTTGCATGCACCAACTAGGCTTTCATGAACGCCAAATTGCATGCTCCAACTAGGGTTGACAAGGTATGAGATGGAACTAGGGTTTGGTGAGCAATCATGCAAGTTATGAGAGGAAACTAGAAACACATGATCACCAATACTTGCATGCACCAACTAGGCTTTGATGAACACCAATTTGCATGTTCCAACTAGGGTTGACAAGGTATGAGATGGAACTAGGGTTTAGTAAGCAATTTGCAAGTTAGGAGAGGGAACTAGTAACACATGATCACCAATACTTGCATGCACCAACTAGGCTTTCATGAACACCACTTTGAATGCTATCACTAGGGTTGACAAATAATGAGATGGAACTAGGGTTTACTTCAACCAATTTAGGGTTTGTAGGGTATGATGTATGTTAGTATGGTATGATGTTAGTATCATAGGGTATTGTAGGGTATGATATGGTATATATTAGACATGCATGCATGACTTAGTGTTATGGTATATTGTTAGTATGTTATGTTATGGTATGTTATTGTATGTTAGTATGGTATGATGTTAGTGTCATAAGGTAATGTAGGGTATGTTATTGTGTGCTAGTATGGTATGCTGTTAGTATCATAGGGTATTGTAGGGTATGATATGGTATATTACACATGCATGCATGACTTAGTGTTATGATGTTAGTGTATGGTATATTACAATGGTATGGTATGTTAGTATGACATGATGTTAGTGTCATAGGGTATTGTAGGGTATGCTATTGTATGTTAGAATTATATGATGTTAGTATCATAGGGTATTGTAGGGTATGATATGGTATATATATATTACAAATCCATGCATGACATAGTGTTATGATTGTTAGTATATGTAATTTAGTTAGTGTATGGTATGGTTATGATGTTGAAAAGTTGAGGATAGCCATAATGTTAAAAAGTAAATGAGTCATAAATTCTTCCTTTAAGTATTGGAAATTCATAAGTTAGCACACATGTGAACCACACATATCATTATATATCACATAGGTGAAACACACATATCATGTTCCAAGATCAAGTCAACCATATATGTATAAATTTGAACCTTGCTTTATATTATATATGTATAGAAATAATGTTGCAAAAATTATCATGCCACATGGCCATAATACAAAATAATGGATCAAAAAGTACATCTGTGTGTACATATGAACAAAAAGTTACATATATGTATGCCTTCTATACATTTATTCTAGTTATCCCCCCTTTGGCTGCCACTGCCAGTGTCTTTGGAGAAGTCTAGCTTTCTTTTCCGACTGCTCACTGGTGATCCCCATCGCTGAACAAGAGGAATAGGTCGCATTAGTGGAGACTACAGAAAAATCAAATTTTGTAAGTTAATTTACCAACATTTAAAAACTCTATGTACATTTGTTCAAAATCCAAAACCAAAATAACATTTTTACTTACTGTACGTGAGTAAGTAAATGTGGGTTGTGGTGCCTCACTAATAGCGACCTTGATTGGGTGCTCTTCAAGCACCACTTTCTCACTATCAAGCTGCATAAAAAAAATATATATGCCAATATCAACAAATATACATGTACCTTGGGGGGGAAGAGGTGGGTCACCAATTTGGGTCTCTTCAAGCACCAAATCAGAGAAAACGATACACAAACGTACAAAGAAAGCGATACATAAACATACCTGTTGGCTCGTCAAAGGTGGGCCACTGATTTGGTGCTCTTCACGCACCGGTGCCTCACCAGGGGCCTGCATAAAGTAACATCTATGTCAATTTAAGATAAAATAGTGAATCAGAGACATATATATACTACATGGACAGAAAATGATGTTACCAAAGAAAGCGAAACATACATGTACTTGGGTGGGGGGAAGAGGTGGGTTGACAACAACCTCACTTTGGTGCTCTTCAAGCACCACTATCACAATAGGTTCCTGCATAAAGTAACATATGTCAAAGCGATAAAAGTAAAATGATTTTTCCAAAGAAAGCAAAAAATAATTAAAAGCATATAATTAAAATCATATTTCAAATAATACCTGATTTTGGGAATCTACCTCTGCATGAGAGGGAATAGGATGAGATACAATATACTCATCCTGATCACCCTGCATAGAACATGTTGTATCAAAATTAGGATGTATTGAGTGTTACAATCTATACTATAAATATTTAAATAAAGTTGACAAATTAACAAGTATAGTTCTTACCCCTATTGGTGAAGAACCAAACCCATATGCAATATTGACAGTCGCATCAATGTTCTCAACATTGATCAATGGACTATGCGAACCTGGTGTGCCATGGGACACCAGCTGTATATTTGTTCACATAATTAGTTAGATAATTAAATAGAAATAAATTGCGAAACAATTGAAAATTTTGATATGAAACAAAATATAATATGAAAATAATGAGTTTTACTTACAAAGCGAAGTAATCCATCATCTCGAAAGTCTGAAGCAGGGCCATAGCATATGCCTCCACACAATGTGCAAGGGTGTGGAGTAACACGATGCTCTAAATGCTCTGCATCTCCTGTGTGATTTGTAGATGGGATCGCCTTAGAAGTGCTAGCCCCTTGGTCTACATTGCCTTAGACATCAGTCCCATGCTGAAGCAATGTATCTGCCAAGTCAAATAATGCCTCCTATGTATTCTCAATCACAGGACTTGCGGGAGGATATAACTGAGGGGGTTTTGGTGTGCGTGGAGGGCGTGGCACATGGTTAGGATCTATCCTGGCACCTTCCCTATCTTGGGACATCCCATGACCAACACCTTGGAAGCCTAAGAGATCGAAGTAGTTAACATGTTTCCCTAGGACGAATTCTGCATACAACTTCCTAACGAAATAAAATGGGATGTCCTTATTCCCATGAGGGTCTTCATCGAAGACCATATACCAAAAATCCATCCAATTGGCCTTTATATTTGGTTCAACACACCAGTCTATGGAAATGTGTGGTCGAATGGTGGGTGGAACCAATCTGGTGCTAGGGTCTCAGAATAATGAAAATAATTGGTCTTTTGTAATTTTAAGGGCTTTGATGTCTTTATAACTCAATCCATTGGAGTAGCATTGCCTCCTTGATTTTCTGTACGAGCTAATGTTGTACAGAGCTCCTTGGGCTTCGACAATTGTGTTTGTTATTGTGTCCAATGCATTGGCTAGAGACTCTCTCAAACGATCCCCCCCTCTAATAGATGAGCTAAGGCACCTCAATGATGCCAAACGCGCAATAATTTGTGAGTTTCGATCTTGTTGCCCCTCCGAGTTTGGGTTTAGGTTAGGTTGTGGGTTAGGTTGTTGTGGGTTATTAGAGGGTGGGTTTTCCACATTGTCTTGTTCATTTCTGTTGTCTGTTAAGATTTAAACAAAAAAATACAAGTTATTTTACTTAATCATTCTTTGATTTCATTTAATTTTTTTTATTAAATTTGTTTAAAATAATTATTAAAACTATGAAATTATAGAAAACAATAAAGAATTGAAGACTAACTGAAATGGATAAGAGCATTTACCTGTCATTGGAGCCAATCCACCTCCAACTCGACCTCGAACTCGACCTCCAAAAGCTAAAACAAAAATTGCCTCTATGCTATTTCGCCCATGCAATTTTTCCACTCTCCCGATCCTATGCAAATGATATTTGAGGGGCCTGCGGCCTCTATTTTAGTTCTTTTTTTACTTTTCAATATCACATATGCGATATATCACACTTGCGATATATATCGCATATGCGATATTGTAAATGTGAAATATCACATATGCCCCATCCTTCTTCCTACCTAAATAATTAAATAAAAGAATTAAAATTTAGTAGTCTATAAGTCACTTTAGTGGATTGTAAGTCACTTTATGTAGTCTATAAAATATTTTTGGTAATGTGAAGCATGCAACTAGAAAGGTTATTTTTCTCATTATGTTGGTGTAAACATATTGTTATTGTTCTAAGCATTTACAACCATGGTTTTGGAGCCATAGTAAAGGCCATCCAAACCAATTGAAGGATTAATTTAGTGTGGGAATACAAACAAGATATGCCTAAAATAATGTTATCCAACAAGCATGAACTTGAATAAAGATGAGAAGGAGGTTACTAAAATTTCAGTGAAAATTTATGAGAGACATGTAACGACAAATGAACTTGACAAAAATTTACAGGAGGAAATAAGAAAACTAAGTAGTCATATTGTCGATAACAAGTAGAGGATGCAATATATTTAGAGCAATGCTTTGTGGAGGCTTCAATCTTTGTTGATTCCAAGCTAGCATGAAATAATAATTATTTCCTTAAGCAACTTACTTAAATTACTAGAGATTTCCATTAAGAGTGGTGTTAACAACACAAATAGAACATGGATATTTGAGTGACACTCCACAACTTGAAAGTTTTGTGAGGCTATGGGAGTCCTTTTTACATAATGCATAAAGGAATACCCTCTCCGCTTTCATTAGCATGTCATTGAAGTAGTCACATGTGCAGAGAAATACAAGTGGTGTGATAGAAAAATTAATATTTGAAACATGAACTAGGGCCGTTCGTGTTGGCCATTTATTGTAGGTTATGTTTCTTGTAATAATAGAAGATGAAGAATATTCAAGTGACGCTACACAACTTAAACCTTTTGCGAGGCTATGCGACTCCTTTTTAAATGACCGATGAAGGAATACTCACTCCAATTTTGGCATTTTCATGGTGTAGTCACACGTATAGCCAAATAGAGATGGTGTGATAGAAAAATAAATAAATGAAACTTGACCTAGGGTTTTCGTTTGGTTGTTTCTCCTTGGTAAAAACCCTATGTGAAAATACATGTAGAAAGTTACAAATGTCAATAGTTTGTCAAGAAATGGGTTTCCCATCGAGGAGGAATTGGAAACAAATGAAATACATAGGATTCTTGTGTGGTTTGGTATTGAGGTGGTTTTGTAAATGTTGAATATTGCATGTTGAATATCGCATATGCGATATTTAACATTTACAAAACTCATATGCGATATATCGCATACACGATACTTTTTTACGAACCTTAGCCTTGTGTTTGGACTTGGGTTATTCCGAACGTACCATCAATAACGTATATGCGTTCTTGATTTGCAATTCGGAAGTGCGTTTTTGATTTCTTAAGTGGCACTAAAAAGTGGAACCAACTTCGTGCGAGGGCCCATATACTTAAAACAAAGAAGCTAAATTATGGAACTTTGGTTACCCTTAAGTATGGAGGTAGACGAGTTAAAGGGAGCACACACAGACACAATAAAAGACTAAGTGGGGTTTTAAATACATATTCACAAACATGCAACATATGGAATAGGGGATTGACTCACATATGAGGTTACAGACAAATAAAGGAAAAAAAAACCTAATGGGATATGCAATCAAGTTTCTCAAAACATTGCAACAGTTATTAGGTAAGAGTAGGACAACGTTTTTCAAAAGGGATCAAGAATGAAAATAGGACCAACAAATAAGAATGATATCTGGTTCTATTATATTTTGATTATTTTATTCTATTGTATTAAGGGTATATTATGTTGGAAATTTTCTTTATGAATAATTTGAATTATAGCATTTGATTACTTAGCCTATTTAAAAATAGGACTATTAAAACATGGAAGTAACATATATAAAGAACATAGAGAGGATATTTCATTTTACCTATAAAATATGAAAACAAAATACAAACAAATTTCATTCCTTAATCCTTGAGATTAGAGGTTAATTTATTTCTAAATATTCATAGATAACTGTATAAATAAAAATTGTTGTAAGTTTGCAAAAAGATTCTCTTAGAGTTCCTTATAGCTATTCCTAGTAATATAGCCTTCTTATGTGACTATCTATTGAGTCTACCTATGTTTATGTCAATGTAGAATAATGCAATAATAACATATTGCAAAATGAAAAACACATAAAATAAGTATTCATACCAATATTGAGGGTAATTTAATTTAGGATCATTGTTTTCTCAACATAGAAGAATTAATTTAATATTTATTATGCTCTTAACCTTTAAAAACTGAGAAGTGGGATATCTTTGTTTTCTCAAAATGAAAGAATTTATTTAATATTGATTGTTCCCTTAACCTTTAAAAACTAAGAAGTCCACAAAATTTTTACATATCTGATTCGAGAGGTACTTCCCTTCGTGGCGATGTTGGAATCCATTCCGTCTTCCAAGAAAACAAGATTTTCATCTTTGGTAGCCTCAAGAGTTGGAACAAAATGCATTTGACATACCTAAATAATATCATCAATAAAGTTTACTTCACAAATAGAAACGAAAGCAGGTCATCAATATTTATACAGTGACCATAAAATCTAACATATGTTTCTACTTAACAATAACAAGGATAATTCACAAACCATTTAAGCTATCAATAACCACCCCATAATAGAGTATAACCACCCCATAATAGAGTATTTAATGTTGCTGCAGAATCCTAAGCCTAAGCCATTAGATCTCATTCTAAATTCAATTTAAGGCTTTAGGATCCTGAAGTCAATCAACGCTTTTAAGATCCAGCAAGAACATCATTAAATACTTTACTGCAAGATTATTATTTAAGCCAGGGCATTTATTCACACAAACAAAGTAAAGAACAGAGCAGAGTCTCTCACAAACACTCTCGAAAAATCTCCTCCACATTCCTCAAGAAAAGGAGAGCAAACATTCTTGGCGATGCCATGAAAGCCACGTCAAGGCCCTTGGCTGGACAACTTTTGAAATTTATTAGCACTCTTCCCATGGCCAGTCCATGGCAGATTTTCAATGAAACCAGTGGCATTTCAATATTTTCAATATTATTATTTAAGCCATTAATAATGGCATTTATTCACACAAACAAAGTAAAGAACAGAGCAGACTCTCTCACAAAACACTCTCCAAAAATCTCCTACACATTCCTCGAGAATCGGAGACTGGCAAACATTCTTTGCCATGCCATGAAAGCCACGTCAAGGCCCTTGGCTGGACAAGTTTTGTAATTTATCAGCAGATTCCCATGGCAGCCTTTCAATAAACCCAGTGGCATTTCAATCTTTTCGATTGGGCCTATTGTATAGCGGCTGAGACCATAACCAGGCCAAGAAAGGCCGTGGAAGCTTTTCAATTGACCCAGTGAGTTGTATTTCCTCTTAAAGCATAACCAGGCAGAGAATAACCGAGCAAAGAAAAGAACAAGAAATTATGCTAAATGACAGGAAACTAACGAACCAAAGAAAAGGATAAGAAACAACGCTATGTATCAGGAAATTATAAATAAGCCGCATGAGTTGATTCAAATACCTAATTTTTTCTATCTTCGATATTTTGATTCAATGCCCAATTCTCTCCGTCTTAGATAATCCTTCAATAGAATGCTCTGGTTTCTGTAACTGAATGTGAATTGGTAATCGTTTTGAAGGCATTGAATGCTCTGGTTTCTTTTAACGCAATGTGGAAGCAGGGAGGTAATCCGGAGGCTCCATGAGAAAGTATTATCTGGAAGGAATAATACTTGAATGACCTGGACCAACAATCAAGGCAGCCGTGGGATGTACTGAGAGGTCCTAGTGGGAAGAATAATCTTAAATGATCTCATGGCCGAGATGGGGACTGATCAAATCGACACCCACAACCCTGAATCCACAGATTGATTTAGCAGAAGCCCCTTTGAGGAAATGGGTAGTGGTACTCTGACGAATTAAATTGCTTTTGACCAGAGATTTATATTGGAAAAATCCTCATGGTTTTACTTCACCTCTACCTGGTTTCACACGTCTTCAGAATTTTATATAGATCATAAAAGAAAAGTAAGCTAAGAGAAGAAACGTGATCCCATCCATGCTCAATAGAGGAAACGCCCTGGCAAATTCCAGGAATCCATTCCAACCCGTGTGGAAATATTCTCCTCATTAATTTCATGGAAACCGTTGTGAATCTTCTGAATACTCAACACAACAAATTCCATGATGTCTACAGCTGCACACTGCACAGCTTGGCTGGATTCTTGCCAGTGAGTATCCCACTTGAAGAGTAGCTAATCCTTTCGAGAAGTGGTACCAAAAGCTTCTTTGGTAAGCCTCCCGACATGTGATCACACATTTGCCCAATTATTCTTCATTGTCAATCATCCAGACTCGATAAACCAAGGTTTGAAGTCTGAAGCAACACTGCACAATCTTCCAGATTTGATAAACCAATGTTTGAATTTTGAAGCAACGCTGCAACAACAGGCTTCTTGGCCATTGGAGAAGGTCCCAGCGTTGGAATTCAGTAAGAACATAACAGTGAAGGGCTGAACAGGCTTCTTGGCCATTGGAGAAGGTCCCAGCGTTGGAATTCAGTAAGAACATAACGGTGAAGGGCTCTCCACAATTGTAATCGCTAACAAACATTATGAACGTTTGGCTCTCCACAATTGATACGACGGCCACAAACACTATGAACTCTGGACGCTGAAGATTTTGTTGGAATAACAACGCTAAACCGCAGAAATGATCTCCGTGTAGCTTATGGGTCGGACCGTTGCCATTGTATTTAAGATCCTCACCTCCAAAAAGCTCACAAACGTGGAAACAAAAAGATTAAAAAGCATCAAATGGGATCAAGCAAAAAGCAAGAACATCTTTTGGTAGCAAGCGAAAAGCAAGGAAACCGAAACATGTAAGGAAAATGGTCACTAAATACATGATTATATAGTCATTTATGTATTTATTATAATTTTTTGAATTTTTATATATAATTATTTTGTTTTTGAATTTATTTAGTATTGCGGTATTTTTAGTTGATTATTGAATATTTCAAAAATGATAAGGAATGTTTTGGAAACAAAAAAAAAATATGATTAACATTTCAATTGACAAAGAAACTTTCTTTAACTCCAAAAAAAAAATAAAAAAATCCCATTAATTAGTAAAATTGTTAATATATTATAGGAAAATTAAAAATAAAAAAAACTCATATTCTTTTCTTTTAAAACTCATAAATGCATATATTTTAGGTTACACTAAAAAATTACAGAACCTACCTATTTATATCTAATGGTGAATCTAACTCTTTATATCGCCTATCTTTATTTTGTTGTACACAAAAGCAAAAAGATTTGAAGTGAGAACACTACTACATAAAAATGAACATAACCCTAAGGTTTTTGCACTCTCCATTCAATACACTCACTAGTGGGATAGGTCGAACCAATAATTTCACTGGATACTAATTAATTTGTGAGCATATGCTAGTCTTTGGATTTGTAATTTAAAGCATACACTTTTTGTATTAAACGTCTCGTTCTTTAATGATTAATTAGCCCATGTTTTTACTTGATTTGGTCTAAAATGTATAACTATTATGAATTAAAATAAATAAATAATGTTTGTTTTAATTTATTTTATTAATTTATAATTAAAAACAATTTTATAAGTAAACGTTAAAGTTATTTTAAGATATATTTTAAATGTACGAAAAATGTATAATAAAAAGGTTAAATTAATTTACAAAATTGTTTCATTTTTTAATGGTAGAAGACCAAAATATCTTGTTTTATTTTTTAATTAATGATATTGTTAGTATTAAGTTATAACCTCAAAATTAAAAGCAATACACCTTATCCTATTCTCCTCTTAGAAGTGGATCTTTCCTCATCTAGAGCATGTGCCTCTGAGGGTTCATTACAGAAATGGTAACGGGAATTCTACATGTTTTTGGTATTTTGTTACATCCAAATTATCCCATTATTACTGTAAACTTGCAAAGTATACACGGTAGCAAGAGAAAACTATGGAAGAAAAAAATGACAATGAAGTGAAATTCTACCAGGCCAAACAAATAATTCGGGAGGTACCTTCCTAATGGATTATAAAAAATGCCATAATATTTGATGCGAAAGAGTTGAGAATGCTCATAGACTGTCCCCTTCAACACACAACGACTTGATAAAAAAACCAATATAGTTTGATGATCACAAGGAGAAGGTGGGAAGTCTTCTTTAGACAAAATTTCTTCTTAGTTCTTGTACCCTAAAAATTGCTCAATCGAAAACACCTTAGTCTTCATTTATGTTTATGTTATTCCTTGAATCTCCCACAACACCCTCCTCCATAGTTCCTCTATTGTTATTTGATAATTAATATTAATTTTGGATGAAACCGAAACAATGAAACCATTCGCCATATCTGAATCTTTAGATTCCATGTCTTGAAGTTACAAATATGACGTGACTGCACAGTATGGACTTGAGCACACAGTAGTTACAATTTGATTTGAATATGCATTTATTGAAGTGTGACAATCGAGATAAACCACTTGAAGTAGGTGGCACTGAAGGCCTCTATCCAGATGGATTTATTTGTTCATTGGTACAAAAGAAATATGTCTAGTCTTGTATCGATTTCTTCTCAAAATGGAAATTATTTATTTGTTCAATCCCCACTTCCCAAGTTTTTGAATTTACAAATAGACTGAGTTTAAGCCTCTTGTTGTAGCCTGTCTGGACTCCCCACTTCCTTGGAATTGAACAAAGAAATAATTTCCATCAGACACACACACAATAAAAATATACACACACAATAAAAGACTAAGTGGGGTTTGAAATACATATTCACAAACATACAACAGACGGAAGAGGGGACTCGCTCACATATGACGTTAGAGACAAAGAAAGGAAAATAAACACTCATGGGATATGCAAGCAAGTTTCTCAAAACATAGCAATGATTGTTAGGTAAGAGGAGGACAAAGTTGTTCAAAAGGGATAAAGAATGAAATTAGGACCAACAAATAGGAATGATATTTAGTGAACTATTATATTTTGGTTATCTTATTCTTTTGTATCTCGAGTATACTATGTTGGAATTTTTCTTTATAAATAGTTTGAACTATAGCATTGGATTACTTAGCCTATTTAAAATTTTGACTAAAACATGGAAGTAACATATATAAAGAACAAAGAGAGATTATTTCAGTTTACCTAGAAAATCTCAAAACAAATAGAAACAAATTTCATTCCTTAATCCTTGAGATTAGAGGTTTTTTTATTTCCTATATATTCATTGATATCCGTATAAATAAAAATTGATGTGTTTGCATAAAGATTCTCTTAGAATTTCTTATAGATATTCCTAGTAATATAGTCTTCTTATCTCTCTGCGACTATCTATTGAGTCTACTTATGTTTATGTCAATGCAGAACAATGCAGTACTAAAATATTTCAAAAATGAAAAACACATAAAATAAATATTCAGACCAATATTGAGGGTAATTTAATTTAGGGTCATTGTCTTCTCAACCTGGAAGAATTAATTTAATATTTATGGTGCTCTTAACCTTTTAAAACTGAGAAGTGGGAAGTGAGATGGTAATTTAATTTACTGTCATTATTTTCTCAAAATGAAAGAATTTATTTAATATTGATTGTGCGCTTAACCGTTAAAAATTGAGAAGTTTGCAAAATGTGTACCTATCTGATTCGAGATTATGTGCAAGGTACTTCCCTTTGTGGAAATCTTCGAATGGATGGCCTATTCCAACAAAACAAGCTTTTCATGTTTTGTTTCCATTAATACACAAGAATTCACTAATTTACAAAGTAAATACCTAGAACACACATAAAAGTTACATCAAAGGTTGGAATAAAATGCATTTGACATACCTAAATAATATAATCAATCATGTTTACATCACAAAAAGAAACAAAGACAATCTGTCAATATTTATATAGTAACCATAAATCTCACATATGTCTCCAGTCAAAAAAGGTCAATCACAAACTATTTAAGCTATCAATAACCACCCCATATGTTTCCGCAAGATCCTAAACCATTAGATCTCATCATGTAGTCAATCCATAGCTTAAGCTTTAATATCCTGAAGTCCATCAAGGATTTAAAATCCTGCAATAACATCATTAAATATTTTACTGCAAAATTCTTATTTAGGCCATTAATAATGGCATTTATTCACACAAACAAAGAAAAGAACATAGCAGACTCTCTCACAAACACTCTTCTACATGCTCCTCAAGAATAGAGGAGACTCACAAACATTCTTGGGCATCAAAACTCTCGCATAGTAAGCATCACACAATAAGTAGGACTCTCATACTCTTGCTCATTCACATCAATATTTATTAATAATCCATGCCATGGAAGCCACTTGAAGGCCCTTGCCTTGAAAACTTTTGTAATTTATCGTCGGACTCTTACCATGGCCAGGCCATGGAATATTTTCAATGAACCCATAGGCATCTCAATCTTTTTGATGGGGCCTATTGTATAGCGACTGAAACCATAACTAGGCCAAGAAAGGTTGTGCCATCTTTTCAATCGACCCATTAGGTGTTAGCCAAAACCGAGCCGAATAATCTTGAGTTTATTGCTCAGTTATTAAAAATTTTACTTTTTCACGCCGACCTCTTTTTCTTTTTCTTGTCAGGTGAAACTTGTCTAACTCCCAACTAGACACGTTTATCAAATTTGGTTGGCCTTTTATACCCGACTAATTTACCTTGACAAGTTCTTACTTGTTGGTTATACCCACAATATTTACTTCGACCACTAGTCGGTTTTACTTCAACCACTTGTCAGTTTTGGTAACCGACAACTTGTCGTCTTGGCCTCTTCGACCCTATAATGCCCCATATTTTGAATCCGACATATTTATCACTCAGACTTATTATAGTGTATTTACTTATTATCTGTAGACTCAGCTATACTTCATAAACTATATTTTGGCATGTTATATGTGATTATTTACTGATGTTATGATGTTATCAGGATTATGCTCTAATTATGATATTATGATTTTATCATGCTTATACTATGCTTTGATCATGAGGTTACGACAATTAACATGCCTATGTAGATGCTTTGATTATGATGTATGATGGTTATCAGTTATATGAAATTATTGTGCCTATACGATTATCATGCAGTAGTCGTCATCAGATTCCTTTATTTCATAACAAAATATATAGTTGATAGTCATCCTCAATATGATGTGAGATGTATGATGTGGTACATGGGCACCCGTCCATGATGCGATTTATTTTGTGATTTTATGTGATGAAAGGAGATAATGTGATGATATGGACTAGCTATTGATTGAATATTGTTATGAATGCATGTTTGCATAGTACTAACCTACAGGGTACAGGGGCTATGTGATAGCCAAGTGTGTGATGCCAAGTATGACTCAATACATATCTTGAAGAAAAGCCTTAATTGCCAAGTGATGATACGATGACACGTACCAATAAACTCGATAGCAACGCAGTATGGTTTGATGAGTATCTACCCAGTATGTTGAGAGGGATGGAGGCATTTCCCACCCTATGTCACTTTGATACCCGAGGTCGTGGGAGGGCAGTTTTGAGACACGCTCCCCAAGTTGTTGTGATGACGATGGTCGGATTCCTGCTAGGAGAGTCTAGGTCCGCTAGATAGCCGACGCTACCGCTCTCAGGTTCTATGTGGGAAGGTCAGTACAGCTGGAATCCACTTTGGCATCCACTTTGTACTAGCAGAGGAAGGATAGGGAGGATGCAGACGTAGGTTAGGATGGGTGGACATATTAGTTATTATTGTTGAAGGTTGGACATTATGATACCGGATTAGTGATGGTGGGTACTAATCTTAACTGACTAGTCAATAAGAACATAATTGTTAAATAACACCGAATGTCACAAGAAATCATATTATATCTGTATATGGGTCATGTTGCGTGAAATATTATTTGTATCAATTAGAATTTAGGGGTTTTTGCTATAGTACATGTGTAGCCTGTGCATGTACTGGCCATGCATGCACACCTCACACATGCATGCTAGTATGAAATATTTAAATAGTTGGATAGGTTAACTAAGTATTTGTGAATTGTTTTAAACCTATAAATGTACCTTATTTATTAAGAAATAAATCTGCGGGGAAACTTAACACTAAACTTAAACGGGTCAATGTTATCATTTCAATCAAGCAATAATAATACTGCAATTTACTAATTATTGATTAATAATAATAATTATTATTTTATTTTCATTAATTATTATTAGTTATTAGTGTTTATTATTAAGTACTTTTATTAAGTTAAACATATACTAATTATTTTACCATTTTACCATTTGCGTAAAACATTAAATAAACAATATTGGGTAATGTATGACAGTTGGGTATGTTATAAATTTACACGAACAATTAAATAGGATCAACACCTATTAAATTCCCACCATCTCATCTGAGGTGGAAAAATTGTACAATCCAAGAAAGAAATTAAATGCATACAATGAATGTCTTGAAACAAGAACTAGTTGACTGCCCGAGAAAAAGAATTAAATAATAAATATTAATTTAAAAATGAAGGAGGCGGTGGAAGAAGGAAGGCCGTGGAAGAAAGGAGGGGAAGGAGGTATAAGGAGGGGGATCAAATTGTTCAAAGGGAGAGGATTTTGGGAATTTTCTCGAGAGTAGTCTAATTTTTATTTTTTTTACAGAAGAACAGAAGGTAAGAAGGGATGGAATAGGGAGGGAAGAAAGCTGGAGGAGGGGGTTAACTCCAGGGGGGTATATTTGCACTCAAAGAAGAGGAAAGTTTCTATCCGGTTTATCGGTACGTGGGCTTGGGGGATAGGAAACCCGTTGGTTTCCTAGGGCCAACGAGATCAACGCTGGTCGGAAAGGTGGATCATCCGGTTTGGAATCCAGGCTCGGACGAGGCTCAAACAAGGGAAGGGAAAGGCTACAGGAGCAGGATTCAAGAGCATAATTAAGTCCAGGTATTTTTCAGTGAACTATCTCTTTGTTTTACAAATAAATGAAATCTGAAGAAAAATCCATGTACTTTTGCTGTTACATCCTACGACTTAAAAAAAATCAAAAGAGAAAATGTCATTTTACTATTTAAAATGAGGACTTAGTGCTCGACCCGGAAAGCAGAGCACTACAGACCCCTAGTAGGCTGATCACTTCAACCACTAGTTGTTTTACTCAACCGACCTTATCGGTTCACTTGGTTTTTAGCTGGAATTTATAGAGTATGTTTCTTAGTCTAAAAGAATTAAGAAATTACAAATGCTTTTCACCTGTGAGTGAGATGAAGTAAAAATGGACACATTAACGATTCAACATACCTTTAAAAAACATATACCCAAATATTTAGGAAGACTTGAGTTGACCACTATGCCGTAAAATTTGGGACATTCACGGGATGAGAAATATAGCGATTCTTGTTCTTTCACTCAATG
Source organism: Pseudotsuga menziesii (assembly GCA_001517045.1). NCBI lineage: Eukaryota > Viridiplantae > Streptophyta > Pinopsida > Pinales > Pinaceae > Pseudotsuga > Pseudotsuga menziesii. Next base: position 43,800 of record LPNX010996499.1, on the reverse strand, counting down.
GTAATTGTAAAATACATTTACACAAGTAAATTTGGAAATATTGTGCAGCTAAATAAACATGCATTCAACCATAAAATATTTCATATAAATAACTTGTGCGGAAATAACAAAGGTATTACAAACTTGTCGCCTCTCCGACTGATCCAAACTTGTCGGCTCATCAACTGATCCTTTTACAGATCTTCGACTCTTCCACAGAATCACATACACAACATATTGAGCTTCATCTTCACCTTCTCTCTTTTCTCACCCAGAGTTCTCTACTGAGCTCTTCTATATAACTTTATTTACAAGCTTCTTCTACTATTTATAGGAAACCTGAAAATTTCTTCTACGTGAATCGACTGACTCACCGTTAAAGACTGTAATAACTATCTACCTAACAACTTAGCTTCATAAATTAATTCGACCGGCTTACATTGTCGAATTGTGGACTCTTTTCTCTTGTCATACTAACCGACAAGATTTGGACTGATACTGACTCTGATAGAGTCAGATGAGATCAGATACGGATTTGCGAGTAATTAATTTTTCCAACACTCCCCCTTAATTATGAGCAGATGGGGATTTTTAAAACAGAATTGACAAAATGTTTCAGAGCTTAAACATGCTCTGTGCATGACAGAGTTTACTATGCAGAACTTGTCATTCCAAGATAACTACATAGATACTAGAATGTATCCTTTTTCAATGGTTTTGTAAAGCTACCTGTAAGTTGATCTTCAAGCCTGCGAAATTCCAAACAAATTTCCTTGTTGTTCACCAATTCTCTTATGAAATGAAACCTTGTGTCGATGTGCTTGATTCTCTTGTGGAACACATGATTCTTGGATAATGCAATGGCTGAATTGTTGTCACAGAAGGTTATTGTCATTTATTGATGGTTCTGTGACAAGTCTTTTAACACTCTCCTCATCCAGATAGCTTGACATGCAACACTTGTCACTGCAACATACTCTGTTTCTACTAAAGATAGAGTCATTATGGGTTGTTTCTTTGAATCCCATGAAACAACACATGTACCAAAATGAAATGTGTAGCCAAATGTGCTCTTTCTATCATCTATATTGCCTCCATTGTCAGTTTCAGTGTATCCAGTGAGTTTAAAATTTTTTGAGGTTGAATACATAATACCAAGGTCTTTTGTGCCACTTACATACCTCAGAATTATTTTACCAGCTTGCTAATGTGAGTCTTTTGGTGGCTCCATGAACCTTGAGATCATACTTACTCCATACATGATGTCTAGTCTTGTTGTTGTCAAATACATAAGTTTGACAATAATCCTTCTGAATAGCGTAGGATCTACAGTTGATCCTTCATCATCCTTGCTCAATTTTAAACCTGTTATAACTAGTGTTGGGGCTGTCTTGCAATTAGACATGTTAAATATTTTCAAAACTTCAGTTGCACATTTAGATTGTGATATAAAAATACCACTTTCAGACTGCTGAACTTCAATGCCTAGAAAAAACTTCACAATCCCCAGATCAGTCATTTCAAATTCACTTTCCATGACTGCTTTAAAATCTGCTATGCCAAAGTCACCAATAAATATTAAATCATCTACATACAAGCAGACAATTAGCATCTTACCTTACTCATTCACTTTGGTATACAATTTCGGTTCTCTTTCACTTCTATGAAATCCATTTTCAGTGAGATAGGAATCAATCCGACTTTACCAAGTGCTAGGAGCTTGCTTCAAACCATAGAGTGCCTTTTTCAGCCTGTATACTTTATGCTATTGACCTGGAACTTCATAACCTTGTGGCTATTCTACATATACTTCCTCTTCTAGATAGCCATTTAAGAATGTTGGCAACATCCATTTGATAAACATGCCATTTGTTTTGTGCAGTAATGGCCAAAATTGTTATGATTGTATCCATGCGTGTAACAGGTGCAAATGTTTCATTGAAGTCTATGCTGGGTTGTTGTGTGAACCCACTTGCTACCATTATTGCTTTGTGCTTCTGCACATTCCCATCAACATCTTTCTTTGTCTTGTAAATCCATTTGACATTGATTACATCTTTGTATTTTGGTTCATCTACTAGCTCCCATGTCTGATTCTTCTCAATGCATTCTATTTCCTCATCCATGGCTTGTGCCCACACTTCTTCTTCAACAAATTCTTCAAATGTGAGTGGATCATAAATAGGAGAAACTAATACAAAGAGAGAGAATGAATTTGGTGTACTAGCTTCATATATCTCACGCAGACTTCTTGTCTTCACTGGTTTTGTCGATGTCGACCTTAACGAAATGCTTGATGGAGTTTGTTGTCCTCTTGGTATTCTTATCGATGTAGCTTGAGATGCCACTTGTGTTGATGGTCCTTATGTTGAAACATGTCATGGTGTCATGGGAGTCGGTGGTGCTGCAACGGGTTGATTTAGATGTGGTGTTTGAACCACTTCCTCCTCCATATCATCATTGTCAACATTCGACACAATATTGACATTTATGTTGACATTTCCATCCCATGATTCATTCTTGACAAATTGAACATGTAATGCTCTGCTTGCCGAGCAGAGCACTAAGTCCTAAACTTAAACAGTAAAATGACATTTACTCTGATTTCAGATTTTCATTTTCATTTTTTTATACAATAACGAGAGGGTTCACCGAAAAATACCTGAGCTTTAGCGAGCTGAAGGTAGTCCCTGAATCCCGCTCCTGTAGCCTTGCCTCTCCCTCGCCCGAGCCTGTCTGAGCCTTGATGCCAATTCATATGATCCACCCTGCCAACCAGTGTTGAACCTGCTGGCCCTAGGAAACCGACAGGTTTCCTAGCCCCCGAGTCCACGTGCTGATAAACCTGATAGTAACTTCCTTATTTTTCTGAGTGTAATTCATCCCCTGGAATTAACCCCCTCCTCTAGTTTTCTCCCCTCTCTGCTCCATCACCTTCTTTACTCTGTTCTTCTGTAAAAAAATTCTCCCGACTACTCTCTCCCAAAATCCCCCTTCGAACCATTTCATATAAATGATAATCATCATAACATCATAATCAAAGCATCTACATAGGCATGTTAATTGTCGTAACATCATGATCAAAGCATAATATAAGCATGATAACATCATAATATCATAATTAGAGCATAATCCTGATAACATCATAACATCAGTAAATAATCACATATAACATGCCAAAATATAGTTTATGAAGTATAGTTGAGTCCACAGATAATAAGTAAATAAACTGTAATAAGTCTGAGTGATAAATATGTCGGAGCCAAAATATGGGGCACTACATACACCCACCCTTTAGGAAACTTCGTCCCAAAGTTATGGTCAAAATAGTGAGGGAAAATCTCGACGCATAGTCTCTGCGTCCTCCCAGGTAGCAGACCCTGGGCTATACTTGTCCCACTGGACCTTAACTTGGTCCACGCGTCGACTACAGAGCTGTCGAACCCTATGATCTAGTATACGTAATGCTTCGGCCGTGAAGGTTCCCTCGTCCGAGACTTGCAAGTCCTTCCAATGAATCTTGTGAGACTCATCGGCTATGTAATGTCGCAACACTGAAACATGAAATACATTATGAGTCCTATACAAGTGGGGTGGCAGTGTAAGACGATAAACTATCGGTCCGATTCTTTCAAGAATCTCAAATGGCCCTATAAAGCGAGGTGACAACTTGGTCCCCTTTCCAAACCGAATGGTACTTTTATTCAGTTGGATGCGTATAAATATGTGATCCCCTACCTCATAACTTCTATCAGTTCTGTGTGCATCAGCATAACTCTTTTGTCTATCCTGTGCTTCTTTAAGCTGCTTCCTGATCTGTACCACTTTCTCTTCCATCTCTTGAAGCAACTCAGGCCCGACTAAAACATGATCCTCCAACCCATCCCAACTGAGTGGAGTCCTGCAAGGTCTCCCATACAATGCTTGGTATGGAGGCATACCAATGGAGCTGTGATGACTGTTGTTATATGCAAACTCCACTAGAGGAAGATATTTCTCCCACTGTGTCTGCTGATCCATAACATACATCCTAAGCATGTCCTCCATCACCTGATTCACCCTCTCTGTCTTCCCATCTGTCTCAGGATGATAAACTGAGCTTAAGTTCAGCTAGGTCCCTAATGCTAACTGCATGCTTGTCCAAAATCTAAAGGTAAACTTAGGGTCTCGATCAGAAATTATCTTCTTTGGAACTCCATGAAGGCGTACAATTTCATTTATGAATAACCTTGCTACATCCGTCACATCATAAGTGTCTCTCACTAGAATGAAGTGGGCGCTTTTGGTCAGTTTGTCAACCACTACGAGTATAGCATTATGTCTCGAGGATGTGAGGGGAAATCCCACAACAAAGTCCATGGAAATAAATTCCCATTTAGTCTCAAGAATATCATGAGGCTGTAAGAGACCGGCTGGGTGTCGATGATTTGCCTTGACTTGCTAACATTCTAGGCATTTCGAAACAAAATCCACTACATCGCTCTTCATACCAGCCCAGAAGAAGAGCTTCTTCATGTCTGCATACATCTTCTTCACTCCAGGGTGCGCACAATAATGTGCCCTATGGGCCTCTCTAAGGATTGCTCCCCTGAGATCACCTTCTTTAGGGATATACATCCTCCCCTGGTACTGCAGCAATCCATCTTCCTCAATATGGTACCCATAATACTATGACTTACACTTCTTCCCACTTTGAATATCTGAGATTACCTTTATATACCAACCATCTCCCAAGAGTTGTTTGAGCACTTTCTCTTTCAAATCCACTCTCAAGGGGATCAAGGAGAAAATCCTTGGCCTTCGGCTTAGAGCGTCTACCACCACATTCTCCTTTCCTTTGATATATGAGATACCAAAGTCATACTCACTCATGAACTCATTCCATCATCGTTGCCTAGCATTTAGATCCCTTTGTGTAAAAATATATTGCAAACTCCGATGATCTGTTTTAAGTGTGAAACTTCTGCCAACCAGGTAGTGTCTCCATAATTTTAGTGCCAGCATTACTGCTGCCAATTCTAGATCATGTGTGGCATATTTCTCCTCATGAGGCTTCAACTTATGAGATGCATAAGCTATTACCCCACCTTCCTGCATTAGAACTGTTCCTAACCCTTGCTTCGAGCAATCAGTACATACCATGAAGTCTTTATCCATGTCTGGTACTCGTAAGATTGGTGCACTCGTTAGCAATCTCTTTAATTCAGCAAAAGCGGAATCACATTCATTGGTCCACTCATATCAGATTCCCTTTCGCTGCAAGGTGGTGATAGGTTTTGCAATCTTGGAGAATCCTTCCACAAATCTTTGGTAATACCCTGCTAATCCCATGAAGCTACGCACCTCATGCGCATTATTCGGGATTGGCCAATCCTCGATGGCCTTCACCTTCTCTGGGTCCACTGAGATCCCTTCTCCTAAGATGATATGCCCTAATTAGTGAATATCCTTTTGGAAGAAAGAACACTTTGACAATTTACCAAATAGTTTATGTTCCCTTAAGAAAATTAAGACTAACCGCAAGTGCTCCTCGTGCTCCTTCTTGTTCTTAGAATATATAAGAATTTCATCTAATAATACCTGAACAAAGTGGTCCAAGTAATTTCGAAAGACACTATTCATGAGGCTCATGAATATTGCTGGAGCATTGGTCAAACCAAATGGTACTACTACGAACTCATAATGCCCAAATCGAGTTCGAAAAGCAGTCTTAGAAATGTCATTTTCTTTAATCCTGAGTTGGTGATACCCCGACCGCAAATCAATCTTAGTGAAGACTGATGCGCCTTTCATCTGATCAAATAGGTCATCAATTCTTGGTATAGGATACCTATTCTTCACTGTGGCTTTGTTCAAATCCCTATAATCTATGCACAGTCGCAAAGATCCATCCTTCTTTTTAACAAAGATCACTGGTGCTCCCCATGGTGAGATACTAGGTCTAATTAGTCCCATGTCTAGCAAATCTTTTAACTGGATTTGTAACTATCAAAGCTCAGGGGTTTTCATTCTATAAGGAGTCTTTGAGATCGGCTCCGCACCGGGTTTTAGTTCGATCCTGAAATCAAGCTCTCGCTCTGGAGGTAGTTGTGGAAGTTCTTCTAGAAAGACATCCTTGAACTCAGATAATACTGGGTAAGAATTCAAGGAAGGTCCTTTACTATCGCTCACCATCTCAACTACAAACAATTGACATCCTTGTCTTAAACACCTTTTAGCTTTCACTACAGAGATGAAACAGAGGGATATTTTCCTCTTTCGACCCTGGATTTGAATTGCTCGACCCTCATCATCAAGGAAGAAGACTTTCTTTGCATAACAATCCATGAAAGCTCTATGGTGTTCTAACCAATCCATGCCGACAATGAGGTCATAGGTGCCCAAATTGGTGACATAAGCGTCCAACTTAGTGGTGCATACTCCTAAGTCAACTTGACACCCCCTTACCTTGAGAACTACTACATGTTTAACCCTGAAGCCATCCCGACTGATTTAAAATAATCGTGCTCGCAGGCTGCCAACCCACATTTATCTAATCCATATGGTGAAATAAAACTATCTGTTGCACCAGGATCACATAAAATTTTAAGTTTAACATTGCTTACTTTACCAGTGGATTCTACTACGGTGGACTAATGTTCTTCCTGGTGATTGTGAACAGCTGCATGAATCTGATGAGCATTATCAGAATTGCTCATGGATGCCTTTCGTTCCTTCTGCCTGCTGCTGGTCTGCCCTTTAGGACAATCCCACTGAAAATGAGGACCTCCACATACCCAACAAGAGACATTAGGTGGTGCTTGCATGTTGCTGGGAGGAGTCCTCTGGGGTGTGTTCCTTCCCTGAGATCCTCTAAAACCTCCCAATCCTCTATAGGAATTGTCCTGTGTTCATCCTTGGTTCCCATGGTTTGTTGAAGAATCCTGTGATACTGAGTTAACTGAAGTGTTACCTCTCGAGGTAAACCTGTTACCATAAGGAGGAGGTCTGGATTGTCCTCCTCTGAAGTATGGTCGTGGGGCCTTCCCTGTAACATACTGATTGGATCCTATCAACTTGCTTCCTCCCTTTTCATCTGACATATCCTCAGCATAGCGAGCATACTCAACTGCCATGGCAACTGAAGATGGCTTCCACATCTGTACTGCGGCCCTGATCTTGTAGTTGAGTCCATACACAAATCGCTCCACCTGTCGATCATCTGAGTCCAAGTATGGGACAAAATTTACCAGTTCCATGAATCTAGCTTCATACTCTTCCACTGTCATGTTTCCCTGTACCAAAGCATGAAAGGAACCGACCTATTGTTCCCTATAATAAGCCGGAAGATACTTCATGTTGAACCTCTCCTCGAATAACTCTCATGAAACAGACAAAGGAGTAAGGTGCAATTTTTTCTCGAGGTCTGACCACCAATTTAGGGCATCGCCCTTTAGCTGGAAGACGGCCATTCTAGCTTTGGAACTTGAGGTATACTCATTTAGTGCGAAGCACCTCTTCATACCCTTGAGCCACGCTTCAGCATGCTTACGCGGTCGTCCTCCTGAGAACTCGGGAATTTTGATCTTCTGCAGCTCTCTAGAAATATCCTGAAGCAGTTCTTGCCTTGGGCCCTGTGCCCTCTCAGAGTTTTCTCGGCTCACCTGTGTGGTTTCTACCTCTACAATCCTCTCTGACTGTCTGTTTAGTGTGGCTATGATGGTTTCCAAGGACCTCAGTATCACCCCCATCTCAGGGCTAGAGGTTTTCCTTGGTGGTGTCGGTGGTGGGATCTATGGTGGCGGTGAGGGTGGTTGACCTGGGGTCTGTGGTGGCGGCGAGGGTGGTTGACCTCGACCCCGCCCTCGACCTCGACCTCGACCTCTGTGTAATTGAACCATGATAATTCCTGACATATTCAACAACATTATGCCATTATTATCTCAATCTGATAATTGCAGAGATAAAATTCTAGTTATGCAATGCTTATATTTAGGCATAGAGACAAATTGTCAATATTTGTGTAAAACTTGCATAGTCACTTTCATTAAACGATTTCATCTTGGGTTTTAATTTGTGCCTTAACATTCAGCTCGTAATGCTAGTCTCAACAGTGTCTTGTTTTTCTTATTTCACATCCATCTCACCTCTTCGACTATTAGTCAAATTCTCGGTAATGTCTTAAGTTTAATGCTTGAATTTCCAATAACATAGACTAACTAACGTTACCATTCTTAAATTTTAATGTTATCTATATTGTCAGGTTTAGAATTAACATTTAACTTCAATCACTTAACATTTAAATGCTATGGCTAAACATTTAATGTTACATTAAAACAAAATAACATTAAATATTATATTTAATTAACCTAACCTTTATTTTAATCATACAACTTATCTTAGCTTAATTAAACATAACATCTAAAATAGATGAATTATAACGCAATAAAATTAGTTAACTTAAATACAACTTATACTAAATGTTAATATATTAACAAGTTTCAATGTTAAATAATAATAATAAAATTTTATTAAAAACTTACTCCAAAATAATAAAATAAAATAAACTTGAACTATAATAAAATAATAAATTATATAATTTTATTTAAAACTTAATCCACACTTACAATTGATTTCATTAAAGCTTAAAAACAATAAAACCAAACAATCAAAGGTTTCATGTAAATCATCTCTTATTACCAATTATAAAGTAAGAACAGAATTTCCATTGTCAACCATTCTCCTTTACTATGTGGCATTTTTTTTTTTGTTTATCACCTTTCAAATAATGAAAAATTTTGATAATAAGAATTTATTCATAGTGATAATGTTATATAGATGATGAAATTTTACAATCAACTCTTTGAAAGAGTTTACAAAATTCTTTGAAATGCATAAACATTCCTTCAAAATCATTTTTGGTTTGGGATAAATATTATTGTTCACAAAATTTAATTTAAGTGATATTTCGAAATTTTAAACTAATTCAAAAGTAATTGAGGTATATATATATATATATATATATATTCTCGATTCTCAAATTTTCTTTTCTTTAGACGCATTAAATAATAATTTATTTAGGTGCGAAGCTAAGATTAGGGCGATATATGCGGAATCTCTTGACTAGTGTGCCTTGGAAGGTTTTTTTTTTATAATAAATTTAATGAATTCTTTCTTCAAAAGATTGGGACTATTTCAAGAATAAATATTAAATTGTTAGGCACAAATCTAATCAACACTAAGTTTTACAATTATCCTAACTAAAACGATTAAATATAAAGTTACATCCACCTTCCAGAAGGCTGCCTTACCTTACTCACACGAAGATACGGTGCATGCAAGCCACGCAGGAACATGCATGAGGCTCCCCCTGCATGAAGCTCACGTGCCGGTAATCCACGAGTCCTCAGCTGAATAAGGATGGTTGTTAAAAAGGTGATACCCCTTCCACGCCCGTGTTCTAATACCTCATTTTTTCAATCGTTTCCAGATGGAGGAGCTCTGCAACTTGCAACTCGAGCTAAGTGGAACGCGTCAAATGTCCGAGGCAAAGGCATCGTAGGAGGGGAGGGTGATAGGCATGACACATACCAAGGTTTATGGTTTATCGGCTTATTTCCATCAAACAGTCGAGAAGGCTGAGGAATACAAAAATCAAAGAGTCAGTAGGATAATGGAAGATGAAAGGGAAAGACCCTAAGAAAAACGCGCCAAGAAGATAAAAGGGAAAAACACTAAAAACAACACGCCTCGTTGCCCTGATTAACGGTCACTTTCTCAGTTAGCTGTGACCTGTCTTCATCTTCCCAAAGCTTCGACAGTCATGGAGGATTGCAGGACACTTTCCCAAGGATGTCAATCCAACAGACAACAATATTATTTTCTGCATCGGTTCTTTGTACTAGCCTGAGATCATTCATGGGGAGCAGAGTAATTTGGGTTTCAACCTAGAAGAGGGGACTTCCACCTTTCTACTGTTTTCGAATATAGATGAGCGAGGCCCTTTACACCCTCACATGCTCACCTGGGGGTCGCAACTTCTACTCGCAGTGGGTCGCAGCTTCTACTCACAGTGAGTGGAATAATTTCTAGGCAATCTGGGAGTGAGGACAATTATTCAATAAATTACATTCTGCATGGAAAGGATGAATCACTACTGAGGAGGAGGAACCCGTCGCAGAGCCATCTTACACGCCGTTGAGAGAAGCTTCTAGTGGGATCTACCATGGTGGAAATCAACCAGTCCTGCACGGAGAAAGGAGCCGCTGGTGTGGCTGGTCCTGAGTCGATATGAGCTGCTTTGTCAGCGTTGAAGAGCACACTAGCTGCACTATTTCTGATTGGAAGTGTTATTGTTGTGAGGGTGTGAATTATGCCCTGTCTGCCTCTCCCAATTTGAACTAAACTGAGCTATCGGAGCTATCACTACCCAATCTGAACTGAATGCTTCCCAAATCGTTGTCCAATAGGAACTTAAAGAAGTTTCTTGCTTATCGCCATTAGAGAACAGATAGCTAAAGGAGATTGCACCGACAATATGATTATAGATTGCTGCTCACCTGGAGTCATGTGGTTAATTTCCTTTTTGATCCTCCTTGAATTGGGAGAACGCTATTGGGATAATATCGTAGCTGGTATATGAATATCGTTGCCCAATATCCCTACCCATTGTATATGAATATCGCTGCTACCATTTGGAGAAATTAAAGAGAAGCTACCCAGGTGATCTATAACTTAAATCATGGTTTTCACATTCAAGATGATTGTTGTTGAATAACAGTTCCTGGGATAGTTGGGCATGCAAGCTTCTACTGTAGTGCTCTGCGTTTAGGTTATCTATATATATATATATATATATATATATATATATATATGAGTGAGTGCTTCCTAATAGAATTACTGTTTTATTGAGTTGGAAGGTTGGACATTGTTTGGGAAGGAAGTGCAGCGTGAAGAAGAATGCGTATGCCGTCGGGAGTAAATAATCCGAGAAGTAATTAATCGGAATGGTTTGGACTGCTCCTATCCTTGGCAATGCCATCGATCTTCTCGGCTTGAGTAAGGTACAGTGTTGGTGTGAAGTGTTGAAGCTTATAAACCATATTTATGGTATTTTTCATTTGAATCTATAGGAATAGACCTGGTGTACACTTTAAATGCTTAGCAATATATATTTGTAGCCAATTTTTTTTTTGAGTTTTTATCCTGGATTTTCTACTGTGGTTTTATAATTTTGTTCTTGAATATAAAATTGAACGTTTGGAATTATGCCGGGTCTATTTGTGGGAATACGTAATGATTATGGGGATTCTTTGTGTTTCTTGTAATAGTTATTGCTACCCCAGTTGTGAACCTTCCTGGTGTTTCACCAACATATTTATCGTGAAATATATTTGGTGTATTTCATTTTGATTTGAATAATGTATTTAACAGTTGAATCCTGATAACATAATGTATATGGTAGATTTCTTATGCTTCTGATAGACATAATGAGGTCGAGTATAGTCTATTTTAGCTTCGGATAAGAAGATTCAACGCTATATTTGTAGACAACACCAATACTGATTGAATCGGTTTTTCTTTCTTTCTTTTATTTAAAGATTTCACTATACTAAATAATCCCAAACAATCATAGCATGCTCACATAATTTGTACAACTCTTAAAATTAATTTTATTATTTATGTATATATTTTTTTTCCAATATATCAATTGCGAGCCCTCTGGTTCCAGATTTGGAACCATGGCTCTGATACCATTCTGTAATGCTATGCTTGCTGGGAAGAGCACTAAGTCCTAAACTTAAATAGTAAAATGACATTTACTCCGATTTCATATTTTCATTTTTTTTTTTACTATACAATAACGAGAGGGTTCACCGAAAAATACCTGAGCTTTAGCGAGCTGAAGGTAGTCCCTGAATCCTGCTCTTGTAGCCTTGCCTCTCCCTCGTCTGAGCCTGTCTAAGCCTTGATTCCAATTCGGATGATCCACCCTGCTGACCAGCGTTGAACCTACTGGCCCTAGGAAACCGACGGGTTTCCTAGCCCCCGAGCCCACGTGCCGATAAACCCGATAGCAACTTCCTTGTTTTTCTGAGTGTAATTCATCCCCTAGAGTTAAACCCCTCCTCCAGTTTTCTCCCCTCTCTACTCCATCACCTTCTTTACTCTGTTCTTCTGTAAAAAAATTCTTCCAACTACTCTCTCCCAAAATCCCCCTTCGAACCATTTCATATAAATGATAATCATCATAACATCATAATCAAAGCATCTACATAGGCATGTTAATCGTCGTAACATCATGATCAAAGCATAATATAAGCATGATAACATCATAATATCATAATTAGAGCATAATCCTGATAAAATCATAACATCAGTAAATAATCACATATAACATGCCAACATATAGTTTATGAAGTATAGTTGAGTCCACAGATAATAAGTAAATACACTATAATAAGTCTAAGTGATAAATATGCTGGAGCCAAAATATGGGGCACTACAGAACATATCGGTTGATTATCACTTTCCTTGTGATAGGATCATACAACTTGTATGCTTTTGTGTCTTCAGAATATTCAACAAAAATACATTTTTGTCACTTCTTGTCTAGCTTCTTTCTCAGCTCATTTGGAACATGAGCATATGCAACACAACCACAAAATTTTAAATGAGAAACACTATGATTCATACATGTCCATGTTTCTTGGGGAACTTTGTTCTTCACACTCTTTGTCGGACACCGGGTCATAATGTCTACGACAGTTGCGACTGCTTCACCCCAATATTCATTTGGAAAATGCTTGGCTGTCAACATGTTGCGTGCCATCTCCATGATGGATCTGTTCTTTCTTTCGACAATGCCATTCTGCTGAGGTGTATACCATGTAGTGAATTTATTTTGTATGCCATGGGTCTTGCAAAACTTTAGAAATTCATTTGAAACATATTCACCTCCTCTGTCGGTCCTTAATATCTTGATGCGGTGTCCACTCTGGTTCTCCACGAGTGCCTTGAACTACTGAAAATAACTAAATGCATCTGATTTATGTTTTAAAAAATATACCAATTTTTTTCTTGAGTAGTCATCAATAAAATTTAGAAAACAATTGTAGCTACCAATGGATGATGTCTGCATTGGACCACAAATATCAGATTGCATAATTTCAAGTGGCATGTGTGCTCTATATGACTTTCCAATTGAAAAATTCTCTCTGTATTGCTTGCTAAAAATGCATCCTTCACAAAACCTCTCTGTCATGTCGATCAATGGAAATCCTTTCACCATATTCTTTGTATGCAATAGCTTCAGCCCACCGAAATTTAGATGTCCAAATCTGAAATGCAACAACTAGGATTCATCCTGAACTTATGTTTGAAATCCAACTTGCTAATTAGCGCTCCATTTTCTTTCTTGTCAAGGGGCTCTACTGTTATTTTACTTTATTCCTTGAATGCGGCTCCTGTATTTGTCTTCCCTTTCATGTCGGGAATTATCCTTAATGGAAATAAGCGATTTCTTGTCATTGGCACTTTTGCTATCAGCTGGTCGCTTGGACGCTTGTCTTTAATCACATAGTGATCATCTTCTATGTAGAATCTGTAGCCTTTCTGTATCAACAGTCCAATGCTTAACAAATTATGTTTCAGACCTTCGACATGATAGAAATCAGGGATATACTTACTCTCCCCTTGTTTGGTTAGAAAATCAACGGTGCCTTTTCTGTAATAACTCAAAAACTTGTAAAAATTTAAATTTTTTCATTTGACATAAAATGTCAAAAGTCACCGCTAATGTACCCCTATCTGTTAGTAGATAATAATAAAAAAATTTGTAAGAGAAACACATATTACTCCTATATAAGAATTTTTATTATCTAGAGGCTTATCTAAAAAAACTGTGTTAGTACTGTTTTCAACTTAGTAGTTGTAATTTTCCAGAAAGTAGAAAAGAAACTTGTATTTTACTGATGCGTGGTATACTGCCAATTTCTTTTGTCAAGTAAGGGAAAGTTTATTAGGAATTATTGGGGCTTACCTAGCTTAACTCTAACACAGTGGGACTGATGGTTATTTACAAGTTTTAACAGGTAAGCGTAACGTTCCAGTAAAATAATATTTATATTCAATGTCACATACCCCAATTTTGCAAAAAAACAATTTTATATTATTTGATATTATTTGAGGACAATATGTTAAATTTTATGCTAAGTTGTAATTGATGACTCAACAAAGTCAAGGATATTTAATGTAATTCTTAATATTTTAATTAAAAATAAATAAAGGTGGAGACAACAACTTAGGAGAGTTGTTAAAAGAGTGTTTACTGGTCAAATTGGTGGAGGAGAGTGGGTGGAGAGCAAACAAACATGTGGTAGCATCCTCAAACCACTTCCAATTGTTGCAGGTGGCAATCTCCCTACATTTGGGGTCATGATTCCCCAAGAAAGTGGAATCAGAGCAGGTGGCTCAATTAATGACAACTGACCCAAAAGACATAGGAAATATTTATAAAAATGTCCATTGAAGAGAGATGAGGCTGCTCATTCTAGAGAAGTGATCATTCATGTGAATGTAATTCAGAGAAATTCAATGGAATGGAATTGTGGAAAGAGTTTGAGGGGTTAACTGCTAAGTGATCTAGTGCATCTTTTCAGCTGAAGGATCTTACTACTGAGTGCAGAGTGTTTAATGAGTCATTGGACTAGTCTATTGTTGCTTTCTCCACCAGTTCTCAGCCAAGAAGACCATGACCATGCTTGGGGGTCCTAAGGAAGCGTTGTTTGAGCGCTCTCTAGGATTTTGGTAGGGTGGAGCGACCTCCTAATGCTATTGTTGTCCATCCTAATCAGGTTTTTCATTCTTTTGCTTTACTGTGTTAGATAGTTAAATGTGAATTTGACTGTTAAATGAATGTTAAATATTTAGTTGTAAAATGTTAGAGTTAGTAATTTTTTAGATTATTGAAGGAATGAATCTAAAATAGATGGAAAATAACTATAATCTATGTTTTTCCATGCCTAGAAGGACCAGACCGTACTCCAGCATAGACAGAGTATTTAAAGTAGATGAAGAAAATGATAAGAGTCTGAAATGAATAGATGTGGTTTTGCATTTTATAATAGCAAGTAATTTATTTCAGTATGTAGGTTATTATAAAAAAGAAAAATAACCTGGTTATCTATGTTATTGTTTTTCAAACTGATGTATGTAAATAAACCGGAAAAGAAATAGCACTCGTTTAGTACAAGTAGAAGGATTAATATGTTAAGAAAATACCTTAGTAGATAAATGATGTATTCTTTATTCAAGTTAAAATATGGATGAGATTAAACTGTGTTATGTTATAAATATATTCCTTTGTGTTTTATTTAATAACAATTTGCAAATGCAGTAGAAGAGATATAGTCAAGCTACTTTAGTACATTCAGTTAAATAAGGAAATAAATTACAATTACTTAGTTTATTTACTTATAATATTAACTAAACTAAGAGTAATAGTTACTATAAACAAGAAGGGTTTTATGAAAAGTATTTTAAATTATCAAGAACAGACTAGTTACCGAATTGATGTTACAAATAAATCTAATAAAATTCTTTCTAACTTTTCAATAAAAACAATAAGAATATGATAATAACTAACATAAAAATAAATATCTATTTAAGAAAGAACTACTATAAATTTAGCACCAAGTTATACGTGTAAAGATAATCTACCAGCTTAGATCCAGCTTTACCCAGCTCTATCAT
>LPNX010996499.1:0-27407 GCA_001517045.1 Pseudotsuga menziesii | reverse complement strand
TGTATATATATATATATATATATATATACACACACACCTAAGATTAATAATTATTAATTATTAAGCCGACTTGTATATATATATATATAAGCCGACCTTTTTATGTGACACGTGTCATATCCACGTTGAGCACGGAATTACACTTCTACCTCATACCGGGCTGTAGAATGCGCCTCTCGGTGCAACAAGGTCGAAACCCTAAGCCAATAATATTGTTTCAAATACAAAAAAAAAATTAAACTATTGTAGACTGGTTACACTCCTTATAACAAATATATAAACATATATAAATTTAAGAAATCTCAATATACACTGGTAATAAGATTAACTTAAAACAATATTGTTACAAGTACTAGAACCTATTTAAATAAATTAAAAGAATTATTTAAACAAGGGTTTCATTTAGGAAAACCCTAGCTCGTATTCCTGAGCCAACAAATAAATATTATGACAAAGTTATAGTTACAGTTTTAAATAAATAAGCACATTATATATACAAAATGTAATAAATATTAAATTTATTTATTCACAATCGAATAGGGTAAAACCCTACTTATATAGAGCCACAAAGTATTCTGCAAAATGAGTTGGAGCTCGAAGGAAGCGTTTTAAAAATGCAATGTATTACTTGATAGGCCGAAAGGATATAAACTTAAACAGTATACAAAGCCGAGCTTAGGGTCGGTGTCCCCATACAGTGGCATGGGTTTAATAAACAAAAACTAATAGACCTAATATAAAAACCTACATCATTGTAAAAATATTTTTAAGACAAGAAAGGAGCATTTACAAGTCACCACATTGAGCCGGAGACACCCTGCTATATGCAAGGGTTTAAAGCAAAACTTATAAACTGAAGAACAACAACCCAAGACTGGGAAAAACCAAGGCCGTAACTTCTTCCAACTACAAAATTTTCCGCTAAGTCTGTACAAGCAGGGAGGGCCACTTTGTAACTGAGGCTTACCCGTAGACTGAACGTCGGTCCAATTGTGAAGTGGATTCTTCCAACGATAAGGCAAACCATCACTTGCAATGTGAAAAACCAAATCTTAATTAAAAACCTGAATATAGAAATGTAACTATAATTTTTTATAGCTTACAGCTTCTTAAAAACAAATCGTTACCTGGAATGTTGTTAACTGAGGTCACGTAGAAGGCAGAACGACACCATGAGCAGTGTAACCATCGTATTCACCTAAGAAAGAAGCAGATGGGTTGGAGTTATTAACTACCTCGACAACTAGAGTAAGAGAAAGCAATGACAGTGGCCACACCACAAATTCAACACTAAATCTACTAACTGTGTAAACACTACCCTCACACACAACAAGGTTTGGTTGCAGGAATCAAATCATTCACGAGCTGTGAACTTCACAACTCTCACCCTAAGCGATTGCTCTTCAAAAATGAACAATCAGTGCAGCTGAAGGCGAGCACCTGCGAGCCCTCATGGCCGCAGTGAACCCAACAATGTAGAGATCGAAACCCTCATTGAAAAATGAGAAATAGGGTTGCAAGGTAGAGCTTATATGTCACGCAATGCATGGTGAGGAGAGTTCCACGTGCCCACAAATTTATCCACTTCATGGTGGGTTCATTTGTACAGTCTCCACTACAACAATTCGAATCAAATAATTGTTAAATCAATTACATTAGGCATGTAATGATAATGTAATTTTAAATAAGTCAATATTGTATTATTTCCCATGAATTCAACCTTGATAATGAACGCATAGTATACCATCGTATAACCTATTGTTTAAACCTTGAATTTATCTTTGGTAAAGAACCAATTTGTTAATTGGAATCGATGCCCTTGTTTCTTAAAGATCATATGACCTTGCTTAATCAAACTTATAAGAAAATATCAAGAGATTAATATAATTTTTGAGCAAGTTTGTTAATGCCTTTATTGACATTGTCTTATAATCATGAACTATGAATGTATAAGCCTTGAGAACTAGATTTAAATCAATAAGGTGTATATTGATATAATTAACATTTTTACACTAGAATAGCTCCTACTCTTTTAAGTGACCTACAATAATGGATGTAGGATAGATATCTTATAAATACATGATCTTGGGTCTCCATAATTTTACCAAGTTCTAAGCTGAATCGAACCAAGGTTAGGTTAGAATTGGGAGTCTAGGATAGTAAACTATCTAGGATTTAATTGCATCACCTTTACTTATAAGTAAATAGTAGGGTAATGTAAAGTTGTCGCATTATGTTGATCATGAAGGAAATGGGAAATTCAAGTCACAACTTGACGATATTTATGCAGCGGATCCTTAATACATATAAGCAATGTTAAGCTGATAAATTTGCTACTGAAGCCTAATTAAAAATAAAGCTAAAAGGTACATAGTAAGCTTATGTTCCGAAAGGCTTTAGGTCTATTTCTATAATGATAAGCAGCATTTTAATTATTAAAATAATAATAGCAATAGACTCTTATATCAGAGAAAGAGTTATGATACAAAATCGTGAGCTCTAATAAGAACTGGAAATAGCTTAGAGTAAAATTTAGAAGGAGGTTTTATCTATCATAGTGATCTATCTGTTAAAAGACAAATAGTAGGGCAATGTTAATAACCCTTACGACAAGAAGATTAAGTATTATCATATTCGTAATCAAGTAAAAGAAACATTACTTTACCTTGCAGGACCTTGAGTCTTCTAAGCAAACTTTTACTGTAGCAGTACTTTTATGTTAAAAGAAGTATATTTGTTTTAATGCCTTAATAAACTTTTACTGGTTTAAAAATTTAACTGTTTATCCTATAAAGATCTAGAAATCTAGATACGTTAGCAATCGCTAAGTAAGCCCCAGCTAGAAAGTAACTCCTCACCTACTTGACATTCAAACCATCAGTACAGCTAAATATTGGAATGCAAATTATTCACATCACATATCAAAATTAAAACAACATTAATCTTTATGTGTTAAAGTTAATGATTACTTTTTATTATCTGTTTCTTCTATTAGCTGCTAGTAGTTATCTAACTGCAACTGTAAACATTTTATGCTATCTCAAAATTTTAATTTTTTGTGAAAATTTGGGGTTTTGACATGTGGTATCAAAGCACAAAGTTCAAACAGTAGGCCTTGATGAAGCCCAACTAGCTTTTATGAAACAGTAAACTAAATAATTATGTTGATGCATTTTCTTTTAAATGTTATTCAACAGAGAAATTGTTTCTAAAGTTTAATAAACAGGTATGGAAAGGTAGAAAGAATATGTAGAGGAGGAATCTCCATTTACTGAACCAAAGAACTTACCAAGATATCCTATACAAGAATATTTAAGCACCAATTCCTCAGAACTGTTGCAAACAGTAAAAGACCTAAAATATGAAACGGAATCTGTAAAACGAGAGAATGAAAGGATTCTGAGGGCTCATGAGGAGCTAAATCATATCTTAACAGAAAGGTTTCAAATTGAGGGTAGGGGTAAAAGAACTGAGTCAGAAGATACTAGTCATCAACATAAATTTAAAAAGATGAAACATACTAAAAATGAAAGTAGTTCATCTTCAGAGGTGTTTGGTGAACAACGTAAATTGCATTCTACTAGTGATAGTAGTGATGACAATCAATATACTAAAAAGAGGAAATACAAATGTTATGAAAAAAATTTCGAGGAATTTAAAAAAAATAAAACCACCAACATTGAATGGAGAGACTGAGAAGGGGGAAGAAGTGGAATCCTGGTTATCTGGGATGAAGAAGTACTTCCAGTTATATAACTATTATATCCAATTAAAGGCTAAAATGACTATGTACAATCTCTCAGGAAAGGCTGACATTTGGTGGTAGGACTTGAAGAGAGTTAAGGGAATAAAAGAGAAGAATGTAAATTGGAGTACCTTTAAGAGGTACTTTAAAAAGAAAATTTTGTCTGAGCAATACTATGAAGAGAGAGAAAAATAATTTTATGAGCTTAAATTAGGATCAATGACAATAAAAGATCTAAAAAACAAGTTTTTGAGTCTGCTTAGGTATGTGCCATACCTTGTAGATGAGAAACCAAAGGTACATCTATTCCTCAGCTGTCTACCTTACCATATTAAGGACATGATTGAGTATGACAATCCAAAGAATTTGGAAGAAGCCATGAGGAAAGTCAACTTATTTTATGAACAGAATCGAAAGAAGGAAAGCATGGCCAACTGGAAGGCCAAGAAGAATAATAACCAGTATGATCAAAAGAAGAAATATTTTCTGCCCAACAGAAATTCTAAGAACAATATGGCCAGAAATTTTCCAAATAAAAATTTCCCAGGAAATAAGAATAATTCACCAAGCAATCAGAATAATTTTAAGGGTAAATAATTTGCTAATAACCATGGTAATTACACCAAGAACTTTGAGCACAAAGAACCTATAAAATGTTGGTAGTGTAATGGCCCACACTATGCCTTAGTATGTCCTAATAGGAAAAAGACTGTCAGTAATATTCATACCATACAGGAGGAGATGACTGTTGGAAAATTAGCAAGAACTATGCCCAGAATCAATCCAGCCTTGGAGAATTGACAAGCAGAATATCAAACTTCCATGGTGGAAGAAGAAGGTATGATAAACCACACCCCTATAACTATTTTAATTGATATTGGAGCTACTCTCAGTTATATTGCACCTAAAATGGTAGAAAAATGTAAGTTACCTGTTGAAAAATTTGAAAATTCTTGGTTAGTTCAGTTAGCCACTGGTTCTAAAAGAAAGGTAACTTGTTTTGTAAAAGAATGTGCAGTAGTTATGGATCATTTTGAAACTGTTGTGAAGCTTAATGTATTACCTCTTGGTTCTTATGATTTACTTATCGGTATGGATTGGTTAAAACAACATAGGGTAATTTTAAATTGTTACATGATAAAACCTTTACGTGTGTAAACCATGAAGGAAAACCAATAAGTGTAAAGGGGATTCCTAGAAAAAACCACCATAAGGCAGATTTTTGCTCTACAGATTAAGAGAGATGTTAGGAATGGTTGTAAAGCTTATGCAGTATCAATAAATGATGAGGAGAATATAAATAAAATAGATAAATTAAAATTGGAAGACATACCAGTCTTAAGAGAATATGTTGATGTATTTCAGGAATAAATTTCGGGACTGCCTCCAAAAAGGGAATTGGATTTTACCATTGAGTTGGTACCTGGTGCTATACCTAGATCAAAGGCTCCTTATCGAATGAGCATACTTGAACTTAATGAATTAAATTCCCAATTAAAAGAACTAATTGATAAAAAGTATATTCGACCTAGTGTGTCTCCCTGGGGGGCACCTATCATATTCATTAAGAAAAAGGACGGAACCATGCGACTTTGCATAGATTACCGTCAGTTGAATAATATGGCCATTAAAAATCGATACCCATTGTCCTGTATAGATGATCTGTTTAATCAACTACATGGAGCCACGGTGTTTTCAAAAATTGATTTAATGTCTGGAAATGACCAACTTAGGATTAAATATGAAGATATCTTTAGAACAGATTTTAGGACTCGATATAGTCATTACGAATTTGTCATCATGCCATTCGGACTTACTAATGATCCAGCTGTTTTTATGTGTTTAATGAACAATGTTATGCATGAGTATCTAGATAAGTTTGTAGTCGTGTTCATCGACGATATATTAATCTATTCAAAAACTGAAGAAGAACATAAAGAACATTTAAAAATTGTTTTGCAAGAATTAGGAGATCATCAAATCTTTGCAAAGTTTAGTAAATGTGATTTCTTCAAGGATAAGATTCAGTACTTAGGTCATGTGGTGACCAAGGAATGGATTTCAATAGATCCTGAAAAGATAAAGGTGATCGAAGATTGGCTGGTTCCTAAGGATGTAACTGATGTTCAATCTTTCATGGGAATTACCGGTTACTACTAGAGGTTCATTGAAGGTTTTTCGAGGATCGCGAATTTGATAACTTCTTTGTAGAAGAAAGGAAAAAGTTCGATTGGAACCAGAAATGTGAGGAAAGATTTAAAAAGTTAAAAACTTTATTAACCAACACACCTATTTTAAGAATAGCTGATCCAAATAAAGAATTTGTAGTGTGCACTGATTCCTGTAATGATGGTTTAGGCAGTGTTCTGACTCAAGAAGGGCATGTTATTGCCTATGAGTCTAGGAAATTAAAAATTCATGAAAATAAATATGCAACTTATGATCTGGAATTAGCAACTGTTATACATGCTCTAAAGATGTGGCGACACCACCTAATTGGCAGAAAATTTATTTTAATGACTGATAATAAAGGACTAAAGTATCTGTTAGATCAGGCTAACCTAAATGCCAGACAAGCTAGGTGGTTACCTTTTCTAAGTGAGTATGATTTCGAAATTCAGCACATTAAAGGTAAAGAAAATAAAGTTGTTGATGCATTTAGTAGGAATGCAAGGATGAATATTGCAGCAGTTATCAGTACTTATATGACATATTTGGATGAACAACTTAAAGCAGGGATAGAGCAAGATGAAATTTACCAAAATTTACAAGCTAAAACAAAAGAAAATCCAACAGAAAGCTTAAGTAAAGGGTACAGTTTGAATGCAAAATAATTTTTACTGTATAAAGACAGAATGCAGGGATAATTTTAGGGGTGAATTTTATCCCAGTGGGCTATTTTCCATGTTTTTCTCCCAAAAAATATTCACCATTTTCGATTTTTGAATCCCTGTTTCACCCAATTTCGATGGGGTAAAATTTTTTGACCCTAAAAATCGCCAAATTATTATATAAATGATATAAAATCCTTGGAAATTAAAATATTTTTAAAAAAATATCACCAATCATTTGATAGTTGGCGTTTTACGAATTGGTAATATTCTTCAAAATTTATACACTTTTAAATAAGTATGGCTCCTTAAAATCATCCCTGACAAAATGTATGTACCTAACATACCTAAAGTTAAGCTGTTAATTTGGATGAAATTCATAAAACTCCATACTCAGGTCATCCAGGCTATCAAAAGACTATAACTATGTTAAGAAAAGAATATTTTTGGACAAATATGAATACTGAAGTAGCAGAATGTATTGCTAGGTGCTTTGAATGTTAGCAGGTGAAAACTGAACATCAACACCCAACAGGATTACTTTAGCCATTACCCATTCCTAGCTGGAAATGGGAGATAATTAGTCTCAGTTTTGTTACTGGACTACCTAGAAATCAAAATTTAAATGATTCTATCATGGTAGTGGTCGATAAGTTAAGTAAAGAAGCTCACTTTATACCTGTTAAAACTACATATAAGGCTGCAAATATAGCTGATATCTTTCTAAAACAGATTTTTTGATTGCATGGAATACCGAAAGTCATAATCTAAGATAGAGATCCTAAATTTATAGGTAACTTTTGGAAATCTATGTTTAAAGGATTAAACACTACATTAAATTTTAGTACTTCGTTCCATCCTCAAACAGATGGACAAACGGAAAGAGTAAACCAAGTACTGGAAGATTTATTAAGAATGTACGTGAAAGATCAGCCAGTTAAATGGGAGGATTATTTGCATATGGTAGAATTTGCTTATAATAATAATTATCAGGCATCAACTAGATTTAGTCCTTTCAAAATTTTGTATGGAAGGAAATGTAATACTCCTATCTCTTGGAGTAATCAGGTGGATAGATTGGTATTAGGTCTTGAACTGTTAAAGAAAATGGAAGAATTTGTAAAGCAGGTACAAGGTAATCTGAAAGTTGCACAGGATCGACATAAAAGTCAAGCAGACCTTAAAAGAATTCCAAAGGAGTTTCAGGTAGGTGAAAATGTGTTCATCAAGGTGAGGCCCAAAAAGAGCTCTTTGAGATTGGGGAGTTGTGCAAAATTAACAACTCATTACTGTGGTCCATTTGAAATTTTGTTCAGGATTGGACAAGTAGCTTACCAATTAGCATTACCACCAAATCTAAGAGTACATAATGTTTTTCACATTTCTGTATTAAAGAAATATGTTCATGATGCTACTCATGTTGTTAACTGGAATGATGTACAGGTGGAACCAGAATGAGATTTTCTGGTGGAACCAGACTGTATCCTCGGGTGGAGGGAGATCATAGTTCGAAACCGCACCATTCGACAGGTGAAGGTGGAATGGAAGCACCTTAGTCCAGAGGAAGCCACCTAGGAATTGGAAAGTAATATGCGAGATGCATATCCAGTTTTGTTCCAGGGAAATTCTGAGGATGAAAAATAAATAACATCGAGGACGATGTTATGCTCTAAGGGGGTGTGTATGTCACATGCCTCAATTTTTCAAAAAAACAATTTTATATTATTTGATATTATTTGAGGAAAATATGTTAAATTTTATGCTAAGTTGTAACTGATGACTCAGCAGAGTCAAGGATATTTAATGTAATTCTTAATATTTTAATTATAAATAAATAAAGGTGGAAACAATAGCTTAAGAGAGCTGACAAAAGAGTGTTTACTGGTTAAATTGGTGGAGGAGACTGGGTGGAGAGCAAACAGACATGTGGAAGCATCCTCAAACCACTTCCAACTGTTGCAGGGGGAAACCTCCCTACATTTGGGGTCATGATTCCCCAAGAAAGTGGAATCAGTGCAGGTGGCTCAATTAATGACAACTGACCCAAAAGACCTAGGCAATCTTTATAAAAATGCCCATTGAAGAGAGCTAAGGCTACTCATTCTAGATAAGTGATCATTTAGGTGAATTTACTTCAGAGAAATTCAATGGAAGGGAATTGTGGAAAGAGTTTTAGGGGTTAACTGCTAAGTGATATAGTGCATATTTTTAGCTGAAGGATCTTACTGCTGAGTGCAAAGTGTTTACTGAGTCATTGGACTAGTCTATTGTTTTCTTGCTCCACCAGTTCTCAGCCAAGAAGACCAGGAACAAGCTTGGGGGTCCTGAGGAAGTGTTGTTTGAGTTCTCTCTAGGCGTTTGGTAGGGAGGAACGACCTCCTAATGCTGTTGTTGTCCATCCTAATTAGGTTCTTCATTATTTTGTTTTACTGTGTTAGATAATTAAATGTGAATCTGACTGTTAAATGAATGTTAAATATTTAGTTGTAAAATGTTAGAGTTAGTAATTTTTTAGATTATTAAAGGAATGAATCTGAAATAGATGGAAAATAATTCTAATTTGTGTTTTTCCATGCCTAGAAGGACCAGACCGTACTCTAGTACAGAAAGAGTATTTAAAGTAGATGAAGAAAATGATAAGATTCTAAAATTAATACATGTGGTTCTGCATTTAATAATAGCAAGTAATTTATTTCAGTATGTAGGTTATTATCAAAAAGAACAATAGCCTGGTTATCTATGTTATTGTTTTACAAACTGATGTATGTAAATAAACTGGAAAAGAAATAGCAGTTGTTTAGTACAGGTAGAAGGATTAATATGTTAAGAAAATACCTTAGTAGATAAATGATGTATTCTTTTATTCAAGTTAAAATATGCATAAGATTAAACTGTGTTATGTTATAAATATATTCCTTTGTGTTTTATTTAATAACTATTTGCAAATGCAGCAAAAGAGATACAGTAAAGCTACTTTAGTACATTTAGTTAAATAAGGAAATAAATTACAATTACTTAGTTTATTTACTTATAATATTAACTAAACTAAGAGTAAAGGTTACTATAAATAAGAAGGGTTTTATGAAAAGTATTTTAAATTGTGAAGAACATACTACTTACCAAATTGATGTTACAAATAACTCTAATAAAAAATTTTCTAACATTTCAGTAAAAACAATAAGAATATGATAATAACTAACATAAAAATAAATATCTATTTAAGAAAGAACTGTTTTAAAGTTATACTTGTAAATATAATCTACAGGGTCGAAACCCTAAACCAATAATATTGTTTAAAAAAAAAACAAATTAAACTATTGTAGACTGGTTACAGTCCTTATAACAAATATATAAACAGATATAAATTTAAGAAATCTCAATATACACTAGTAATAATATTAACTTAAAACAATATTGTTACAAGTACTAAAACCTATTTAAATAAATTAAAAGAACTAGTTAAACAAGGGTTTCATTCAGGAAAACCCTAGCTCATATTCCTGAGCCAACAAATAAATATTATGACACAGTTACAGTTACAGTTTTAATTAAATAAGCACATTATATGTACAAAATGTAATAAATAGTAAATTTATTTATTCACAATCTAATAGGGTAAAAACCTACGTATACAGAGTCACAAAGTATTCTGCAAAATGAGTTTAAGCTCGAAGGAAGCCTTTTAAAAACCCAATGTATTGCTTGACAGGATGAAAGGCTATAAACTTAAACAGTATACAAAACCGAGGTCAGGGCCGGTGTACCCATACCGTGGCATGGGTTTAATAAACAAAAAATAATAGACCTTATATCAAACCCTACATCATTGTAAAATATTTTTAAGACAAGAAAAGAGAATTTACAAGTCACGGCATTGAGCCGGAGCCACCCTGCTGTATGCGAGGGCTTAAAACAAAAATTAGAAACTAAAGACCAACAACCCAAGACTAGAAAAAACCAAGGCTATAACTTCTTCCAACTACAAACATTTCCCCTAAGTCTTTATAAGCAGGGAGAGCCACTTTGTAACCAGGGCTTATGCATAGATTGAACGTTGGTCCAATTGAGAAGTGGATTCTTCCAATGGTAAGGTGAACCATCACCTGCAAAGTGAAAACCAAATCCTAATTAAAAACCTGAATATAGAAATGTAACTATAATTTTTTATAGCTTACAACTTACTAAAAACAAATCGTTACCTGGAGTGTTGTTAAATGAGGTCACGTAGAAGGCAGACTGAGACCACGAGCAGTGTAACCCTCGTATTCACCTAAGAAGGAAGTAGCTGGGTTGGAGTTATTAACTACATCAACAACTAGAGTAAGAGCAAGAAATGACAGTGGCCACACCACGACTTCAACACTAAAACTACTGACCATGTAAACACTACCCTCATGCACTGCAAGGTTTGGTTGCAGGAATCAAATCATTCACGATCTGTGAACTTCACAACTCTCACACTAAGCGACTGCTCTTCAAAAATGAACAATCAGTGGAGCTGAAGGTGAGCACATGCGAGCCCTCATGGCCGCAGTGAACCCAACAATGCAGAGACTGAAACCCTCGTTGAAAAATGAGAAATAGGGTTGCAAGGTAAAGCTTATATGTTATGCAATGCATGGTGAGGAGAGTTCCACGTGCGCACAAATTTATCCACTTCATGGTGGGTTCATTTGTATAGTCTCCACTGCAACAATTCGAATCAAATAATTGTTAAGTCAATTACATTATGCATGTAATGATAATCTAATTTTAAATAAGTCAATATCATATTATTTCCCATGAAGTCAACCTTGATAATGAACGAATAGTATACCATCGTATAACCTATTGTTTAAACCTTGAATTTATCTTTGGTAAAAAACCAATTTGTTAATTGGAATCGATGCCCTTTTTCTTAAAGATCATATGACCATTCTTAATCAAACTTATAAGAAAAGATCGAGAGATTAATAGAAGTTTTGAACAAGTTTGTTAATGCTTTATTGACATTTTATTATAATCATGAACTATGAATGTATAAGCCTTGAGAACTAGATTTAAATCAATAAGGTGTATATTGATATAATTAACATTTTTACACTAGAATAGCTCCTACTCTTTTAAGTGACCTATAGTAATGGATGTAGGATAATATCTTATAAATACATGATCTTGGGTCTCCATAATTTTACCAAGCTCTAAGCTGAATCGAACCGTAGGTTAGGTTAGAATTGGGAGTCTAGGATAGTAAACTATCTAGGATTTAATTGCATCACCTTTACTTATAAGTAAATAGTAGGGTAATGTAAAGTTGTCGCATTATGTTGATCATGAAGGAAATGGGAAATTCAAGTCATAACCTGACGATATTTATGCAGAGGATCCTTAATGCATATAAGCAATGTTAAGCTGATAAATCTGCTACTGAAGCCTAATTAAAAATAGAGCTAAAAGGTACATAGTAAGATTTTGTTCTGAAAGGATTTAGGTCTATTTCTATAATGATAAGCAGCGTTTTAATTATTAAAATAATAATAGCAATAGACTCTTATATCAGAGAAAGAGTTATGATACAAAATCGTGAGCTCTAATAAGAACTGGAAATAGCTTAGAGTAAAATTTAGAAGGAGGTTTTATCTATCATAGTGATCTATCTGTTAAAAGACAAATAGTAAGGCAATGTTAATAACCCTTACGGCAAGAAGATTAAGTATTATCATATTCGTAATCAAGTAAAAGAAACATTACTTTACCTTGTAGGACCTTGAGTCTTCTAAGCAAACTTTTACTCTAGTAGTACTTTTATATTAAAAGAAATATATCTAGTTTAACGCCTTAATAAACTTTTACTTGTTCAAAAATTTACCTGTTCAACCTATAAAGATCCAGAAATCCAGATACGTTAGCAATCGCTAAGTAATTCCCAGCTAGAAAGTAACTCCTCACCTACTTGACATTCAAACCATTAGTACAGCTAAATATTGGAATGCAGATTATTCACATCACATATCAAAATTAAAACAACATTAATCTTTATGTGTTAAAGTTAATGGTTACTTTTTATTATATGTTTCTCCTATTAGCTTCTAGCAGTTATCTAACTACAACTTTAAACATTTTATGTTATCTCAAAATTTTAAATTTTTGTGAAAATTTGGTGTTTTGACATGTGGTATCAAAGCACAAGGTTCAAACACTAGGCCTTCATGAAGCCCAACTAGATTTTATGAAACAGTAAATTGAATTATTATGCTGATGTATTTTCTTTTAAATGTTATTCAACAGAGAAATTGTTTCTGAAGTTTAATAAATAGGTATGGAAAGGTTGGAAGAATATGCAGAGGAGGAATCTCCATTTACTGAACCAGAGAACTTACCAAGAGATCCTATACCAGAAGATTTAACCACCAATTCCTCAGAATTGTTGCAAACAGTAAAAGTCCTAAAATCTGAAATGGAATCTGTAAAACAAGAGAATGAAAGGATTCTGAGGGCTTAGGAGGAGCTGAATCAGATTCTAACATAAATGTTTCAAACTGAGGGTAGGGGTAAAAGAACTGAATCAGAAGATAATAGTCATCAACATAAATTTAAAAAGATGGAACATACTATAAATGAAAGCAGTTAATCTTCAAAGGTGTTTGGTGAACAACGTAAATTGCATTCTACTAGTGATAGTAGTGATGACAATCATTATACTAAAAAGAGGAAATACAAACCTTATGAGGAAATTTCTGGGGAATTCAAAAAGATAAAACCACCAACATTCAATGGAGAGACTGAGAAGGGGGAAGAAGTGGAATCCTAGTTATCTGGGATGAAGAAGTACTTCCATATATATAACTATTCTAACCAATTAAAGGCTAGAATGGCTATCTACAATCTCTCAGGAAAGGCTGACATTTGGTGGCAGAACTTGAACAGAGTTAAGGGAATAAAAAAGAAGAATGTAAATTGGAGTACCTTCAAGAGGTACTTTAAAAAGAAATTTATGTCTAAGCAATACTATGAAGAGAGAGAAAAAGAATTTTATGAGCTTAAATTAGGATCAATGACAATGAAAGATCTAAACAACAAGTTTTTGAGTCTGCTTAGGTATGTGCCATATCTTGTGGATGAGAAACCAAAGGTACAGCGGTTCCTCAGCTGTCTACCTTACCATATTAAGGACAGGATTGAGTATGACAATCCAAAGACTTTGGAAGAAGCCATGAAGAAAGCCAACTTCTATTATGAATAGAATCGAAAGAAGGAAAGCATGGCCAACTGGAAGGCCAAGAAGAAGAATAACCAGTATGATTAAAAGAAGAAATATTTTCTGCCGAATAAAATTCTAAGAACAATAAGGCCAAAAATTTTCCTAATAAAAATTTCCCAGGAAATAAGAATAATTCACCAAGCAATCATAATAATTATAGGGGTAAAGAATTTGCTAATAACCATGGTAATTACACCAAGAACTTTGAGCGCAAAGAACCTATAAAATGTTGGTAGTGTAATGGCCCACACTATGCCTCAGTCTGTCCTAATCAGAAAAATATTCTCAGTAATATTCATACCATACAGGAGGAGGTGACTATTGGAGAATTAGTAAGAACTATGCCAAGAATCAATGTAGCCTTGGAGAATCGACAAGAAGAATATCAAACTTCCATGGTGGAAGTAGAAGGTATGATAAACCACACTCCTATAACTATTTTAATTGATCTTGGAGCTAGTCTCAGTTATATTGCACCTAAAATGGTAGAAAAATGTAAGTTACCTGTTGAAAAATTTGAAAATTCTTGGTTAGTTCAGTTAGCCACAGGTGCTAAACGAAAGGTAACTTGTTTTGTAAAAGAATGTGTTGTAGTTATGGATCATTTTGAAACTGTTGTGAAGCTTAATGTATTACCTCTTGGGTCGTATGATTTACTTATCAGTATGGATTGGTTAGAACAACATAGGGTAATTTTAAATTGTTATGATAAAACCTTTATGTGTGTAAACCATGATTGAAAACCAATAAGTGTAAAGGGGATTCTTAGAAAAACCACCATAAGGCAGATTTTTGCTCTACAACTTAAGAGAGCTGTTAGGAAGGGTTGTAAAGCTTATGCAGTAACAATAACTGATGAGGAGAATCTAAATAAAACAGATAAATTAAAATTGGAATACATACCATTCTTAAGAGAATATGTTGATGTATTTCTGGAATAAATTTCGGGACTGTCTCCGAAAAGGGAATTTGAATTTACCATTGAGCTGGTACCTGGTGCAGTACCTAGATCAAAGGCCCCTTATCGAATGAACATACTTGAACTTAATGAATTAAAGTCTCAATTAAAAGAACTAATTGATAAAAAGTATATTCAACCTAGTGTGTCTCCCTGGGGGGAACCTGTCATCTTCATCAAGAAAAAGGACGGAACCATGCGACTTTGCATAGATTACCGTTAGTTGAATAATATGACCATTAAAAATCGATACCCATTTCCCTATATAGATGATCTGTTTGATCAACTATGTGGAGCCATGGTATTTTCAAAAATTGATTTAAGGTCGTGATATCACCAAGTTAGGATTAAAGATGAAGATATCTTTAAAAAAAAATTTAGGACTCGATATGGTCATTACGATTTTTTCGTCATGCCATTTGGACTTACTAATG
This sequence comes from Pseudotsuga menziesii, assembly GCA_001517045.1. NCBI lineage: Eukaryota > Viridiplantae > Streptophyta > Pinopsida > Pinales > Pinaceae > Pseudotsuga > Pseudotsuga menziesii. The sequence continues at coordinate 12,199 of LPNX010996499.1, read as the reverse complement.
CTCCAACTGTTTTTATGTGTTTAATGAACAACGTTATGCATAAGTATCTAGATAATTTTGTAGTCATGTTCATCGACGATATACTAATCTATTCAAAAAATGAAGAAGAACATAAAGAACATTTAAAATTTGTTTTGCAAGAATTAGGAGATCATAAACTCTTTGTAAAATTTAGTAAATGTGATTTATTCAAGGATAAGATTTAGTACTTAGGTCATGTGGTGACCAAGGAAGGGATTTCAGTAGATCCTAAAAAGATAAAGACGATCGAGGATTGGCCGGTTCCTAACAATGTAACTGATGTTCAATCTTTCATGGGAATTACTGGTTACTACCGGAGGTTCATTAAAGGATTTTCGAGGATCATGATTCCGATAAATTCTTTGCAGAAGAAAGGAAAGAAGTTCGATTGGAACCAGAAATGCGAGGAAAGCTTTAAAAAGTTAAAAACTTTATTAACGAGCACACCTATTTTAAGAATAGCTGATCCAAATAAAGAATTTGTAGTGTGCACTGACGCCTATAATGATGGTTTAGGTGGTGTTCTGACTCAAGTAGGGCATGTTATTTCCTATGAGTCTAGGAAATTAAAAATTCATGAAAAAAATTATGCAACTTATGATCTGGAATTAGCAGCTATTATACATGCTCTAAATATGTGGCGACACCACCTAATTGGCAGAAAATATATTTTAATGACTAATAATAAAGGACTAAAGTATCTATCATATGATCCTAACCTAAATGCCAGACAAGCTAGGTGCTTAGCTTTTCTAAGTGACTATGATTTCGAAATTCAGCACATTAAAGGTAAAGAAAATAAAGTTGCTGATGCATTAAGTAGGAATGTAAGGTTGACTCTTGCAGCAGTTATCCGTACTTATATGACAGATTTGGATGAACAACTTAAAGCAGGGATAGAACAAGATGAAATTTACCAAAATTTACAAGCTAAAACGAAAGAAAATCCAACAGAAAGCTTAAGTAAAGGGTACAGTTTGAATGCAAAACAATTTTTACTATATAAAGACAGAATGTATGTACCTAACATACCTAAAGTTAAGCTATTAATTTTGGATGAAGTTCATAAAACTCCATACTCAGGTCATCCAGGCTATCAAAAGACTATAACTATGTTAAGAATAGAATATTTTTGGCCAAATATGAAGACTGAAGTAAAAGAATATATTGCTAGGTGCTTTGAATGTCAGCAGGTGAAAACTGAACATCAACACCCAGCAGGATTACTTCAGCCATTACCCATTCCTAGTTGAAAATGGGAGATAATTAGTCTCGATTTTATTACTAGACAACCTAGAAATTAGAATTTAAATGATTCTATCATGGTAGTGGTCGATAAGTTAAGTAAAGTAGCTCACTTTATACTTATTAAAACTACATATAAGGCTGCAAATATAGCTGCTATCTTTCTAAAATAGATTTTTCAATTGCATGGAATACCGAAAGTCATAATCTCAGATAAAGATCCTAAATTTACAGGTAACTTTTGGAAATCTCTGTTTAATGGATTAAACACTACATTAAATTTTAGTACTTCATTCCATCCTCAATTAGATGGACAAACTGAAAAAGTAAACTAAGTACTGAAAGATTTATTAAGAATGTATGTGAAAGATCAGCCAAGTAAATGGGAGGAATATTTGCATATGGTAGAATTTGCTTGTAATAATAATTATCAGGCATCATCCAGATTTAGTCCTTTCGAAATTTTGTATGGAAGGAAATGTAATACTCCTATCTCTTGGAGTAATCCGATGGATAGATTGGTATTAGGTCTTGAACAGTTAAAGGAAATCTAAGAAATTGTAAAGCAGGTACAAGGTAATTTGAAAGTTGCACAAGATCGACAGAAAAATGAAGTAGACCTTAAAAGAACTCCAAAGGAGTTTCAGGTAGGTGAACATGTGTTCATCAAGGTGAGGCCTAAAAAGAGCTCTCTGAGATTGGGGAGTTGTGCAAAATTAGCACCTCGTTATTGTGGTCCATTTGAAATTCTGTCTAGGATTGGACAAGTATCTTACCAATTATCATTACCACCAAATCTAAGAGTACATAATGTTTTTCACATTTCTGTATTAAATAAATATGTTCATGATGCTACTCATGTTGTTAACTGAAATGATGTATAGGTGGAACTAGAAGGATATTTTCTAGTGGAATCGGACTGTATCCTCTGGCAGAGGGAGATCACAGTTCAGAACCGCACCATTAGACAGGTGAAGGTGCAATGGAATCACCTTAGTCGAGAGGAAGCCACCTGGGAATTGGAAAATAATATGCGAGATGCATATCCAATTCTGTTCCAAGGGAATTATGAGGATGAAGAATAAATAACATTGAGGACAACGTTATTCTCTAAGGGGGTGTGTATGTCACATGCCCCAATTTTGTAAAAAAACAATTTTATATTATTTGATATTATTTGAGGACAATATGCTAAATTTTATGCTAAGTTGTAATTGATGACTTAGCAGAGTCAAGGATATTTAATGTAATTCATAATATTTTAATTATAAATAAATAAAGGTGGAGACAACAGCTTAGGAGAGCTTTTAAAAGAGTGCTTACTGGTCAAATTGGTGGAGGAGACTTGGTGGAGAGAAAATAGACATGTGGAAGCATCCTCAAACCACTTATAATTGTTGCAGGTGGCAACCTCCCTACATTTGGGGTCATGATTCCCCAAGAAAGTGGAATCAGAGGAGCTAGCTCAATTAATGACAACTGACCCAAAAGACCTAGGTAATCTTTATAAAAATTCTCATTGAAGAGATCCCAAGCTGCTCATTCTAGAGAAGTGATCATTCAGGTGAATGTACTTCAGATAAATTCAATGGAAGGGAATTGTGGAAAGAGTTTGAGGAGTTAACTGCTAAGTGATCTAGTGCAGCTTTTCATCTGAAGGATATTATTGCTGAGTGCAGAGTGTTTACTGATTCATTGGACTAATCTATTGTTTGTTTGCTTCACCAGTTCTCTACCAAGAAGACCAGAAACAGACTCGGGGGTCCTGAGGAAGCGTTGTTTGAGTGCTCTCCAGGAGTTTGGTAGGGAGGAACGACCTCCTAATGCTATTTTTGTCCATCCTAATCAGGTTCTTCATTCTTTTGTTTTACTGTGTTAGATAGTTAAATGCCTATCTAACTGTTAAATGAATGTTAAATATTTAGTTGTAGAATGTTAGAGTTAGTAAATTTTTATATTATTGAAGGAATGAATCTAGAATAGATGGAAAATAATTCTAATCTATGTTTTTCCACGCCTGGAAGGACCAGCCATACTCTAGCATAGACAGAGTATTTAAAGTAGATGAAGAAAATGATAAGAGTCTGAAATGAATAGATGTGGTTCTGCATTTAATAATAGAAAGTAATTTATTTTAGTATGTAGGTTATTATCAAAAAGAACAATAACCTGGTTATATATGTTATTGTTTTACAAACTGATGTCTATAAATAAAATGGAAAAGAAATAGTAGTCGTTTAGTACAGGTAGAAGGATTAATATGTTAAGAAAATACTTTAGTAGATAAATGATGTATTCTTTTATTCAAGTTAAAATATGCATGAGATTAAATTGTGTTATGTTATAAATATATTCCTTTGTGTTTTATTTAATAACTATTTTCAAATGCAGTAGAAGAGATACAGTCAAGCTACTTTAGTACATTCAGTTAAATAGGGAAATAAATTACAATTACTTAGTTTATTTACTTATAATATTAACTAAACTAATATTAACAGTTACTATAAACAATAAGGGTTCTACGAAAAGTATTTTAAATTATCAAGAACATAGTAGTTACTATCAAATGCCTTTCTTGGATTTTTTTTGCTCACTCCTAGTACAAACCACAGCTTCTGGAAGCAACAAAGAGAGCGAAGAGTACTATGTGAATTTCAGAATAACCTAATTCAAAACGTGAATTTTCAGGAGGGAACTGAAAACGTTGAACATATTTCAAAAGACTTATGAAACAATAATTAAAGGACACAAAAAAAATACCTCCCATAGTCTTCTTTATGAATGGCATTATTGAATATGGCTTTAGCACCATCTTAGATAGATGGAAAAAAAAAATTGTGCCAACAAGAAGCCACGAGCCATGACGTCTTTTTAAGAAGAAGGCATGGCTTTCTTCGGATTTTTTGCCCATTGCTATTGTGAATTTTAAAATAAACTAATTCTCAATAGAAACGATATGTGTGCCCAGTTGTCAAGAAGGAATTAAAACTTTTAACATATTTCAATAGAGTTATGGAAAGAATAATTAAAAGAAGAACAAAAAAATACTACCTCTCATAGTCTTCGTTATCAATGCTATTATTGATGATGGCTCTAGCACCAACATGGATGTGACAACGACCACTGCACCTTCCCTTGCTTCTATACAAAGAATGAATCCTAGAAAATCCATATCATGGACCTAAGAAGTGATGTGATGGATTGTCCGGACCAGAATTGTGCTCCACCCAGACAGACAATTGTCCGAACCAGAATTGTGCTCAAGCCACAAGATTGTCCAAACCAGAATATCCTTCAAATATGCATGAACAAGAAGAACCATAATTTCCTTTAAACTTGCCCAAACCAGAATTCTATTCAACCGGACCCAGTCTTGAAGAAGAGCTTGTTAAATCATTGAAAGAATCCACAAGGCCTTTAAACTTGCTTGACCCTGTTTTGAAGAAGAGCTGGTTCAATCACGCAGCTGGGATGGAGATCAAAGTCACGCAGCTAGGATGGAGATCAAAGTGGTAACTAGTTTCAACTCAAATTCTGAGGGATAAGATGACGCAGAGGACCGCCACTGATGGATACAAAAACACTAGAAACGTAATAGGATTGAAATCTCTTACAAATACATTAATACCACAAACTTGAAAGGGATAGAAACAGATTCAAAACTATTGGAAACCTTGGTGGATACAAAAGGCTTCCAACGTCGACATGACAACGGCCTCTATAGCTGCCATGGCTTTGAGACTGAGGATTAATCCTAGAAAATCTAGATCCTAGACATAAGAAGTAGGGATGCGATGGAAATAGAATCTGTATTCTTCTATGTCCGTTGTGCTCGACCCACCCACAAGATTGTGCAAACTAGAATTGAATTTATTAAAATCACGGAAGAAAACCTTGTTCAATTACTCAATTGGGAATACAATGACAAGGAGGGGCCGTCATGGTCGAATACAAAAAGCATCAAAACATAGCACGATACAAAACATAGCACGATACAAAAGCAGTATGCAAAAATCTTGAAAACCTAGCACTATACAAAAGCAATATACAAAAATCCATATACAAAAAGACCTAAAACCATATACAAAAAGCAAGATACAAAAAGCCCTAAAACCTAGCACTCTACAAAAATCTTGGTATCGACGCAAAAAGGATAGTTTCCTCTTAGATATAGCCATTGATGGATTTTATTTTTGTACTATCATATAGGTTTTGCTAAGAGGTTGACGTCCATGGACCATGATGGGACATGGGATCCACCGTTTTTACACTAGCCTTGGGATAGATTTTAAGTAGTTATATACATTAATAAATTTATTTATATATATAAAACTTTATTATCAATCAAAATAAATATATATTTAATTTACATCTACCAAGAATGGAGAAGAATTATGTCACCTGAGGTGATATATATGAAAGGCTCATGAGTATTAATTCATCTTGATATGGGCAAAAAAATTCAATTTTCTAAAGTTTGTAATATTTTTTATTAAATGTAATTAAAATAAATACAATTATTTGAATTTTGATTGGTGTTTGATTGCTTAGGTTAGCATCTCGATCTTAGCCTGGAATTTTTGCAAAAACCTAATGCCCTCATGTCAATTCAAATCAAAACCAACTTATTTACCTATCATAACTTTCACCCAGCACAAAGGTCTTCGTGTTGGTTCAAAAACCTTAAATTCAAACCTATGTCAAGGAAACCAAGTGTCTCTATACATTTATGTGTACCAAATACACGTTGACGTTGTGCAGGATGTATCACTATAAAGCTCTTACAAATCAGGTTGTCTTATAATGGCTAAGCCTCTTTCATAAACTAATTTTTCTATGCGAAGTCATATCTAATGTTAAGGATACTTCCCTAGCAGCAAACATGGTAGACTTTCAGACAATTCTATGGGGCCTTATAAGTTGTAAAATAAACAATATTCCCGATATTCACAATATTTTTATATAACTATATGGAGTAGGTATTTACCATGGATGAAGGGGATCGCTTGCTTTATTGGGGATCGAGTAGACTATTTTCAATAGGGTTTCAGTTTATTTGAAGAAATAGATGTTTTATCGTCCTCCTCCTTCCATGCACACTCTCATTCTATAAGAAGCTCATCGTCCTTTGTCCAATTTAGTTTATGAGTGGGAACTGAATTAAAAATTTAAATCTATCAATCTCAACTTGAAAATATTGCGCCATTTTGTAATTTTGTTTCTTCTACTCGTCATAACGTTTCGAGGGGAAAGTGGGTTTGAAAAGTAGAGTGAAGAGGAAGAGCATTCAAGTGAACCATTCAGATATTGTGCTCGATACATAACCATTAGGAAATATATGCACCATTCGAAAAGGTAAATATACCAAGTACACTATCTAGAAATATATAAAATAAAGATTGTGAATTACATTTTCTCTCAACGTTGATAAATATTGCTTGCTATTGTGAAGAGGCGCTTGTTATACATGGAAAGTTGCAAAGAGTTGTCTTCAGAGCATTCTTCATACGGGACACGGCAATTACTAGCTGGATATAAAGTTGCTCGATACATAACCATCGTTCAAGGTAAATATACATAATACACTATCTAAAAATATATAAAATAAGGATTGTGAATACCTTTTCTCTCAACATCAATAAGTCTTGCTTTTCTTCCAACCGAAGTAAGTAAGTAATTAAGTAATTTGCATCTCGTAATATCCCTCAGATGTATCCCTTTAAATAAAGTTCGAAAAAGACCTATTTAACTAAATGCTTAGAACTCTGATGTTGAACTGCAATGGTTTTATAGAGCAACCCATAAACCTCCTAATAATGTTGATGTAAACCCCATTGCTGAGTCCTTTGTAATACAACAAATACTTTTGTCTTTGCCATGTCGCATCCAAGTCCACATTTTTATGGTGTTTGTCCAAAAGGATAGTTCGTAGAATGAGCATGTGATTGATTACCTTTGTAAGGATCTTTTTGGATTCTCATGTTTCTAATTTGTAGTCATGATTTGTGATTTTAGCGTCAAAAGCGATTTCATCATGTGAGGGAGCGAAGGCTCTATAGCCACGGAGGTACTACGGCACAAGAATGTCAACAAATTGCACATCAAGGGAGGTATTAGGGCACACGAACATGAAGAAAGTGGTGATGTGTGACATCCATACGGTCTAACCGTCAATATCCATTAATTTATGGTTTTATTGTTTGTATTTTGAATTTTTCTAGACTCAAATAAAATGTTTCTTCCAAAATGTTTTTTTATTTTTACCCAAAATACCTTGTTGTGAAAACAGAAGCCTTCTGCTATTCTCGCCTTCTCTAGGTAATGAATCTTTAATGCTTCATTTTTTTTAACTATAATTTAAGTTTCTTAGGATCCTTCTAAGGTTTAAATCTTTAATCAAAATTATTTGATGCATGGTTGTGCTCTAGAACAGAGATGAATGATTCGACGTCATAATAGGAGACCTCGCAGATCCCATGGAAGGAGGCCCATGTTATTAATTGTACACAAAATCTTTTGATGAGCTTTCTCTAAAGCAAAAGCTAACCCATAGAGGATTGTTCGTTAATCAGGTATAACATCACAATACAATGGCTAAAATTATTATAGAAACTATTTCTTGAGAGTCTTCTTTTGTTGTGTCAAGATGTACATCAATCAACAAGATAAAGAATAGGTTGATAATAATAAGGAATACTTGTAGTAGTACTGTCTAGTTCCAGGCCTCTCACTGATAATTGCAGCCGACTTTAGTTCAAGGCTTGAGTTTCATAGACAGTTCTATTCATTTAGTTTAAATTTCTTAAATATACCAAATTATAGGATACATATCAAGTTAGAGGAGCTGTTGATTTCGAGAGTCCCCACTGATTAATGTTTTTGAAATCAGCGTGACCCAACCAATAGTGTCATAGAATGCGTATTCTAACACTGTTAGAATTTGACATAGCTACGGCTCACAATCTTCTCAATTTCGACAAATTTTCTTTAAATTTAAAATCAAATCAGCGGAATTGCCTTCAGTCACCAGAGCTCTTGATTCCCAGCTGGCGATAGCTTTTAAAACATAATTAACAAGTTCATTGGGTAGTATCAACTAATGTTCTCATGTACTTGAGAGGTACAACGGAGTAGGGATTTCCCTATCGTTTTCATGGACGTGTTTCATTGCTCTGTTCCATCCTCACTCTATTTTGAACAACTTCACCTCGCATAGACTACCTTATCAGTAAGAAAGAAAATATGTATATTATTTTGGTCAAAATTTTGGGAAAAGAAATTCAATATAAATACCTAGAAGCTTAGGAAATTCAATATAAATATCTAAAAGATTAGGAGAATGTTTGTATAAGATAGATTCCAACCATATTTGGAAAGAACTACCTTATTAGTAAGAAAGAAAATATGTATTTTATTTTGGTAGAATTTTCGGGAAAATAAATTCAATATAAATGTCTAGAAGCTTAGAGATAATGTTTGCATAAAACACATTCCTTCCAAATTTGGCAAGAATTATTTTCTAAGCTTTGCTTAATTTGTGAGTGAATCTTCCAATTAGCTAATTCTTTATTCACCTACTTATATCACTCTAGATGGAATATGAGAGGCTAGACCCATGGGAATCTTAATGCACACAGAGGTATCCTCATCCATATGCACCCGAGAGGTTCTCTATTTTCTTTCTCGAGTATTAAACATATTTCATAGAAATAGATCAAATAAAATGAAACGTGTGATTGAACAAATGCAACATCGTCTCACATTCCCTCCTTCTCCCACATGTGGAGAGGGGTTATGGTACTGGAAGATTCTTTATCCTAATTTTTCCTTTTGTTTCAAATGAAACTTTTCGGTCACTAAGAACATTAAAATTATATAACAAAAAATGTGGAGCCCATTATATCACCGACGAGAGATTAAAGTAAATAATCAAAGTGAACGTGTTCATATCAAATGCCAGCTATGACAAACCCAAGGTCGACATGTCAATTGAAATTCATATCAACCAAATTTCAATCATAGAAATGAAATATTGTGCATTAACTATGATGTATATGCAGTATTTTGGGGCATGTGATATTGATGAGGTAGCGTACTTCCTTGATAAGTTAGTTCCAATTGGCAAGTGGCAGGCTCATTTAATAGACATATATCCCATATGCAAAACTATTGGCATTTTATTATGTTAAATATATACAACATATTTTAGATTAATATATTTTACAAAATAATATAATAATAATTGTAAATCTGAAGAAGATATTATGTTTAATGTAAGTAAATTCAATACCCCTAAATTCCACTCACTTTGGTTTTCTTTTGTTTGTCAAATAAATGCACCAAAAGATAGGAGTGTACTTGGATGTATGCAGACCATAATGGCTGCAATTTAGTTCTTAAATTCGACCCCTCTTCATAGGATAACTCCGCCAAAATCTAGGTGCAAGAGCTGCAATACTTCACAATTCTTCGAAATTGGAATTCGTGTGATCATGCCATGCACTTCCGACAGAGCACGGGTCACATTTTTTTTACATGTCTATTTGTGTCCCTTCATTAATTTTTGTTTTTATAATTATACTTAATTAATATATAATGAGGTCACTAATACTACGTTTAAATATATTTTACGGAAACAAAGCTATGGAAATAATTTTATTTTTATTTTTAATGAAAGGCCACTCACATGTTTTTTACATGTCTATTTTTGAGGTGTGCCCTTCATTAATTTTTTTATATATAATTATACTTAATACATATATATATTGAAGTCTCTAATAATATGTTTAAATATATTTTTATGAAAAAAAGTTATTAAAAAACTTTATATTTAAATTTTTACATGGAAATATGTCAATTCTTTACATTTATATAAAATAAACGTCATTTATTTAATTATGTTTAGATTACATAATTCATACATTTATATAAAATCAAGTTATGTCAATAATACATGGATTGCATAATCCATACGAGTATCATGTCAATACTTTAGTGGATGGTCAAAGTTACTTAAAGATAAAACAAGGTAGTTTTGTTTCCTTAGCGTTAAAGCAATAGCTACTAACAACTGCGCTGACACTGCCACCTCATGGCTCTTGTTAAGAAACAAAAGAGAGAGAGATTGATTTTTTTCCCTTTATGTGAAGAATTTGAAATATATTTAAGTTATTTTTTAATATATAAAGGTTGTTTCATTATTATTATCACTTACATTACATAACAAGATCAACATATCCTCCACAATGACCTCTAAAATGTATATTTATAACTAGTGCATGCTTGAAACTTAACGATGAATATTTTTCCCTCTCTTGTGAGGGACAAAAGGTAACCAAATTTTGTTAATTCCATTGATTGCAAGAATAAATGTAGAGGAAGTGGAGGCAATTCATTGCATCTTGTGAATTCCCTAATCCAAGTTATGCACATTATCATATCGTCTAATTGGAAAGTACGATAAGTTTTTCTTTTTTCATTTGAGTTCAAACATTAAAGATGTTTGTTTTCATAGGAAGGTAGGGCAGTCCATCCATGAATGGGTTTAATTTTTATGGAATTTTATTTATTAATCTTATAAAAATTATGACCTCTCTATGGCTATACTTGTATATACTGATATAAAATTGGTAGATTGGTAGGTTGTTGTGTGAAACATTTGCAATTCTCATATTTTCTACAAATTTCAGTATTTTAGTTTATTTGTTACATTGTTCTCTTTATTGGGTTATATTTTACTCCCCAATTCTATTTTGTTGGGTATTCCATTATCCAACACTACAAATTGATTAGGCCCCCCTATAATCATGGTTGGACCATTATTATGATTATACTATTATTTTATTTAGCATCATTTTTTATTATACTAAGATGCATTAGGGATTATGCCCAACACTTCCACTTCTTATCTTTCATGTGCTTCATAGCCTATGCTCAACACAAAAAAATTATAAGTCATTTGCTCCAAAGCTGGTGCTCAACACAAACATCAAATACTCGTGCTCCATAGATCGCACTTACCACAAATTCAAAGCACTCATGTGCTCCATATCTCACTGTCAATGCAAAATATCCTCCTCAGAGTCAAGGTATGTCTTGTTTCCTAGTCTACCAAAGGGAAGAGTTACAGGGTTTTTGTGCTTTGAGTGTTGGGGAAAGAGGGCTTTAGTGCCTCTATCATATTTAAGATAAGTTTATTTAATTAAATGTTGGTTCTGTATTTCTAATAGAGAATCCATTATAATTTGGTTAAATATACTCTAGGGTGATTTGCATACAACCACCGTAAAATTTATAGTTTGCATTTAAATGTTAAACTGATTCAAATATTGATGGGATTCAGTGGATAGTCAGTTCCTAGAAATTGTTTTGATTTGAGTTATTGCGATTGTATTTCTTAGTTCCTTTAATTAAATTTTTGTTTAGACGTGTTAGAATCTTAGCTAATTACTTGGTTTCATATCTGTATATTTTTCTTGATATATTAAAGTTGGAACACAGTCTTGTGGTTGTATGTAAATTTATGTTTAGATCACATATTTATTAGTTTGATATTTTTCCTCGAATATATATAAATATTAATTGATTATTTATTTTAGAAATCTTGATTTCATGACATATATAGAAGTCAAAAAATAACTTGTAGTTGTATGTCTATTTGTATTTATTTTAAGAGAGTGGTGATAACCTTGTCGGATGCCTCACGACTCATATGATGTTGTGATTATTTTACGTGGATCTATTTGGATATTTTGATTGCAATCTCTCTAATGTTATTTAGTTAATTTGCTTCACATGTACTAGTTCTATATATATAATTATTAAACTGAGACTTGTAAACAATACCTAGATTTGTGTTTTAAGTATAAATATATGAAGTCTTTGCGGGAAGCCTTTTGTGTCTATTTATCGTATCTATAATATACTTGAAGAA
>LPNX010996479.1:77265-114844 GCA_001517045.1 Pseudotsuga menziesii | reverse complement strand
ATCAAATAAAAAACCTCCATAGGTTTATGAGTCTTGTCATTCTTTCTTCTTTGGCCATCAGCACATCAATTCTATGCCAATGAGCAATATTCATTTATACCATCTTCTTTCGTTCCTTATGATCTCTCCACCTCCTCCAACGCAGAAAAGGAACTGGACCCATGCTTTGTTATCCTTGGCCAGCCTTTTGGGTACGGAGATTGGGGCGGGCACTCTTATGGGTAATCTGGGTTATTAGACTATCAGGGACAGTTACAACTGTGACTCGACTACCCCATTTCATTCTTGTTGGTGTCTTTGGCTTCAAGGATAGCATGGAAGTGGGTATCCCTGCATTGGACCTGGTTAGGTTTAAATCTAGAAAAGATTGCTCAATGCATTGTAAATTGCAACTTGTAAGTTGTAACCCAAAAAACAACACCATTAGTTTTTCCTTACAGAGCCTTGACACTGGGGCGTTATCAAATCAATTCACCATCCATAGATATGACTCATATGAGTATTTAGTTTCAAATCATATACTCAAATACTCAAGTGACTTGTAAGTTGTGAGATCACGTGACTCGGTGAACAATAAGATGGCAAATGGAAAATTGAGTTGGCAGGTGGAATCATCTCATACCAATATTCAATGAAGTTGGTGAATCAATAATCGAATCGTGAGTCACAATCCCGACTTACCGACTTGAACTTGGCACTAGGCAGCCTAGTGGCCCACCGTGGTCTGTGTCGATTGGGACTGAGATCCTCATCCGTAATCCAGCTATTCAAGGGCACTTGGGAAAAATCTGAGTCCCGAGTCTCCCATAGTCCACTGAATCCCTGGATAAGCAAATTTTGTAGCTGCCCTTCTGTTGCAAATCTACCAAGGCTTACTCAATTTCATTGTTGAAGAGCTGGAAATGAAACTAAATTTTTTTGTGGTTGAGATCGGGCTATTCCTATGTAAATTATTCACTTTGAGATGGGGTTATGGCTTATTGGTTTTGATAAAAATAACTATGTAAATGACTAGGTTTTAAATTTAGGTGGACATAAAAACAGTAAAAAAATTAAATTATTTGTAATTTCACTGATGTAAACTATACTATTAGTCTTGAGAGTAAATTTTTTTAATATCATAAATCATCTATGGTGTTTAACTAAAAAAGTAATTATAGTATCATAGTAGAGTTCTTGGACTTGATTAGCTGGTTTAAGTGTCAAAATCTTATGGTCTTTTCTTTTAGCCGAATGCCATAGAAGCTTAATGTTTTAAGTGGAGGATGCATCTTCGAGTAACAGTTGATGGTCTTTTAGATTTTGATATGTATATGTTTATTAGATAGCTTATGATTTGTGGTAGGTTTTCTTCCATTGTAGTTGCATGTTTTGAGAATGCCGCATGGGTTGCTGCCCTGTTTTTGCTGATGGGTCACTGTGTGATGTGTAAAATACGTACTTCATTCATGTTTAAAACCTTTTGCATTTGAGAATACCATACCTCTGAATCACTCGCTAAAGCCATTGGTATTTTTATCCAAATGCCAATTTTGTATTGATGTTTTCATCAAACCCATGAGAAATGATTTTCTTCCACATACATAAGATTTATCAATGGATCCAGATAGTCCATTCATTATGGAAGATGAAGCAATATCAGAAGTTTACTGAGTTTAGCATTTCCTTCCAGCAAGTCTGATTATGCCGTTTCATTTTTGTCATGCATCCAAGTTCTTCATTTTAAACAGTTTCAACATCTCCTATGGCAGTTTACATCTTCTCCCTGACATCATTGACAGCCTATCACATGTTCTCCAATAGAAACTGGAACACAATAAAAAAGGAGCTCAGTTGATGAATTGGTATCTCCATTTTTTAAGCAGGATATTTTGTGGTTTTGCTGAAGCAACAGGATTGAATACTTCCAAGTGTTCCTCCACTGAAGAGATTCTAAGATCTTCTCCATAGTAAGATTTTGGTGTTTCTTGGCTTGACATTGGAATCATACAATATTGGAGCTGTTTGCTTCACTATCATGTATGGAAAATGCAGGTATTTCATTTGAAGGGTATTCATGCATGGCAAATGTGACTCACTAAATTGAACCTTCATTCACAGGCCATGATAAAATGTAGATCATTTCCCAGGCCACAAGTTCTTTTCCATTGAATAGCACTTGACTTTTTGTACAATTCTCTGGCAAAGTCTGCATCATTGACTAACTAGTAACCAATGACCATAGAATCTAAGCTCCAAATGGAACATTTTCCCATAACTAAATGCAAGCAGGAAATCCTCGTCTCTGCTTCTGTCTGCTAATAGTTGGGAATGAAGAGCTAAAAATAAAGAAACAAAACTTTGCTTCTCAGTAAAGAGATATGACCTCATCAGGCAGAGACCCCCGCTCATCTGTTTCTACTATCACCATCTTTCCTTCTATTTCTAGAGCTTTGTTATGAGCCATCTCATTTAGCTCTTTATATACATGTTGAAATTCTCCAAATCTGTTCTTATTTCTTATCTGCTTTTTTCCATTTTCCAAATCTGTTCTTTGTCTCAGAGATGGAAACAGCGCAAACTGGTTCAACAAGTCAGCCTTTTCATTGTGGATGAACTTCATTTAATTGGAGGAGAGGGTGGTCCAATCCTGGAGGTAATTGTATCTAGAATGAGGTATATTTCAAGCCAAATTGATGCTTCTTTGATTGAAATTCATGGCCCCACATTGTGATTCTAGACCAAAAGAAAGTGATACTTCTGATGCATGCATAAGGCTTTAGTTGCTTGAACGTTTTTAAGAAATGATATGCTCACAGATTGTGGTACAATATCAATCTCAAGGCTTTAAATTTGACACACATGTATTCTTCTCTAAGTATGAAAGCTTCATGATGGGTAAAATACTCAATTCATGGATTTGCATAATTGCAATTTAATAACGTAATAAAAAATTCTCCCCAATTGGTTAAAGACTGAGTGTTTAACCCTTGATTGGCTACAACTACAATGCTTGGTGTTGGATTACATTTACCTGGTCAAGCTACATAATACATTATTGGTGTTATCGCATTCAATTTGGAAATCCATTGGAATATTTATCCTTAGAGAGAAGTGACAGAATGATGTTTGATGTGATCAATTTTTCTTCCTCGAATGCTTCAGCATCTTCCAATGTCTGTTCATCTATTCATGTAATGAGCATTGGATATACTAGTATTATCAGACATTCCAGAAAGTTAGTGAAATCTCAGTTGGATAGACATCGATGCATTCTGTAAGTTTGTAAAATGGAGGATAGGTTCACAGAGCTGGATGCTTTATAGGCTAGGAGGGTTTATCCACAATTCATTTATGTAGAGTCTGATTTGACTGGGTTGCACAAGAGAATTGCAAAAATTGGTAGGTTAACCGTTAGAAGAATTTGGAAGTGAAGTGTTGAGCATTCAAACTCCAACTGGTTGATGGGTGCATTGGTGGCAGCTCTGTAAATTACTCAATATGTGTGACAAATGTGCAGATATATTAATTTTTAATACCTCACAAGCTTCCCACTTGAGAAATCTAGTTTTGCACTGAATGTAATTGATTTTCGGCGTAATTATACGATTTAACAAGGATAAATATGGTTGAGTGTGAGTGCCAGCTTGACTCAAGTTGCAAGGAGGATAGTGGCTGGCACTAGGCTACAAATGGCAGGTGGTATTATTCAGTCGATGCCATCTGGAATGATGCTAGTGGAGCAATCACCTGAATGCCATATGCTCTGCTGGTGTTATTCCAGGTGGCAGTTGCTGAATGGTGTGACCTGCCATTTGTAGCTGAGTGTCAGCCTCTATCCTCCTTGCTTCTAGGGTTAAGCGGGCACTCTTGCTCGATGATTTTTATCCTCACTCTATGTGATTACTAGGGCTTAGTCTGAATGTATTTCTGATATTTCACTGATGTTTTATTCTTTTTACTATCCCAGTTTTTCTCTGTATTTTGTTGTTTTATGTCTAGTTGGTTTCTAAGTGTAGTATGCTTCCATCCTTGCAAATTTAAAATATGTGCATGTTTTGATACTGGGATTCAAAACTCACAGTTTTTGGAAGAAATTTTCTTCCACTCAAAAAGAAATGCTATGAGTTGGGGTGAATAAAAGCTTTTCACAATTTATTGCTTTCTAGACAAAGAATTTTTATTTTATGCTCCAGATGTTGACCTTCACCTTCAGACCATGTACATTGTATACCTAATTAGAGAGAAATATCCTAAAGGACGGCCTTACACAAGAGATGGTCTCTTTTTCTACACCTGCAACAATGTATCACCAGTTTCTTCCTGCCTATTTTGGCCTTGGATTCTACGACAGATTTTTCTTAAGGTGGCGTCAGCTTCATTGTCATTTTCTGGTTTTAGCTTCAGCCTTGCCTGTTGACATTTGGCAGAGCAAAATAGTGACCTGCTTGCCGACCCTTTTGTTTGATCACACACTGAACCTTTTGAATCTTACTACAGTTTCCACATCACAAAGTGATTATGCATTTTGTGTCCTGAAAGAAGAGAGAGGCCCTTCAGTTTTCCATGATCTTTTAATCTCTGTTTTTAAGGGTTCCCTGAGCATTGGTATTTAGGCCGTAATTTTCACAGAAGTTCTTTTACTAGATTGCATATGGAGGGGAGTGGGTTCTTGTACCCTGGTGCCTGTGCAGCTGGAAAGATATTGTTTATCTCACTCCCATTGGCAGCTAGTGGACATATTAAAACCTATCTGCTTAACTATCTTTATTAACAAAATATATCTTGTATGTTTATTCTATATTGACTGTATTGGTCTTAATTTTTGTTATGGAGTCACAGCAGTATTACAATATACCTGATATATACATTATCTTGCATGTCATGAGCAGGTGATTCTTTGCATAATCTTCGGACAAACTTGCAGGACCCAACCAATGTGCTACAGAGTTGGGATCCAACCCTTGTCAATCCATGTACATGGTTTCATGTTACATGCAACAATGATAACAGTGTGATAAGAGTGTAAGTATTTATATTGCGTATCCTGATTGTTCAGCAAATATCAGTGTAACCAATTGAGAGGTATTATTTCAGCAAAATGCTATTTTATGAGATTCTGTCTTGTAACTTTCTCTGGCTTATTTATGCGTTATCTTACTTACTTTCAGGGACTTTGGAAATGCACAACTTTCTGGTTCATTGGTTTCCTAGCTTGGCCAACTGAACAATCTGCAGTACTTGTAAGATATGGTGGTTCCCGTCTAATGTATAAGAGTCGTATAAGAGTGAATTATTGGTGTTATCGCATTCAATTTGGAAATCCATTGGACTTGTATCACTGTGTTTTTGGATGGATAAAGGAAGGAATATGTTACAGTAGGAATACCTATTAAACAAAGTTTCACAATATTTAAAAAAAAAAAAAATTGCAGCAGGCGTCGCTTAAGCGACGCTTAATAACCGTCGCTTTTTCGACAGTTATTCTTTGAATCCGTCGCTTATCCGACAGTTTCCCTTTCTGTCCGTCGTTTAAGCGACGCTTGGGGGTGCAAAAGTTTTTAAAAAATTTCCTCATTGTCGCTTAATAAGTGTCGGATAACCGACGATTTAAATTCAAGCGACGGTTACTTAAGTGTCGCTTAAGCGACGGTTACTTAAGTGTCGCCTAACCGACGCCAAGTTTTCGACGCTTCAAAAAAAACCAAAGTGTCGTACATGCGACAGGGAAGTGTCAAAAATCCGACATGACGGCCGTCGGATTTTTGGTCAAAATGTAGTAGTGTTTGGAGATTTAGGGGTCAGAAGATTGTGTGAATTGGCTTGTAGGGCCCATTTTAGGGGCAAGTCTCACTTTTTAGATTTGGGGTAAAAAAACCATTTGAAACTTTCTAAGGCCATTTTGAGGGCTTAAATGTTAGTTTTTCAGTGAAAAAATGTGATAACTTTACATTCTACACATCGATACCTTTCCAACAATGCAAGAATCTCCTCAATCGGAGTTTGTAAGAAGAAGTTATACCTCCCGCAAGTTGACCTACCTAGTTGACCACCCTGGTATCGACTAGATTCCACGTCAACGCTAATTTATCGCACATGTGGAGCTAGCCACATGTGGACTTTGAAGAACATTCTAAAAGGTTCAAAACCCTAACCTAATCAAGAGTTGGGGCATCCAAAAACCTTAAAATTAACCCTAGATGACTATCGGGCTATGTTAAATACAAGGTCATTCAGAGAAGAAAGGGTTTCATTCTTTTGATGTTATTGCATTGTTCCATCATTGAGAAAACAACATGGGAGTGGATATTCTAGCGTAATAGATGAGATAGGAGATCATATAGTATCCATTATGGCCAAACATAGATATCTGCAAAGAGAGTGTCATTTCCTTTGTATTTTCATTTTGATATGAAGAGAAAGGCATAGTCCTCCGATTGTGGTTGGGTATTTCCCCATAGTGGGTTTTCCCATGGCATATCTTGTGTTATTTCTTGGATTGTGTACTTATTTGCTCTAGTTATTTCTCTTTCAATTCCATTATATTCAATCTTTTATGGAATTAAATTAACACAATGAATTAAGTTGTAATATTTGTTGTGAGGAACTGATACAATGGAATATCCACAATAGTTTATGGATCAAATTAGAACATTTATGAAATATTGATACAACTAGTTTCTACATCAATTATGATCAAACACATAAGAAATTAGGATATTCAATACACATGAAATAGAAGTTTAGAAACATATACTACATTTTTTTCATTAAGTTGTTGATGTCATAAAAATAAAAATGTCTTACATAGATATTGAATCGTTGATATTGTAGGTGGGATTTCCAATGGAAAATACAAAATAGGGTAGATAATAGAACCATATATGGAAGAATATTATAGCTTATCACTATCATTGGCCCTCTTCTATGTAAGAATCATAAAAAGCATGAGAGTTTCGCTACTCTCTCCTAGATGTCCTCCTCCTCTATATCCAATCCAATATTGACGTCTATTAGTGTGAAAGGTTCCCCTCAAGAGGATCACCATAGTCAAAAGTGACCAATTATAGCACAATTTCATTAATATCCAAGTTGTATAATGCCAACTAAATGTTGTTGTCCAAACCGATATCACCATGGAATACATTCCATGTGTTGAGGGGACCCTTCGGCCCCATAAATGTCATCATGTAATATTCTAAAGTATATGCGCAAAAACTTAATTGAGATTAGTTGGAGAGAATGTAACCACTCCAACCTTCTCTATCTTGTATAAATAACTATTCAAGAGGAGTAATAAAGTGGCTGGTTAACCTTCCCATACATTCGTCTTGATGGTTCTTGTGTGTGTCCTCTTAATCTATGGTTGAATGTTTGTTGAAAGCTAGTCTTTCAACACCATGTATTTGTCTTTCCCATCAACCACTTGTCCCTCTACACCATAGTCTTTTCTCTGGACTACACAAGCATGCTCTTCTTCAAACTATACAAATTCTTGTATGCACTCCAATTCCTCTCACAAAAAGAGGATGAAGTAACATGAGATAGGAGACCTGTGACTAACTATCATAGAATAGGGCACTCAGCCCTATGAATTCCCCATCATGCATATGGATTCTTAACCTTGTGTTTCTATGAACATCATATTCTCCAAAACTACCAATGCTAGTGGAAAAATTTAATAATCCCCCCTCCACTTCATCAATTGATGCCCTATCATGGTATATCCTTATAAATGATCCCTTTATCCCCTATGAAATATCTCCATCAATTTGAGGAGGGAATCTGCATAAAGGTTCATCATCTAGCTAATCATTATTGCAATAATTTAGATTCAATTAATGATCCAAGCAATGTAAATGTGTGTTATTCTTCCCTCACCTGATGATCTCAATATATCATGGTGGTGAATATATCTATATCGATATCCTATACTCATGGAACTCATTCTATATAATCACAATCTTCATACACTCAAACATGGAGTCTCGTGCCTCATGAAAATCTCCTAAGATGGGATAATCTATGTCTATAAATTGCAACAAAGAAATGATAGGTTCCATGATATTAATTAATATCTACCCTCTCCCACCAGCCATTGTCTATCATATTTGATGGCATTAATAGTGTTACAAACCTACAATTTGTATAACTAGTATTTAAATTATAATAAAATCCATATTATATACTCATTTTGTATCATCATGAATAACCTAGGATCAAATCAACCCCTATGATTCAATTCTAAATTGGATAACTTGTACTAGATTTAATTTACAATAATAAACCAAGTTAGGTATAATTGTTAAATATTAATTATTCATATAGGGATTGGGGGGGTCATTAAATAATCAAGCAAAATCCTATGCTCTCAAACAGGAAATAATCTCAATAAACTCTTTGATTTCCATGTCTCTTCTAGTTATTGGAAAATCCTCTATCATTATTCACTATATGAAATGTGACAAGGTCCCAACTAATGATAAATTGGCTAGGCTCATTAAATGAATAAAAAAATAGGTGTTAAGGTTTAGGATGTCCAATTTATCAACATCTTGAGGGCTCCTAGCACAAAAGACGACTTGAAAGACAATGAGGCCTATTGTCTCTATGAATGGGTTATTAAAAAAATGGGTTGGTGTGAGTCCATGTAATCCCATAGGAATCAACTCTTCAAATTCGTTTGAATGAGAATTAATTGTTCCAAGATAACACTGTTGGAATATTGGACAATACTTAGAGGGGGGGTGAATCAGTATTGATAAATTTTAACAATTAAAACCACTTTTAATTTATTTATTAACACACATGATCAACAAAAACACACAAAACACAAATTTATCGTGGAAGCCCAATTGAGTAAACCACCAATACTTCCTATTACTGCAAAATTATATATACAGATAGTTTTTTCCTGCTTCTACAGACAAGGATGGTACTACACCCTATTTACCAGCAAATACTGGAAGGAGGATACAACCCCCTGTTTTATCAGCTGCTGCTGAAAGGATGCTACGACACCCTATTTACCAGCTACCACTAGAAGGAGGCTACAACCCCCTTGTAGGCTTGTTTCCTACCCTAGCGCCTCCCAACCTCCCTTATATGATAATTTGATCTCTGACTGGTCTACATCAATCAATCTGCCAATTGAATGTACAAAGACACTTATTTGAAGGTTTAAAGCATTGTTTATATACCCTCAAACATATATCTTCATCCAACAGTGACATTTTTTCATCGTGACTCTTCACAAGAAAATAAACTAATTTGAAATTACTTCTCTATTTGTCGTTTTTAACTCTGTTTAATTTATCAGTTGCGGCCTTTTGCAGTTGCTTTTCCACAACTTCCTTTCCATAACAAACTCTTCGCAACAGACCTTTTCAGATTCAGCTTTTTGAATCAACCTTTCCGCAATTGTGGGTTGCGGATTACAGATGTGCACTTTGACTTTTCTCAAAAATTGCTTCCGCAATTATCTTTCCGCAATAAGAAACTCCTTCCCCTTTTTTTTATTGTAAGGAGATTACTCCCAACTTATGCCTAAGATGATCAAATGCTTCTTTGAGCAATGGCTTAGTGAATATATCAGCAATTTGTTCTTTAGTATTAATATATTCCAAACTGACCACTTTTTGAGACACTTGATCTCTTAGAAAGTGATATATTATCAGTATGTGTTTTTTTTTGGAGTGCATGACAAGATTTTTCGATATGCTTATGACACTTGTATTGTCACAATTTATTACTATTAGATGCTCATACTTCACAATTAAGTCTTCTAATGTCTGCTTCATCCAAATGACTTGAGTACAACATGATGCAATAGAAATACATTCAGCCTCTGTTGTAGATAGTGCTATGGAAGATTGTTTCCTGCTTAACCATGATACCAAACAATTTCCCAAAAAGAATGTTGCTCCACTGGTACTCTTTCGGTCATTAACACTTTCTGTCCAATTAGCATTAGTGAATACTTTTAAAGTGAAGTCTTGACATTTTGGGTACCATAAACCATAAGTCACAGTGCCTTTTAGATATATAAAGATTATTTTTACCGTAGCCACATGTGTTTCTTTGGGAGCTGATTGAAATCTAGCAACCAATACTACAACTTGCATTACACATGGTCTTGTAGTTGTTACATATAGCAGATTGCCTATCATAGATCTATGCATGGTATGATCCACTTCTAAGTACTCATCATTTTTTCTTAGTTTACAACTAGTGATCATAGGAGTATTCACATGCTTGGAGTCCTCCATATTAAACTTCTTAAGCATATCTTTGATGTACTTGATTTGGGAAATGAAGATTCCTTTGTTAGACTGGTAGACTTGTAATCCTAAGAAGAATGTTAATTCACCCAACATTGACATTTCAAATTTCTTCTTCATTTCAGAAACAAAGTTTACACTTAATATTTGCAGATTGCTTCCAAATATGATATCATCCACATAAACAATAACAATGATCATATTCTTATCTTCAATCTTTATGTAGAGATTAATATCAGTGGCTCCTCTTTTATATACTTGTTGCTTCAAGTAGTTATATAGCCTTGAAAACCATGCCCTTGGGGTTTGCTTGAGACCATAGAGTGCATTTTTTAGTTTGCAAACATAGTCTCTATTCTCTGATAAGAGAAAACCTTCAGGTTATTCGATATAGACTTACTCTTCTAGTTTCCCATTTAGAAACGCAGACTTGACATCCATTTGATATACTTTGAAGTTTTTATAACATGAAAATGCCAAAAACATTCTGATTACTTCAAGTCTTGCTACAGGTGCAAAGGTTTCTTCAAAACCAATACCTTCCACTTGAGTATATCCTTTACATACTAACCTTGCTTTGTTTCTTATCACTTTGTCGTTTTCATTTAACTTTTTTTTGAAGACCCACTTGGTTCCTACAATATTCTTGTTGGAAGGTCTTGTAACTAGTTCCCAAGTTTGGTTCTTCTCAATTTGATCCAACTCTCCATTCATGGCTTTGATCCAATCATCATTTTTGCTAGCTTTTTCAAATTTCTTAGGTTCCACCACTGATAGTAAGGCTTGTTCATTAAATAGTAGTTTCCTTCTTGTATTGACTCTAGCATCTTTGTCACCTATGATTTGTGTCTTAGGATGATTCTTTTTTATTCTCCTATATGGATATTTTGTATTAGATCTTGAAGAGTCTTCACCTCCACTTTCATGTGAGTCTTATTTTTCTACTCTTTATTATTCTTCTTTAAGAGCATCCTCCTCTTGTGAACTTTATTCTTTTTGTTTATCATATATTTCTTCAACATCCTCACTCTCTTGGATTTGTATTCTTCTTGACTTAGTATCATCAATAGTTACATTTTCACTTTCTATAATCTTATGTGAATTTAGATTATAACATCTGTATGACCTTTTGGTGGAAGAATATCCAAGAAATATGCCTTCATCCATTCTAGAGTCAAACTTTCCTAGACTATCATCTTATCTTTTTATGTAGCATTTACTTCCAACGTCTCTAAAATATTTAATTGAAGTTGGTCTTCCAAACCATAGCTCATAAGGAATCTCGTCACTATTCACTCTAAGCTATCCTCTATTTTGTATATAGATAGTTGTATGTACTGCTTCTCTCCAATAGCCATTAGGAAGTTTTGCTTCATTAAACATAGTTTTAGATGCTTCATGGACTGTCCTGTTCTTCTCTCAACTAGTCCATTTTGCTGAGGAGTTTTTGTTGTTGAAAACTGCCTCTTGATTCCATGAATTTCACAAAACTCATTGAATTCATTTGAGGTGATCTCTCCACCATAATCTGATCTTAGACATTTAATCTTGTGATTTTCTTGATTCTAAACAAGTACTTTGAAGGCTCTGAATTTCATAAAGGATTCTGATTTTTCTTTAAGAAATGTCACCCAAGTCATCCTTGTATAATCATCGATTAATAACATAAAGTAATATTCACCTTGAAAGCTTTTAGTCCTTGTTGGTCCACAAATATCAGTGTGAATTATTTTTAATGGCTGAGAGGTTGTATGTTCTTTGACCTTGAAGCTTGTTCTCATTTGTTTCCCATGAAGACAGTGTCTACAAACATGACTTGGTGGTTTTATGATCTTTGGCAGATTTCTTACCACTCCCTTCTTACTAATTTTTATAAGATTATCAAATTTGAGGTGCCCCATCCTTCTATGCCATAGCAAACTTTCATCAATTTGACTCATATAACATTGTTCTTCATTTTCTAGAATATACACATTTCTTGGAGTTCTTATAGTAGTCCCAACAAGTTTTCTTATATGTGTCCTTGATCACATGTTTGGATCACACTTAAAATATTAGGTTTTAAGTTCTTTACAAGCAAAACACTTTCAGCTTTCTTTTTGTCTCTAATAGCCACTGTACCTTTCCCAATTATTTTAGAGGATAGATTATCTCCAAAAGTGACTTTTCCTTTTTTATTTATTTTTAGGCTTATAAATTTATTTGGGTATCTTGTCATGTGTTTCAAGCAAGCATTTTCCACATGCCATGGATTTTGTTTTTCTGTAACAAATAGAGCTAATGAACATTCCATGTCATCCTTCTTCTTCCAATCCTTCCTCTCCTCTTTGTCTTGAGGTTTTGAGGTGTTATCCATAGGAATCACTAGTTTGCAATTTATAGCAATGAGTCCTGTATTACCACATTTGTATCATTCTATACTGTGACTCTATAGAGGAGCAAAAGAATTATAGCTTCTTCGTTCTTGATTTCTTTTAGTACCATTTTTCTTATAGAAAGAAGTTTATGATGTACTACCTTTCTCAATAGGGACCATTAGTTTACAATTTCTAGCTATATCTCCAAAATTGTTATAGGTATAACAATTTCTCAAAAATATTTGTTGATGTCTACTTATCATTTGTCTTCTAGGCATCATATATGTCCTTTGTAAGAGAGGAGCACATTCCTTACTTTCTTCTTTTTTAATTGGGATTTTAAGTGCAGCAGCGTAGCTTTTTTTTATTTTCATCTTTGTTTGTGAAAGAGGAATGTCTTGCCTTCTTTTCTTTGTCAAATACTAATCCATATTTATCGCTTAACGGTCTTTGGACACTTAAGATTTCAACTAAATTTTTTGAGTTGTTCTCAAATTTTGATTTGATAGTTTCTTCATCCATCTTCTTTCTAAGACGTATAATCTCTTCTTCAATCCTTTCAAATTCTTGTATTCTCCTTTTTAGTTGTTGTTCTAGATTGTTCTATGTTGTTTTCAACATTGTTTATATACCCTCGAACATATCTCTTCATCCAACAGTCACATATCTTCATTGTGACTCTTCATAGACAAATAAACTAATTTGAAATTACTTCTTTTTTTGTCATATTTAAATTTGTTTAATTTATCAGTCACGACCTTCTACGGTCCGCAACATCCTTTCTGCAACAAACTCTGCAATAGACCTTTCCACATTCAGCTTTCTAAACTGACCTTTCCGCATTTTGTGGGAACTTATTCCTTTTGCAATTGTGGGTTGCAGATTCCAGATGTGCACTTTGACTTTTCTCAAAAATTGCTTCCGCAATTATCTTTCTGCAACGACCTTTCTGCAATTGGAAACTCCTTCCTTATGCAATTGCAGATTGGGGGTATGCATTTTGACTTTTCTTGAAAGTTGCTTCCACAAATCCTGTGAATTGTGAATCGATTTGCGGAATACTCCTTATTTGTTGATCAATTATCAAACACAGAACTTCACTTTGGCCCTAGAATGTTATTTTCCATGCACATTTACTTTGAGAATCCTTTTCCTGTCGTCGATCTATTCTCTTGATACACTCTAATCCATCCAACCTCTGCTAAATGAGATGATTGAAACTCCATGAACCTGCATCAATTAATCATAGGATCGATCAATCAATTTTGTTTGGTCAGACTTTATCCCCTCATTGGACCCTCTCATGTGTCTTTCCATACTCATCTCATATTCCATTGCTTTCCCTGCCATCGTGTCATCACTTATTTCTTTGTCATTGTTGAACCCCTTTTGACATCAATGAAAACTTCATTCAACATTCTCCCCATTTGGCATTGATGGAAACATTAAAACATTCTAATCCCTCTTTGGATCCTCTCATGTGTCTTTCCATCCTCATCAAATATGCCATTTCTTTCCCTACCATCGTGTCATCACTTATTTATTTGTCATTACTGAACCCCTTTTGACATCAATGACAAATTCATTCAACAAATACATCAAGCCAATAACAAGGATATCATTTGGCAGTAGTATAGAGATCGTATCATTAGATGAAGCCTAAACAAGTTTTAACTTACTCCACGCAAGTGTTTTGAACCTTTTATAGTTTATGTGACTCCCACATGTGGTATAAAGGAATTCTTCGTGGATCTAAGAGGGAGGGATGAGTAGGGTTTGGTATGGAGGAAATGGATTCATGACTCCCTTCTACAAGGATATTGGGTAAGAATTTCCTCTTTGTGGTATGAGATTGATTTCTTGAGTTTTACTTGGATTTGGGTTTGGCAACCCATCAATTTTTCAGTTTGGGAAATTTGATGAATGGATTCCTAGATTCAGTTTGGGAATTCTAGTGTTTCATCCCCCTTGGTTCACCATCTAGAATCTCTATATTGGTGTATTAAATAATAGGTTCGGTTCCTTTTTATGGTTTCCTTCATCAAGTATCACCCTTCTTCTTAGTCTTGGGCTCAAATTAGGAATTGGGAATTCTTTGTATTGGCACAAAAACTTCTATATAGGGCTTTGGTTGGGTACCTTGCACTTGTTTTATTTCTTGAAATGTAATCGAGATTTTACAAGAGATGCAAAGGGTCATTCATATACATGAATAGTATATAAGTGGTAACAACCTCAATATTTTCAGTCACCACCAAAGTCCAAGAGAATAAAAACCATGGTGTTTCTCAAAATGTCTTAGTTATGGATACCTCAGTACATCAAAAGAGACAAATTCAAGTCCTTGAAGCCGAGTGTTCCATGTTTCAAAACATGGTTAATAGTATGAACAAAATATCCCATTCTATGGCTTTAAACCCTAATTTTTCAATCAGATATGTACCTAGTGAGATTGGAGAATATTAAATAACCCAAATGATCTAAGATATTAACCTTAAAAAGATAGAGATTTATCCAAACCACCAATCACCAAAAAACATCGTTTAGAGCCTCAAAACGGCCCCGAAAGTTTGGGACCCAAAAAATCGTATTAAAATACAAGAAAATTTCCAAAATGAAAAAAAAATTGAGTCAATGGAATAGGTGGGTGGCCACCTATACCCATCTAGATCAGTCCTCCCCCTTTAGGAAGCAATGGTCTCCATTGTGTTGAGTACCCCCGTCAAATGGGGAAACTTCTGTTGAACTTGACTCCTGGTGAACTACTTGCCTTGGTGGAGGAGCTGCCCTCCTTTGATAACTTGATAGAGTTGGATCTTCTGTTAGCGGTTTCCCTTAACCTGTTTGTCCATGATCTGATCAATGGTTGCTTGTTCCATGTAGTTGAGATTAATATATGTAGGTTTCAATTATTATGCCACCTCCGACGTGTCCAACAGTGGTGCAAAATATGGTCGAAGGAGCTCCACATTGAATACTAGGTGTAGGGCAAGGAATGGAGGAATGCTTAATTCAAAGGCATTGTCGCCAACTGCCTTAGTGATGTTGTATGGAAAATATCGAAGTAGACAAAGCTTGTGATGGGGTCCTGTGAGCCTCTCTTTTTGCAAATGCAACCAAACCTTATCCCCAACCAGGAACTTGTGTGGAACCTGATGTTGGTCATGTCGTTACTTGTATTTAGTATTTGATTTTTCCAAAATGTCATCAACCTATTGGTGGATGTGTTGGATTCATTCAACAAATATGGCGGCCTTATCAGTCTCATCCTGAGCATGGGAAGATTCCTCCTGTGTGGATGCAAGGGGTAGATCTACATCAATTGGGGCCAGTGGTTGGAAACCTAAGCACACCTGAAAATGGTTGTGACTAGTAGAGCTATGAAGATCTATGTTATACCTATGTTGAATATAAGGAAGGCTCTCATCCCATGTGTGGGGATGTTTAGAATTGTACATTCTCAAAATATGCACAATCATCAGGTTGACTACCTTTGTTTATCCATCGTTCTGGGGGTGGAAGGTAGTCAATTTGGTGAGCTTGGTATCCATCAATGACCATAGACTAGACCAAAAAGTGCTCAGGAACCTGTTGTCCTGATCTGAAATGATAGTCTGTGGTAGCCCAAAATGAGCCCAAACATTCTCGAAGAATATATTAGCTTTGGATTTTGCATAAATTCTCTTCTTCCAAGCTATTAGAATGACCATCTTAAAGAAGTGATCCATGACCACAAGCACACAATTGTCACCATGTTTAGTTGAAGGTATTCCTAACATGTAATCCATGGAGATGGATTCCCATGGCCCATTTGGAGTGGGAAGGGGTGTGTACAACCCTTTCTTTTTAACAGCTAGTTTCACGATGGCGCAGGCAGTGCATGATATGATATATCGGCTGACGTGTTGTCAGAGTTCGGGCTAATAAAAATACTTCTGCAATATTGCCACTATCTTCTCAGTGCCAAAGTTCCCTGCCACCTAAATGTAATGCGCTTCCTAAATCATCTTTGCACGCTCGCTTGAAGGAGCACAGAGATGGCCCAAGTGGCATAGAAATCCTTCTTGAAGATGAAAGTCTGTCGTTGGTGTACCTGCACATAAGGATTGATAGATAGGAGCTAATTTATTATCATTGTCATATAGTTGAGTCCACCCAGAGGTCTCATGGATGCAAGAGTTGAGCACCGTGGTTAATGTTGCTATTGGAGGTCGACTAAGGGAATCAACGACTCGGTCGGTGCTTCCCTTATTATATTTAATGTTCAGGTGGAACTGTTGCAAGTAAGTGGACCACTTCTGGTGGCAATCATTTTGTAACTTTCCTTGGGTTTGCATGAACTTCAAGGGCTTGTGATTAGTGTGGATGATTGTTTCTTTTCCAAGGATGTAATTCTTACATTGGTGGCAAGATTGGAAAATGGAGTACATTTCCTTGTCATAGGTGGGGTTCTTGTGAACTGTACCTGAAAGTGTCTCACTGTGATATGCCACTGGAGGGCCATGCTGAGTGAGGATCATACCAATGATGTAGTCTGAAGCATCTATCTTGATCTCAAAGGGTTGTTGTCTATCTAGTAAGGTAAGGATGGGCGTCGAACAAAAGTGCTACTTCAACTCCTCAAATGCATGTTGTTTTGGCTTGGACTAGATGAAATTGGCCTTATATCCACCTTTGGTCATCTGGCTAATGGACCAAGCAATATTAGAGAAGCCCAACACAAATATGTGATAGAAGTTTGTAAGGCCTACGAAGTTGTGAAGCTCTGTGAGATTTGTCGGGGCTGACCATTCATGAATGGCTTGGACCTTGGTCGGATCTACATGAACACCATGTTTATCCACAATGTATTCCATATACTGAACCCTTTCCATCCCAAATGGGTACTTCTCTAGATTGGAATATAACTTATGTTGTTGCAGGGTGTTGAAGACCTGTTGGATATGTTGTAAATGTTCTACTCATGTTCTACTATAGATGAGGATATCATCTAGATATAAGACCAAAAAGGAATTGGTGAATGGTCATAGAATATCATCCATCATCCTCACGAATTTTGTTGGAGCATTAGTCAATCCAAAAGGCATGACCAACCACTCAAAAAGGCCTTCTCAAGATTTGAAGGCAGTCTTCCAGACATCAGTATACTCAATTAGAATTTGATGATAGCCATACTTTAGGTCAATATTTTTGAAATGCATGCCCCCCTTGAGTTGGTCGAGGAGGTCATTGATCTAGGGAACTGGATACCAATTCCAGACTGTGATCTTATTTAGAGCTCGATAGTCAATACAGAGTCACCATGTCCCATATTTCTTCTGTACCCACAAATTGGGCTCCCACAAGGTGAGGAGTTGGGTCGAATGCACCCCTTTTGGATTAAATCTTAAATATTTTATTTCTTCATTATCCATGAGGGAACGCCTGTATACTATCCCATTAGGTAAAGGCGCACCAGGGATCAAATCAATGGAATGTTTGACCTGACAATGTATTGGAACCCTGACAGGTATGGTGAAGATGGCTTTGTATGCTTCCACGATATTGTCCACCTATTTATGTTGTGTAGAGGGGTTTTTTGTGGAGGAGATGGATGTTGATATGATCTTTCATTCACCCTTAGAATGAACCATGAAGAGTACAAATTTCCCTATCTGGGAGATTACCTTCTTGCATTGCTTCGTTGTGATGAGAGACACTGTAGTAGCAGAAATTGTCTTTGGTATCCTATAGAGTTTCTTTCCCAAAGAAATAATGACACTACTATGTATAGACTCATACACAACATGATGTTTCCACATATATGGTTTTCCTAAAAGAACATCACAAACTTCAAGCGGGGAAACATCACACATTACCTTATCTTTGATGGGCTTGATTTCGTAGGAACGGTGACACTGTTGAAAAACACGGATGTCTTGTTCATGTCTCATCCAACCAATGTTATAGGGTTGGGGATGTGGAACCGTCGAAAGATTCAACATTTTGATTAACTCAACCAAGATGAGGTTCTTCTAACTACCATTGTCAACAATGAAATGTAGCAGAGTCTCGTGCACCCATAGTTGCGAATGGAAGAGGCACTCCACTTCCTCTAGATCCTAAAACTCTTCTAATTGGGTATTTACGGTTGCGGTGGTGTCACTAGGTTCCGCATCAATGATTTGATTACCCCTTTCTTTTCCTCCACCAGTTTCTGAGTTAGAGTTTGGATCCAGGTATTTTCTCTTGGCCAACAATGATGGTTTTGAGCAGCATTCATCAGTGTTGTGCTAGGGGATTTTGTGGAACTCACACCACTTTTCGGTGTCCTTCTTCGATTTCCCATTACCCTTCTTTGCTTGTGGCTTGGAATAGTTGTTGAGACTTTGGCCATCCTTGATATGTCCTTTGGGTTGTGAATTAGGGTCACTTTTTACTAGATTCTGTTGTTGATTTCCAGACCCAAAATCCTGCTTATTCTTTTGCTAGATCTTGACGACATATCGATAAGCTACTTCTAGTGACGATATGTCTAGGAAATCCATCTTCGACTGAATGTACCTGTGCAGGCCACTACGGTATTTTAGAACCAAGTGTCGTTCAGAGTCTCGAATACCCATCTTTAAGCATAGGGTATGGAATATATTGGTATACCCCGACATAGTTTGGTCTCTTTCTTGATGCAATGTCTTCCACTAGGTGTATTGGTCATCATAGTTTCCAACATGGTAGAATTCCTCTTTTACAACATCGACAAAAGATTCCCAAGTGTGTTCTTTATTGAATATATCAGATTCATGCCTCTTGCAGTGCCCGTCCCACCAGTATTTGACATGACGGAGGGACTTAAGGAGCGTGAAGGTGATCTTTTCATTGTTAGGAAAATTTTGAATGGAGAGGTAACCCTCTAACAGACTTAACCATTTTCCCAAAGCATCTACATCTATATTTCCTTCAAATAAGGGGATGCCAAAGTTAACTTGTACCTTGAAGGGAGTTGCACCCATGAAACGATTGCTCATTGAAGGTGCATCTGCCACCATCGACATTCTTTGAAGGATCTGGGTGAAGTTATCCATCATCTCGTTCCTCTGTCGCACGAGGGATTCCTTGAGAAACAATTTAATAGGATCTCCTGCTCCATCATATCTCTTTTCTTCTCCCATCATGTGAGGTTTCTTAGGATGACGAGAGGTATTTTCCCCAAGCTCAACTAGTTCAAGACCTGACTCTTGATATTCAGATCTTGTCAGGGACATGCACTGAGAAATCACAAGAGCATAAAGCTCTAATACTACTAATCTAAATATATGTGAGAAAAAAATAAAAGAGCATATATATATTCACATACACGGATATATGGAAATAAACATAGTGATACAGTCAACTTAGATTCTATTAAATGAATGAAACCGAACAAATTGTAAAACAAAAGCAACTAGAATGGTGGTAGTTGTATCTCTGAGAAGAGATGTGGCTGTTATGCTCACTTGTGACAAGATGAATACAAAAAGGAGGCTGAAGAACCTTTTATCATAAATCCTAAGAGAGGTATAAAACCCTAAAAACCTTACCCTAGGAGATGAATTGTCATAAAGTTTGCGGCTCGAAGGTGGTTAGTTGAACTGTAAACTTCTCAGGGTCATAACTTTTGCATACAATCTTCTTTTGGGGTGCTTGATAGCCCATTGGAAAGGTCAATTTTATCTTTACAACTTTCAAATGAGGCCAATTAAATTTCATAGGAAATCAGTTGGTCCCCCAAATTTCCAAAAATGATCATTTGGGGACTCAAAACTTCCCCAGATGTTTGGGGCCCAAAAAACCAAAAAAAATACAAGAAAATTTCCAAAATGAAAAACTATTTTGAGCCAGTGGAATATGTGGGTGGCCACCTATATCCTTATGGATCAATGCATGCCCTACAAGTATATATCATTTTAATAATGGAGAAATAGTATCATGGGTGGGACTAAGCTAACCCATCTCGTTTAACTCTGGTGAAAGACAAATGGTCGCTAAGGAATAAGGATTGATACCTTACTTCATGCCCCTTAGTATATCCTCATGAGTGAGCAAATCCATGACCTACACTCATGACAACATGTAATCTTTGTATACTTTCTTCACTTGTTGCATGAAAGGGAGTGTCATTAGGAAGGGATATGTAACCTGGACCTCCTCTCCCAATATTACTTGTGTCATACTCTTCATACAACCCTTTGTCCATGTATAATCTTAGTTCGTAAATGTCATTCTCATCTATGTACACATCTAGAGACAACTCATCAAATAATACTACTCAAAGAAAAAATATAAATGAATTTGTTGAATATTTATCCTAATTCCAGATCTTGACAATGATTTCAAGCATTCATTTCACCCCAAAATTTTCATTGATTAATTGCACAATGAAAATTTCAACTTAAATTGCAGCAAAAACAAAATTGCTTCATGTCAAAGTAGCTTTCCCTGGACTGGAATTTTTTTTTTCTTCCCATAGAACATATCAGTGCTTTATAAATGCATTAATGCATCGATGCATAACTAAATACATTGCATAACCTTATAATATGAAAAACATATGTTTTTTTTGTAAAAGTAGAAAAAACTAAGCAGTGCTCTCTATAACGGTAAGCACGCCATTGAGACACAAAACTAAGGTGCACTGGTGCGCCACTAAATTGGGCACACTGGACTAGGGTAAAATAATATTAATAAATTACAGCATGGGAAAATCATTTTTACCCAATTGGAAATGTTGAACACTACTTAATACCACCTAAGCAATGGTGTTGAACTTTATTGCTTGATGTGCCATGCAATCATACTAGTTAGTTGTCATATTTCTCCCATCCTTTGCTTCATCGATGGAGTTTGAATTTTTCAAAACAGTTGGAAAACAACATTTTTTGAGTACATGGAAAATATGCCTCCCGACATGAAATAGTTTAGTTAATGTCATTAATGCCTTCTTATTTACATTTTTAGCAGTTTAAAAAACAAATTTTCGCTTGAATTCGCCATTTTTTTAAAAATCTAAAAATTGTATGGTGTGGTTCAACTGCTTGGCTTGCACCGATTACATTAGTGCTCTCTATGTAAACACAAAGTGTAGCATCGATATGGATACTAAATAAAAAATTAAATGCATCATCAATGGTGCATTAACTTAAAAGAAACACACCTTAAACAATGCCTTTATGTAAACGGAACGCATCATTGTTGAAATCCAGATATATTTTTTCAAACATATCATTGCTTTGTATATATATGGACCGATGTGTCTATATATATATATAACACATTGTAGAAAGAGAAAAAAAATAGATTTGTTTTTTGAGACATCAGTGCTCTAGATATAATGACGCACCGTCCCCTGTGTGTATCATTATATAAAGCACATAGAAAATAAATAAATCCAAAAAATAGGTTTTTTATTTTTTCAAATATATTGGTGCTCTGTATATATATATATATAGATGCACGCTATCGGTGCATCATTTTTTATAAAGCACCATATAAAGAGCCAAAACAGTAGATTTATTTTTCAAAGACATCAGTGTTCTAGATATAATGACACACCACCCATAGTGTGTATAGATATATACAACGCAACAAAAAGAGATAAATAAAAAACAAATATGTCTTTATTTTTCCAAAGATATGTGTGTTGTGTATATATAGGGATGCACCGNATATATATATTTATTTATTGCAGTGCAAATAAATCCAAAAAAATGGGTTTTTATTTTTTCAAAGATATTGGTGTGTTAAAGTTATTTAAGTATGTTGTTTATGGTGTGCCCTCTTATGTGAACCAAATGCACGAGTACCAAATTTTTAAATATAATGACACCGACAATGGTACGTTGTAGTTATTTTAAATCAATGTGAGTGATGCGATTATATTTCAAAAGCACCATGTGTGGTGCAATTATGTTTCAAAATCACTACACACAGTTTGTTATTGTGTTTAGGGAGCACTCTGTTGTAATTTGATTTGAGAATTTTTTTTCTAATTTTAATAAATAAAAATGTACTTCGATCAAATATTATGTGTGCATGTGTCTATGTTTCTAATATGCAAATTAGAGACAGGAGCAACGAGACCAACATCATGAGTAGTAGCAGTG
Organism: Pseudotsuga menziesii; assembly: GCA_001517045.1. Classification (NCBI taxonomy): domain Eukaryota; kingdom Viridiplantae; phylum Streptophyta; class Pinopsida; order Pinales; family Pinaceae; genus Pseudotsuga; species Pseudotsuga menziesii. Next base: position 92,110 of record LPNX010996479.1, on the reverse strand, counting down.
GCTCAACTTGTACAATGTTGTATGAGAGTGGGAGGCCCGTGAGAGGGAGAGATATTTTTGTCCTTACCCTATTAGAGCAGAGACTCGATCCTTCATATGGAATGTTGGCCTCCTCAATTTTTATGAGGCTACATCACTAAGGGGGCACTCATGATTACTTAGGTTATTGATATGGTGTTGGGATCAACATGAACAGCCATTTAGGGTCGGTCATGATCTATGGTTCCAACCCATAGAGAAGAACATATACTTCATTATTGAGCTATCCATGAGAGGGGAATATTTTCCCCATATCCCTAATGTCCCACCTAGAATTGTAGCAGACAATTAGTTGGCATACATTCAAAGAGATGTCAGTGAGGATACCACTAGCCCTAGTGACTTCTAGGTGGTTAGTGGCCAGTTACATATAGTTTCATTTGGTGTAGAGGAGGTTAGGTTCTCTCGCTTTTGATCATGACATGGGCCCACTACATGTCTAATGGGAAACTCATTAGTTCCCTCCTATTATATTATATATATTCTTTAGTGCAGATTCCTAGATGCATTAGGTGGTCTTCCATTTATTTGCAATAATTTTTTTTTTCTCTAGATCATTTTCTCACTATGTTTAATGGGAGGATAGGCCAGCTCCCATTTTCTTTAGAGTTGTTTTTCTTATTTTTGAAATGTTTTATATCACTCAGTCATCATTCGATTTCCCCTCCGAGGTCAATGAATGAGGTGGGTATGCACATGTAAGGGAATATGTGGCCCAAGAGGGGCCAGTTAAAGTTCCCATGTAGGATCACTCCAAAGACACTAGATTTGTTTTCCAGTGAGGACGATCACACCATGGATCTTGTGGTGTACCCATACTTAGGGATGGGTTGGCGAGGATGTCCAAAAATCCTAATTACACAAAATTAGCCACCAAATGCCATAGGTAACATTAGTGTTATGTTTTGATTAATCTAGTTGCATTTTAATGTCTTATTTAATGCATATGTAATTTATTCTAACATTTTATTTAAATTATTTAAGTAAAATGTATCATTATTGTTTTGTACTATTTTGTAGATATTGAAACTTATGTTGGGGAGGGGCCTATCCAACATGACGATGAGTTGGTTGAGGCTCATGAGGTTCCTTAGTTACAAAGAATTGGCCTACAATGCAGGTCGGATCATAGATTCCACTAGGAGTTGGACGATAAGTTATGTGGATTCTTTCCTCGACAAGGAGTGCACCCTATATAGGCTAACCATATCATATGGGACCTAGATATTTCATATATATGCAGGAATATTCTATGTGATATGACATAATTGATGCATCATATTTTTTGTTTGATTAGCCTACTAGACAAGAGGATGGATGGTCAACCTTCTTCTAATTCCTCCAATGAGGGTGGTGATTCATATAGTGATGGTGGTGACCATCCTCCTCCTCATGGAGATAGCCTACCCCCACCTACTCATCCTCCATATCCTCCTCGTCCTCACAAATTAAAATGACCACCGTCTCCTCCTCCATAGGTCGACCAACCACCCTCTTCTCCTCATCGAGTCAACTAACCACCATCTCCTCCTCCACAGGTTGATTCACCACCCTCTCCTCCTCCACAGTAGACTGACCACCATCTCCTTCTCACTAAGTCAATAGACCACCATATCATACTTTATTGCACAGTGTTATACATATGATGGTTGAATTGAGTCATCTAGATCTTCATGGAGAGATATATGATTTGCTTCATTCTACATTATTATCTAGTGGAAGTACAGAACGCTTTTTTCATTTTGACACATATTTGACATGTAATTTTTTTATAAACACGTCAACATTGAAAAGTAAAAAAATATTTGAAATGTCAATTTGACGTTTATGAATTTAGATCACCTGTAAAAAATTTTAATACCTATGTTAACTACTAAAACTTAGCTAACAGTCTCCTGGACTGCTCTTAATTTCCAGTTAATTTCTAGTTAATCCATGTATGTGTATTTTATTGTATTTATATTTTGTGTTTCTCATTATATTATTAGTCTTCAGCTCTGAGCCTTTAAATTTTTCCAAGGAGAATCTCTAAAATTTTCTCCTTTAAAATTTTATAATTTACTTAATTAGTAAATTTCTATATAAATATTTTACTCATATTTATATATAATATAAAAAAATATTTTATTCACATTTATATATAATATTAAAAATAAATTGACACTCAGCAAAATTGGTTAAACCGTCAAATGATAGGCATGACAAACTTCAAACCGTCATTAAAAATTTATTGCTAGGCACAAGAAAATTGAATTTCAAGGCCTATTACTATGTGATGTAGCTATCAAGGATCTTACTCCATTGGGTGCGCTTGTGGGGCCAGTCCACAAATAATAAAATGATTTTTTTTGGGTTTTGGTGGGGGGATTTACCCCTTCTTGTGTGTGTGTGTTGTGGTTTCTTGTTTGACAATGTGATTGTGTGTTGTTTTTGCTGCAGATGACATTGATGGGGGAGATAACTCTTTGTCTATTGTTCATGTTATCAAATTAAGTTTCTATTGCCATGATTTTTGTTACCAACTTGGTTGCATATACAACAAGGAAAATTTGTATTTGAAGCATCCACTGATGTTTTTAATCTATTCTGTCAAAGTCACATAGGATAATAACCTCCTTAGTTGCACATAACCGTTTTTTATCTTATTAGCATAACCTCACAAACAGGAATACATGGTCAAACCCATTATCACTTGATCACACCTGTCGGGTTTTGAATCGGGTTATTGTCATGCAAAACCTCCAATATACCACTAGACCATAGTGGAGAGACAATATAAAAAAAAGACAGCCAATATCTAGAAACTTTTCAATATGAAGAAACTAGAGAAAAATAAATAATCGTTAGTTATAACAAGCTTGAACAAGAAGAATGCACATTTTAAGGTCGTTATCAGAAAATGTAATTCAGAGTAACGTTTAGAAAATATTTTACAACCACATAATCCTTTTTTTCTTATGGCTAGTCATGTGCAAAAAATGACTAGCTAGCTATGGACTATTTCTGCAGAAAATCAAATGCAAGCTCTATCCAAAATTGTGCAGAAAAGCAAATGCAGTGAGAGCTCACAAAAAATTGTTTTTGTTCCCGTTTGGCTGCCACAATGGTAGATAGATCTGGGCTAATTATATTTTTTTATATCCCCTTCGTACACCAGTATACTATTCTATTCCATTCTGGGGTTCGAGTAAACTAAAGCAGTTGCTTTCCAATCAATCTCAAAAGTTCTAAGGTCAACTGACATCCAACAATTCATAGATGTTATTATTTGCATGAAAGGGATGTTTATTTTTTCTCCCATCATGTAGGCCAAGGTTCCCTAAGTCATCAGAGACAAGATCCCCCCGTATAGCATAATGCAAATGTGTGTATACAGGAACATTAAGGTTTAGATGCAAGGATCAGAGATCTTCAAAATGGACACAGTTAAAATAAACATTAAAATATATGAAAACTAAATTCAATAAAACATAATTGAAATTAGTCATAGAGTTGATGATTAATTCTTTAACACGCCCAATCCAATTTTAAAATTTACCTTTTCCATAGCCTCCTTAGATTTTATGCCTAAAGGAGTCTTGGCAGACACTTCTACTCTTAGCATATCTCTTGTGGCCAAGTGGCCTAAGCAAGATGAATGATATGATGAAATAAAACATGTTATGATACCATGATTCTAATGAAAGAAAACATGTTATGTTATGTTGTTTAAGGAGCAAATATGAGTGTGTATGGAATTGGCAATCATAGACCTAAAGATAACTAGAGGAAGAGTCTTTGGTAGCCTTCAAGTATTAGCAGGAAGTTTTGGTTAAGCTATAGATTGCAAATGCCAAATCTATCTTCAAGTAAGAATAAAAGAGAGCAGATTCTATATTCATAACACAAGGGAGGGAGTTTTGGAGCATCATGGAAGAGAGTTCCAAGTAATTTTCTACATCAACAGTTCATCAGATTGCGGTAAGTTAAGTTAGATTGACTATTTGATAACATAAGGAAACCAAATCCAATGTTAGTGAATCAAGCATGCTTTCTTTATTCAGTGATGGTGCAAGGTCATATATTTTCTCATAGAAACAAAATCTAAAAATCTATTTTGGATGCAATATATCACACTGGTTTAAAAATAAAATTGTTGAACAACGTACTACCCACACTTATTTTTGGTTAGATCAAGAGGCTGGATGGATTGGGCAAGATAGTAGTACACTGCTCAATAATTTAAAGAAATAAAAATGCAATAATTTGAAGGGATTTGCATTACATATTGTGAAAATCCATTCAAACATTCATAAAATCTAATCCAACCATCACACGTGTTGCAAAGGTGAAACAAATTCCCTTCACTACAAGTGAAGGGAATACTAGAAACCACCATAAGACTTGGGTGAGGGGAAAACTCTACGAATCCTGGAAATTATATAGCCACACAAAATAAACAGTTTCCACTATTTTAAGATGATTTGATACAAAGCTGCTCAATATATTTATCAAAATGGGCAACCAGATTGGAAGTTTTTCAAGGGGTATAATTGCACTGTACCTTATAGAAAAAGTAGCCCCTAGAAAATGACAGGTCCAAGAGGATGTCTTCTTCTATCTGCTTTCGCTAACATACAAACAAGCTAATTATGCTTGCACCATAACCATAGGTGATGGTGCCCCGGATGTTTTTATTTGATTATGAATGCGCGTTGTATTCCTTGCTTGTAGCATGTTAGTGAGTTTTTTTCCAGATTCAGCACTTGCTCCTGTGTCAGTTTTCTTATTTATTTTATTACTCTAAATTTTTATTTTTGACTTGGGTTTTTCATTTTCATAATTGAACTTACCTGGATTTTTCAACTCCTTTTTCCCATCCTTTGAATATGAATCCGTTTCCTTTTCATTCCCTGTGGTTTTCACAGTTCCAGGCTTCTTAGATAGTTTCCCATCTCCTGTTTGAAGTGTATTTTTTTAAGGATTTTTCGCCATCTTTCAAGGGTATTTTCCATTTCCCCATATTTGAGGCCTCCTGATCCTGAAGTTCCATGTCAAGATTATCTACTTCATTATGGAAATCCTTAGTATTGTTTGGGTACTCCTCTGTAGGATTGTCTGCTTCATTCTATGAATTCTCGTTGTTGTTTAGCTGCTTTGATTCAAAAAATGATGCTCTAACAATGTATACCTTGGATCTCGTTGGCTACCCTTCCCTGATCCAGGGGGACCTGGAAGCCACAATAACTAAATTATTGACTCCAGACAAAAGAGAGTATAAAGAATCTGCATGTAGATTAGAACCATAGAAACCTGTATGCATAAATTTAGACTCATTTTAGGAATAATAGAGAATATATTGTTGGAAGTGCTAAAAAAAATGATTAAGAACATTCCGTGAAACATCAAATTAGGTGACTAACAGTAACAAAAAATGGTTTCGAGTATCTCTATATTTGACAATTCACAGGAACCATGAACAAAAGAGTGATTATAAGATCAAAACCAACCATGTAAGATAATCTTCATTTTTAATACACAAGTTATATATAGTCCAGAATTTAGTCAAATTTCACATGTACAAACTAATATAAAGCTTCTCATAAATAGGTGAGAGGAACATGTAAAGTGGTCAACCTATATACAGTTTTTTTTATGTCAGTCACTTTTGCATGGCAAGTTTGTAACGAGAGCTGAGCAGGTGTGTCAAGAGACTTGCGACTGTATTGACAAGTATATAATCATTTTGGAAAGAATTGGGGAAAAAAAGAATAAAAAAATGATGAAAAATGGAATAAACATTTACAGTCCTCATAGAAACGAAAAAAACCTACGTGCTAATGGGTGATTGCAAGAGAGTTCATGATACGAACCCAAGCATCATGCCCATGTGTCATGGAGAAATCCAGCAAGCACAAAGAAGCACAGTGCACACCCTAGAGCATAAAAGGAGGAGTGGTGGCAGAGGCATCTAAACTTAGTGGTTCTTGCATGAATCCTGAGGATTTACTTCCAAGCTAGACTTCATTATCTACCTCAACAAATCCTTTAGTGGAAGCCCCACAAAAGATAGTTAAAGTTGTTCATGGAGGGGCTACTTCTGAGCTGGATATAGAAACAGTTCTGCATTGTTCATTTCCAGAGCCCGATTCTACTGCTTATCCTTGTGGTTCATTTAGAAATTCAAAAAAATGTGCAAAGATACCATCACTAAAGAAGCCATAAAAAACATGGTTAATTTTATAGACACTCCCTCTTTAGGGATATCAGGAGTTTCAACATATGTTGATGAGATCACTAAAATGGATACATCAAGGGAAAACTCAAAACCTTTACATGATCCAGAATATCTGAATGAATTGGTCATTGATGATGTGTCTTCATATTTGGGCATGTCAAGTCAGGGATCTGAAGGAAAAATAGAAGCTATTGGGCTAGTTAAAGAGTTTTCTACAAAGGCTGTTGGAGTAGTAAAGAAAGCATCAGAAGACATGAAGTTTGATAATAGTAATGTTCTTGTAGGAACATTTAAAAGCTCAACATACAGTTTGTATACCATTAAAACATTTTAAAAACTTGGACATGTGAATAATAATCAATCTGAATCAACAAGCAGTAATGCTAACCAAAGCTGCAGCAATATTCTTGTTAATCCTGTAATTGGAGAGAACCAAGATCTTGGAAATGTTATCCATCTAGAGCATGAAATTGTGATGGTTTTTGATACTCCTCCTGTGTTGGAAAGTTCAATTGATGTTGAGATAGATAAAGAGGTGGCTTATTTTTCCATTTCTATTATTGGAAAAGAAAAATCTAGTTTGCATTCCAAGGAGAGGAAAATTAATGGAATGCATGATAGTGAATTGGCATCTCAACAGGTTAAACCTGACAATGGCACACTGGTGGTTGATCAAATTTTGTTTAAAGAGAAAAAGGTTGAAGTGTTAGTTGCATCTTTGCAATCAACATCAGATTCAAGCAAAGTGGCTGAACAAGAACTGCAATTAGAAGCTCTGGTAGTTCTCCCCAAAGGTGATATGGCTATTTTGGAGGAGAAATCTATTTTTTTATACAGTAACAAAGATGTTGACTATAAAAAATCTTTTGTATATAGAAACAAAAGTAGGGATAGCCATGAAAGTGATAAAGTGCTCGGGGAAGGTGCAGGTGCTAATGTAAAGGCAATTGACACAAAAGATAAGGGTCACTTATCCAACACCAATAATGATATTGGTGAAATGGATGCTCAACTTCATGTGTCTTCTTTGGATTTGAAGCATCCACTGACTTGGTGAAATGGATGCTCAACTTCATGTGTCTTCTTTGGATTTGAAGCATCCACTGACTTGGTGAAATGGATGCTCAACTTCATGTGTATTCAAATCTAAGATGTTCTAACTTGGTGGAAAATTCAAATCGAGACGCTTAGGTTGGAGGGATTGCCCAGTAACTAAGTGGGAGTTGTTTAAAACCCTCATTAATTCCTAATTCTACCCTATTTGGTACAAAGAGAACTAATGGACCTATTGGAATGAGTTCCAATAGTATCAAGGGGAGAGTGTGCAATGGTACACTATCTAGTTTTAAAAAATGGCCATTATGTTGGATATAAATACCAAGAAACGAGAGGTACTCATCAAATATTTGGGGTGTCTAAATAGACATTTATGGAGGTAAGTGTCGCTCTTTAAACCCATGACAATTAATGAAGCATGTGTGCAAGAAAAATATATGGAGAATATGGGTAAGACTAAAGGACAACCAATAGGTTCCAAAAATAAAGGAAGCCAAGATGATTCCAAGCAGAAAAAAAGTGGAAAGGAGAGGATAAGAACACAACAACCACTACAAATCAATGCAAGGATCCAAATAACCATTTCAACCATTGTAATATAGATGGTACCACCAAATATAAGTGTTGGAATCTACATCCTGACGTGAATCCATAGAACCACAAGAAGAATACCAAGAATATGAACATGCTAGCGGTGGATTCAAGAAACCAGGAACTTAGTAACCACGACGTAAAATAAGACTATATTCCTCCATAAATCACTTAATTTACCATCTAAAGAGGTTTATGAAAAACAATCCATGTACTTATATTTATTTAAGGCCGTAGCTATTATTCATTTATAATATTTAAATTAATGTAGCATGTAAATCCTCCAAAAACTATTTTAACCATCATGAGCCACATGGTCTGCATGATACTGCACATAGATTTTTATAAGAAAATAAAATTGGTGGAATCTTTTTTATTTTTCAAGAGTGTTAAGATCCTATTAGTAGTTGCATGTTCATTAGTTCAAAGTGTACATGAATATGCCACCATATATCCATATAAAGGGAGCTTCATAGAAAAGGGAGCTTCACAGAAAAGGTAGCCTTGGAAAATTTCCCTCCTCTAGCTTAGAGTCCATTAAGGTAAGTATTCCCCGCACAATAATATGATCCTCTCATGAAAATGATAACATGACATATGTGACCACCTTCACAACAATTATATAAAGTGGTTATAAATTAGTCAAGAGATATAAATATAATAGAATAGCCACTTTGATATGAATCTTAGGGGGACTTATAGTCAAAGTTTAGATGTAAAAGGCATAAATACATATTTGCATTAAATGTAAAAAGGAGCATTATGGACATGTAATTAACATGGTTAACCCTAATAGATTTTTCCTTCTTCAACAAGACACCTTATAAAAAGGTGATGGAAAGAGAGTTTAGATTAGAAAGGAGAGGTCCTAAAATTCTCCTCATTACATGTAATGCTTCATCAAAATGGAATCCATATTCTTGACCTTCATCTCTCTTTCTCATAATTTTGTGGTGTATTTGGTTCATGTATTTTCATCCATGTTCTTGTGATTCATTTTATGGAATATTTGCATGTTTTCTCTCCTAGTCTCTTGACAATCAAGCCTTATGGATGTCAACCCTCAAGATCCATATAATCATTGTTATAAGAGGAGGTAAGCACTCAATGGGAACAAGGATTTTAAGAAGATTTCTGGTTCATATATTTGGAGAAATCACAATCATCCTTTTGGTACACTAAGAATCCATTTGCTGGGACATACACTGTAAGAATCATAATTTGTCCACAAGCACTATCGGGTTTTTTCTGCCTTCGGATATTCGTTCACCATTGCAGGAGAATCCATATGTGGATTAATTATATCCATTGGTGGGTAACAATTGAAGGGTTTCTATGATGTCCCCATAGGTTCTATGACCTCTACAATAGTCGATAATACTCTACACACTAGCTAGAATGATGTTTTAGCTTATATATGAAGGGAGAGAGATGGTGGAAAAAATCATTTACACAAGATAATACAAGATACACAACAGATGGAATTTTAATATAAATAAATAAATATAAAGGACCAAACTCCTAATCCTAGGAGGCAAAGTGCCAACAATTATTTTCCCTAAAAATAACACCAAAATGTGTTTTTAGACCTAACGTTTACATCAATTTCCTGAAAGTGTAACTTTTGCATATGAGTTTTGTTTGGTGCATATAGTATCTCATTGGAAATATCTATCCTTGAAGAAAAATCGATGACTGGAATATAATTACAAAGAGAAACATATGTTGAGAAGGATTCATGGAAAAAAATTTAGTTATTAAGCCCTCAAAACAACCCTGAATATTTAGGACTCGAATAAATACTAGAAAATCCTAACAAAATTTCCCAATTGGATAATTATGTTGAGAAATTGGAAAAGGTGGTTGGCCACTGATACCCACTTGGATCATAAAGTCACCACCCAAGGCATGGCTATTCAACCAAAGATTGTGACATGGTTCCAAAACTAGAAAAAAAGAGAAAAAACAATGCATGAGTATGGTGAAAAATAGAGGGTTTCCACCTAGGATTCCTACTACCAAACAAATGATATCTAATATCAAGAAAACATAGAAAACTAAGACCCTAATTACCTATGGACAATGATGGAAAAAGTGGTATCAACACAACCAAGGATGAAAAGTGGTTAATCTTCAATGCAGTTTCCAATTTTTTCAAAATGCACCTACTAAAGGGTTGTGTAATATCTAGTAAAAAATAAAATGAAACTAAGATAAACTAAAATAAAATAAATTACATCAACTGTAACATCCCCGACTCTCCAACCAACGAAGAGGACACTACAGAAGCTGCTATCTTCCCGGGAAACTAGCGCCATGAACATACACATGATAAAAATTGAAATGCTTTGAACTAAAACATGCATAGGTGCATAATCATTTATCATACAACGGAAGCAAACTACATTCCATTCAAGCATTTAGCATGTTCATAATTTTTATTAAACATCAAATAATATTACAGAGATGAAATAGACAATAATACTTATCTTGTGAAGAAGAACGTCCCACAACCAGCTATGTTGCTTCAACGTTCCACCCAACCATAGGCCAGTGTGCTCCTTAATCTCTTAGCAACACTGCCACCCCCGAGCGGGGCATGATTCCCACCAAGAATAAGGAAACTAAGCAAGCTCACACATAGCCATTGATATGTCAAGACTCAGTCAAGCCAACACGGTTGGGTTTATTAGACCAAGAGTACACAACAACACATAACCAAGACAACAGGTTGGGTTTATCAGGTTATCAGGAGATGGAAGCACTATCTGCTAAGCTAGTGGGCTCACTAAAGAGCTAAGGATTCCTACACCAGAACTAGCTTGACTCCTAAGACATCCACACACACCCAAGATAAGGAATCATTCACTTCTTTGCTGCATAGTCCCTTAGGCCATGAATTCCCTTCCAGTTCTATTCAAGGGGTGTAGATAAGAGCGCCAGCAATCTAGCTTTGTCTATGAGGCTCCTGTAAAACAATAGGTTTTTCAAGCATACTTCTTTCCACTCCTACACATTCCAAAGACCAATCCACTGTGCGCACACAAAAAAACAACAATTCACAGCTCTGGGGTTTAAAAGAAAACACCACAATACAAAACCGGAATGGAAATTTGGGTAATACATAGATCAGACTAAGCAATTAGACTCCAGAGTCTTTCTTGACCCTATCCTAGCCAAAACAACTCAACAACCACCCACAGAAACCCAAAATTTGTGGGGAAACCAACAACAATTTCTCAGCTGCATGAGGAAAGGAATGCAACCTACATGAAGGTGAATTCACATACCTAGACCCACAACGTGAAGAGAACTACACACAGCAAAATCCCAAAAACAAAATTCACATAGAGGAAACTTCCATCCATTTGAGAGAGAGCCCAACGTGGATTTATGATGATGGGGGAAAACATCGAGGGCCCAAAATATTGAATGAGAACTACACACAGCAAAATCATGAAGGTAAGGCAGCTCTCCTAGTTCTCTGCATGAGGAGAAAAAAATGAAGAATGAGGTCGTGGTCTCTTCTCCTCCTACCCACGTGAGGATGAACGAGCTCCCTGGTGGAGTGTGCATGTGGGATAGGACTGACAGTCCTGCCACACACCACTACCCATGCAGTAATTTCCCCCAACTAACTCCATAGGATTTAATTTGGTAGTTGAGACAAGAATAAGAAAAAAAGGTTGTTGAATGAGACAAGGGATAAATGGTGAGTAAGACAAGAGATAGGTGAAAACTAAATGGGTTTATCAATTGACACTTGGATGTTCCCCAATGGCTCCCAAGGGTTAGACATCCCCCCCCCATATCCTTAGGAGATCATTCCCTTTTCATTATGGTTGCATTGACATAGCTGGTTGTGGGTATTTTAATTAAAATGCATATTTACATTATGCCAAAAATTATAATGTGTTGGGTAGCACGATATACCATCAACAATGATTTTTAATCACCAGAACATAAAACGTTAAATCGATGGTGGGGATTTTTCCTTTTGCTCCACACCATGATTAATTACAATATATACATCATATACATTTTAATGGAAACAGGGTCAAAACCGGGGTGTTGCATTCCCCTCCCTCTTCAATAGCACTATCCTGAGTGCTTTACAAAATTGAACAAAATGCTGCACTGGTACCGCCTCAGTGCTCCACAAGATTGAACAAAAATGGATGTGCCAATCGCATGGCATCCTCCAGCTCCCATGTAGCCTCTTCAGGAGCGTAGTGCTCCCATTGCACCTTTACCTGCCCTATGGATTGGTTCCGGAGCATTGTGACCTTCCTATCGAGGATGCACATTGGCTTGATTTGGAACTCTCCCTCAGGTTCCACATGAATCACATTCCAATTTATTACATGGTTAGGATCATCTACATATTTCTTAAGCAAGGAAACATGAAAAAAATTATGAGCTCTAGTGCTAGCAGGAAATGCAAGTCTATATGCAACTAGCCCTATTCTTTCAAGCACTTCAAACGGCCCACAATATCTTGGTGCCAGATTGACACAACTTCCAAGCTTCAAGGAATTCTTCTTTTCCCTCACTATGAGGTAGACATGATCTCCAACACTAAACTCTCTATTCACCCTATGCTTATTTGCATATATTTTCTATCTGTCTTTGGCTACTTTCAGATTCTGTCTGATCCTTACAACATCTTGCTCCATGTCCTTGAGCAATTTTGGACCAAGCACAACTCTGTTCACTGGATTATCCCAAGTCACTGGTGTCCTACACCTCCTTCCATAAAAAAATTCATACGGAATTATCCCCAAGGATGCTTGTTGTCCATTTTTATAAGCAAATTCTACCAAGTGTAAATAATCTTCCCACTTGGTTGGTTTATCCATCACATACATGCGAAGCATTTCTTCAAGCACTTGGTTAACTCTCTCTATCTGCTCATCAGTCTGAGGATGGTATGCGGTGCTGAAGTTTATATTTGTACCCAAATATGCAAACATCTGTGGAAATTAAGGCCAGTAATAGATTAATTTTACTCACAACAATTATCAATTGATCATGCAAAATTGCTCACAAAAGAGACTGAATATGGAGCTGTAACACTAAATTGTATTAACTTAGTGTACAATATCCAACCCTATAATAACATAGGTTGCTGAATAAATAGAATACATCAAGAAATCGAATGCATGAGGAGGCATCCAAAACTAGCATAAAGCAGGCTTACCAAAAATAAGCAAATCCCCCATAGGTGTAAAAAGCTGATCCCAAATCTGTCATGGAGCTCACGAATTGGAAAAAAGGCATAGGAAAGCTAAAGAGTGGTGGAATGGCAGCTCATACATGCTTTTTCATGGAGAAAAGAGAGGAGGATGTGTAGGACAAAAAACTTGTCAACCTCACCTAGTCTAGCTTTTCCTTTTGCCTTAAAACACTGAAAAAGCAGGCAATAAAGCAGAAAAAGTAGAAGGGTGCCTAGGAGGCCAGGAATAAAGCAGAATTGATTCCTTTAGCTCTCCCATGCACCACATGAGTCAAATAAGGCAAGTTTGACCTCTATGGATAGGCAAATAGCAACTTGCACAAGGTGGGATACATGAACTAGGCAAATAAGACAAAAATAATGGAATTAATGTCTAAGTGGGTAAACTATGGGTTGATTATTCTAACACCCCCCCTTAAGCCTAACTTATGAGTAATATATTAGAAAATTATAGGGCCTAGCAACAAGGCTTAGTCACACTTTACATACTGCAAATCCATTTAAACAAGGAAAGAGGCAAAACCAACTTGGGAAAATCCTCCCTTAAACATGGACTGTAAAACAAAATTGTAGAATCTTGTCTTCACTCATGCTTTCACAGCATGATCAGCAATCCCTAGCAGTTATTTGAGATTGCTGAAGGTCTTCTCACAAAATGATTTGGTGAAGATATCAACTACTTGTTCTGAAGATGAACAGAAGAGTAGGTGAATGGTGCCATCATGCACAAGTTCTCTAATGTAGTGCATATGGATCTCAATGTGTCTAGTTCTCTGCTTCTGAACTGGATCCTTGAATATTCGAATGGTACTCTGGTTATCATAGTATATGGTAGTTGATTACTCAGGTTCGAAGCCACACTCTCCAAGTAAACCCTGCAACCATAAACATTGAGTTGCTACATTAACAACTCCTTTGTACTCTGCTTCTGTAGATGAGAGTGCAATGGCACTCTGTTTATTGCTTGACCAGATGATTGGCCCTTCTACAAGCATGAACACATATCCTGATGTGGACTTTTTTTTCTGTGCTATCACCTGCCCAATCACTGTCAGTAAATCCAATCAATTCAAGATCAGATTTTGCTTTATAGAAGATCCCATGTGTCCTTGTTCCCTGAACAAAGTTAAGGATCCTTTTGGCTGATTTCCAATGGATCTCTTGAGGCTGATCCATGAATCTAGAAGCCACACTTACTACATAACAAATATCAGATCTAGTATGTGTCAGATACAACAAAAATCCAATCAATTGCATATACAGTGTATTGTTTACCATCGGTGAAGAATCAACTTCTTCCAACTTCACTCCTGAAAGGAAAGGAGTTTTGCTTGCTTTGCAATCCTTCATTCTGAATTTGTTCAGCAAGTCCAAGGCATATTTGGACTAGTGCACCTTGATTCCAGCTTTGTTTTGAGAGATCTCAAGCCCCAAAAATTGACTTAAGAGCCCCAAATCTGTCATGGAGAAGGCTTGGTTCATAGCTCCTTTTAAGGAAGCAATCTCAGCATGTGAGCTTCCTGTAATGAGGAGGTCATCAACATATAACACAATGATCATTAATGAACCATTAACTAACTTCAAATAGACATTTGGATCTTATTTGCACCGAACAAAATTCAGTGATAGCAAGAAGCTATCGATCTTGGCATACGAAGCCCTGGGGGCTTGCTTTAGCCCATACAATGACTTTCTCAACCCGCACA
>LPNX010996479.1:429-70713 GCA_001517045.1 Pseudotsuga menziesii | reverse complement strand
TTAGCCTTCCTTATTGCTTCTTCAAGAGTTCTAGGTTCATAAAACTCAATTCTATCTTTGTAAGACTGAGGCAATCCACTCAGAAAATGTTGGACCTTCACCTTTTCATCTTTGATGTACCTAACATACCTTAAAAATTCCAAGAACTTATTTGCATATTCTTCCATGGTCTACTATCCCAATCTTAGCTCATGAAACTCCTTAATTTTTTCATCATAATACCTGTCAGAGAGATATTTCTGCTTGAAATACTTCTTGAACTGTTTCCACTTAATTCTACTTTCACTGATCCTCTTTACTTGTTTGAAGTGCTCCCACCAAATGGATGCCCTTCCATTTAGATTGAATATGGCAACCCTTTCCTTCATGTTTCCCGAATAATCCTGAATTTGGAAGTACTTCTTTATCCCAAGAAGCCAAGCTTCAGCCTCTTATCTAGTCTTTACCTCACCGTCAAATGTAGGAGGGTTAGCCTTCTTGAATTCATATCGAGAGCGATCACTGTGGCACCTCTTTCTCTTGCTCTTGTGAGAAGAAGAGCTTGAATCCCCACTGGATTCTTCTGAGTTATATGGTCTACTAGAAGTCCTTCTTCTTCTCCTGGTACTACTCTTACTACCTTCTGGTTTTACTGTACCCTATCCAGATTCTATCTTTCTTTGCAAGTCTATCAAAATCTGCAACATAGCAGCATTCAACTGATGTTGCTCTTCCTGGGATTTAATCAAGCTTCTCATGGTGGCTGCAATATCTGGCAGTGACTCTTGGAATCTCCTTCTAGTAGACTCTATGTCATCCTTTCCAACTCGTAAATTTTCCCCCATGGCATCTCGCATGTGCTCATAGGAGTCTCGAGCATCATATCCGTCATGGGTTCTCATGGCTGAACCACAAATTACTTTACCGAACTGCACTACCTGGAATACTGCCCTTGAAGGTGACTATGATTCTGCAAAATGTGTTTGTAACACAACTGTTAGCTGCATAACATTTATACAAATCATAATTACTTGCCTTCTCTGGGAAAATCATACAATGACAACTTTTCCCAACACACAGAAATTTCTTTCTCAAAGAACGACTGTCTCAGGGGGATGATGGGGGTCAAGGGGGTTTTCCCCCTTGTGGTTTCCCAACAAGTCATCCAATGTATCAGGTCAATGTTGAAAATTTTTTAGACACCTTATTGGATCTATCTTCCTCTATCTTCTGACACATCGGCTTGATCTCCCTTTGTCTTCTGACGCATCGACTCGATCTTCCTTTGTCTTTCAACACATCAACTCGATCTTCCTTTGTCTTCTGACACATTGGCTCGACCTTATTTTCTCTTCCAAGATGCCTTGTAGAGATTCTCTCGAGAGACATTGGAAAGTGATATGAGATGTGTCAGAGAGCTTCACTGAAGCGAGATTGGAAAAATTTTCCTGAGATTTCCTATACTTCAAAAAAATTTCAAAATTTGTCTCTCTGTTTGCCTTGTCGGCTGATTCTTGGGTTGTTAGCCAATGTATCGGCTCAACCCATACGAGACCATCAGTTCCACCCAGCCGAGACCTTCGGCTCCTCCCAATCGAGACCTTCGGCTCCTCCCAGCTGAGACCTTCGGTTCCTTTGGCTCCTCCCACCTGAGACCTTCGGTTCCTTTGGCTCCTCCCAGCCAAGACCTTTGGAAAAATTCAAACTTAGAAATTTTTTCAAAATTTTTCTCCCTGCTTTGGTTTCTTTGTTGGGTGGACTCAGCTTGAGTCATCTGACGTATCGGATGGACTTAGCTCAAGTCACCTGATATTTTCCATACTTACAATTTTTGAAATTCTCCCTGTGTTTCTCATTTTTCCTCTGCTGGGTAGAGGGTAACCTTGCCTCTGTCACTACTTCTTCATGACCCATTGAGGCTCGCGCTGCAACGTGTGCTCTGATACCACAATGTAACGTCCCCAACCCTCCGACCGATGAAGAGGATGCTACCGATGCTGCTATCTACCTAGGAAACCGGCCCCATGAACATACACATGATAAAAATTGAAATGCTTTGAACTAAAACATGCATAGGTGCATAATTATTTATCATACAACAGAAGCAAACTACATTCCGTTCAAGCATTTAGCAGGTTCAAAATTTTCATTAAACATCAAATACAATTGCAGAGATGAAATAGACAAGAATACTTATCTTATGAAGAAGAAATCCCCGCAACCAACTATGTCGCTGCAACGTTCCACCCAACCATAGGCCAGTGTGCTCCTTAATCTCTTAGCAACACTGCCACCCCTGAGCTTGCATGATTCCCACCAGCTATAAGAAAACTAAGCAGGCTTACACATAGCCAATGATATGTTAAGACTCAGTCAAGCCAACACAGTTGGGTTTATTAGACCAAGAGTACACAACAACACATAACCAAGCCAACAGGTTGGGTTTACCAGGTTATCAGGAGATGGAAGCACTGTCTGCTAAGCTAGTGGGCTCACTAAAGAGCTAAGGATGCCTACACCAGAACTAGCTTAAATCCTAATACATCCACACACACCTAACACAAGGAATCATTCCCTTCTCTGTTGCAAAGTCCCTTAGGCCATGAATTCCATTCAAGTGCTATTTAGGGGGTGTAGAGAAGAGAGCTAGCCCTCTAGCTCTGTCTATGAGGCTCCTGTAAAACACTAGGTTTTTCAAGCAAACTTCTTTCCAATCCTACATAATCCAAATACCAATCCATTGTGCACACACAACAAAACAACAATTCACAGCTCTAGGGTTTAAAATAAAACACCACAAAACAAAACCAGAATGGAAATTTGGGTAACACACAACTCGGACTAAGAAATTCAACTCCAGAGTCGTTCTTGGCCCTATCGTTGACAAAACGACTCAGCAACCACCCACAGCAACCCAAAATTCATGGGGAAACCAGTTGCGATTTCTCAGTTGCGTGAGGAATGGAATGCAACCTGCGTGAAGGTGAATTCAAATGCCCAGACCCACAACATGAAGAGAACTACACACATCAAAAATCCTAAAAACAAAATTCACACACAGGAAACTTCCATCTATTTGAGAGCGAGCCCAACATGGAGTTTTGATGATGGGGGAAAAGGTCCAGGGCCCAAAATTGTGAATGAGAACTACACACAGCAAAATCGTGAAGGTAAGGGAGCTCTCCCAGTTCTCTGCATGAGGAGAAAAAAAATGAAGAATGGGATCATGGTCTCTTCTCCTCCTTCCCATGTGAGGATGAATGAGATCCTTGGTGAAGTGTGCATGTGGGAAAGGACTGACAGTCCTGCCACACATCACTGCCCATGCAATAATTTCCCCCAACTAACTCTAGAGGATTTAATTTGGTAGTTTAGACAAGAATAAGACAAAAAGGTTGTTGAATGAGACAATGCATAAAGGGTGAGTAAGACAAATGATAGGTGACAACTAAATGGGTTTACCAATTGACACTTGGCTGTTCCCTAATGGATCCCAAGGTTTAGACATTTCCCCCCATATCCTTAGGAGATCATTCCCTTTTCATTATGGTTGCATTGACATAGCTGGTTGTGGTTATTTTAATTAAAATGCATATATACATGATGCCAAAAATTATAATGTGCCGAATAGCACAATATACCATCGGAAATGATTTTTAATCGCCAGAACATAAAACGCTAAATCAATGGTGGGGATTTTTCCTTTAGCTCCACACCATGATTAATTACAATATATACATCATATACATTTTAATGCAAACGGGGTCAAAACTAGGGTGTTACATCAACCTTTTCACATGCATGTGACATTCATTCCCAAAATAGACATAAAAAGAGAAATGCATCTTGTAAAGAATTATATTTACAAAAGGAATATGATTTTACAAATGCACCTTGTTATTGATTGTGAATGGTAAAGGGACTTTGAAAATGGTGCAAGGGAGGGTTTGTTGATATCCTTCGTATCCAAGTTTCTAGTCATGTGACTAGTAGGTGATCCCACAATGGTGAAAAAAGAGTAGGATTGCCTATTTCTTGCTTTTTAGTGGAATGTTAGTAACATAATGGTGCTCTAAAAATATGACAATTATAGATGAAAGTGGTGGCCTTAAGGGTTTTATTTATATGAATATTGTGGAGACAATTTATATATAGTTCCAACGTTGAGACTCTCCATCCAATTGATGAATTAGTGGAGAGATTAAGGTTAAGAATACCAAATCAATAATTAGATTCTACCCTAAAATTTGTGTTTTTTCCACTTTTAGCCACAACTTCCCTTTGGAAAGCATTCAATAATGAATGAAAACCAAAAAATGCATTTTTCACTAGGCCATAGATTTTTGGGGGAAAAGGGATAACCCAGGTCACAGGCATTGGAGGAAAAGTTGTGACTTGCTTGATATGGTCAAAGTGTGATTTGACTTTCAATTTTTTGTATTTTTTCTAAGGCCATATGAATTAATAATATGGAAGTGGGGATAATATTGTTGATACTAATGTATGATGATGACAAAATTCATGGAAAAGTATGTGATAAAAACTAGGCTATTAACAACCATGATGTAGAGAGTGGAATATTGATCATGAATACTTTAGAGCCTTGGTGTTCAAACATGCCTCAAATATCCAATCTCAAGACTATATGTAAAAAAAGGTAAAGTTGTAAGCTCATCATTTCACCCCTCACGAAAATAACAAAATATAAAAAGGCTGTAACATGTCCATTTATGATAAATACCTAAAGTCCTACACTTAAGAAATTATAATCTAAGACTTAGAGAGATTTCATTCTCATTAGAGGCTTGATTAATGAAGGTGACAAGAGAATCCATTGAAGTAGAAAATAAGAATATTTAGAAACATTTATGTCCATAGGAAAGGATCCACATGAAACCAAGGACCCTTTCTTTCTATTGGAACAAAAAATTGTCATTAAGAAGGATTAAAGAGATTTAAAAGTCCAATCTCTCTCCTCTTGATCAAGTAGTTAATCGAGGTAAAGAAAGTTGAGAGAAAATGTATTTTTATTTAATTAAGAAAACACCCAACAAAATATTAATAATTAATAATAACCTAAATAAGTGATATCACTATAAATGGTCACCATATTAACCACATAATTGGTTGAATCCCAAGAAGGAAACAAAATATTGCAAGCTAAGGTCTCTACGGATAACCAACCATAAGCACACACTCCCATCATTGTAATATCTAAATCAAGGGATTTTTTATTCTTTTATCTTAGGAAAGAATATAAAGTATTCTTAGGGAGGTTGAAGAATGGAAAATAAAACATGAACAGGTCAGTGATGAGGTTAAGAACCTAAAATCACTAGTTAACAAGAGGAAACAAGATTTTAAGAAATAGAGTAAGAATTTGGATGGGGGAATTCAAATCCCTAGTGGATGTCAAAGTCAAAATAGTTAGTCACCAAGAATATTATAAACAAAGTAAAAGGAGGTATAATGAGGAATTAGACCATATTAAATTGAAGAAACATGTTGGGACCATTAAAATTGCATTGTTGAAACCTTAGTTGAGGGTGTTCCAAATATCATTGGGAACTTATGTTACTTTATGGAATTTGAAATCCTTTATTTATGAGTTTAAACTTATCTATATGGAAGGAAAGAAGATGTTGAATACAAGGTTCAAGTCTCCATCCTAGTCATCATACTAATTAACAAGGTGGCTTCCTAAGACTTGGATCTCTAAGACATTAAGGACTAGATGGTAGTATCATTATATGTCAATATATACCAAAGGAATATAATGAATAAAAGCATTACTACTAATAGGTATATAAATGATCAAAGCGTGACTAATAGCTTCATAGACAAAATCACATGGGGAATGATTTTTTTCTTACATTTTCTATAGGATGAGAAAATGTTTTTGTGTCCTCCAAAGGAATGTAGTGAATTCTTACAATTAGACAAGGAAAAGGGTATTATTATAGATTTACAATGGGTCCTATTGATAGCGACAACGATAATGTAGCATGTGAATCCTCCAAAAACTATTTTAACCATGATGAGCCATATGGTTTGCATGATACCCCACAGTTTTTTATAAGAAAATAAAATTGGTGGAATCTTTTTATTTTTGAAGAGTGGTAAGATGCTATTAGTAGATGCATGGTGATTAATTAAAATTGCACATGAATATTCCACCAAATATCCATATTAAGGGAGATTAACAGAAAATATGGCCTTGCAAAATGACCCTCCTCTAGCTTAGATTCCATTAAGATAAGTATTTCTCGCAAAAAAACATGATGCTCTAACCCAACTGCTAACATGACTTATGGGACCATATTCTCAAAAATTAGATAAAGTGGTTATAATTCAATAAAAAGATATAAATATAATATAATAGCCACTTTGATCTAAATCTTAGGGGGACTTATAGTTTAAGTTTAAATGTAAAAGGAATAAATCCTTAATTGTATTCAATGTAATAAGGAACATTATGGACATGTAATTGACATGGTTAACCCTAATAATTTTTTCCTTTTTCAACAAGACACCTTATAAAATGGTGATAGGAAGAGATTTTAAATCAAAAAGGAGAGTTCCTAAAATTCTCCTCATTGGATGTAATGATTCATCTAAATGGAATCCTTCTTCTCCAAATTCATCTCTATTTCTCATTATGTTTTGGTGTATTTGGTTTATGTATTTTCATACACATTCTTGTGATTCATTTTATGGAATATTTGCATGTTTTTTCTCGTAGACTC
Organism: Pseudotsuga menziesii; assembly: GCA_001517045.1. Lineage (NCBI taxonomy): Eukaryota > Viridiplantae > Streptophyta > Pinopsida > Pinales > Pinaceae > Pseudotsuga > Pseudotsuga menziesii. The sequence continues at coordinate 63,988 of LPNX010996479.1, read as the reverse complement.
TTAACAATCAAGACTTATGGATCTCAACCGTCAAGATCCAAATAATTGTTATAAGAGCAGGTAAGCACTCAATGGGAGCAAGGACTTGAAGCATATTTCAGGTTCAAATATTTGCAGAAATCACAATCATCCTTTTGGTACTCTCGTAATCAACTTGCTTGGACATACACTGTAAGAATCATAATTTGTCCACGGGCACTATAGGGTTTTTCTTCCTTTGGATCTTCGTGCACCATTGGAGGAGAATCCATACATGGATTAATTATATCCATTGGTATGTATCATTTGAAGGGTTTATATTATGTCCACATAGGCTCTATGACCTCTACAATAGCCCATATTACTCGACACACTAGCTAGAATGGTGTTAGCTTATATCTGAAGGGAGAGAGATGGTGGAAAAACTCATTTTCACAAGATAATACAAGATACACAAGAGATGGAATTTTAACATAAATAAAGAAATATAAAGGACCAAAATCCTAAGCCTAGGAGAAAAAGTGCCAAAAAATATTTGCCCTAAAAATAACACCAAAATGTATTTTTAGGTATAACTTTTACATCAATTTCCTCAAAGTGTAACTTTCGCATATGATTTATGTTTGTTGCATATAGTATCCCATTGGAAATATATATCTGAGAAGAAAAATTGATGACTGTCATATAATTACAAAGAGTAACACATGTTGTGAAGGATTCATGGAAAAAAATCACCTATTAAGCCCTCAAAACAACCCCGAATGTTTAGGACTCGGAAAATACTAGAAAATCCTATAAAATTTTCCCAATTGGAGAACTATGTTGAGAAACTAGAATACGTGGGTTGCCAACGATATCCACTTGGATCATAAAGTCACTACCGAAGTCATGGCTATTCAACCAAAAATCGTGACATGGTTACAAAACTAGAAAAAGAGAAAAAAACAATGTATGACTATGGTGAAAAATAAAGGGTTTCCACCTAGGATTCCTACTACCAAACAAATGATCGCTAATATCAAGAAAACATAGAAAAATAATTCCATAATCACCTGTGGGCGAAGATGGAAAAAATGGTATCAACAAAACCAAGGATGAAAAGTGGTTCATCCTAGATGGAGTTTCCAAATTTTCCAAAATGCACCTACTAAAGGGTTGTATAATCTCTAGAAGAAAATAAAATGAAACTAAGATAAACTAAAATAAAATAAATTACATAAACTCTTTAACATGCACGTGACATTCATTCCCAAAATAGACATAAAAAGAGAAATGAAAGAGATAAAGAATTATATTTTATTACAAAAGGAATATGATGTTACAAATGCACCTTGGTATTGATTGTGGATGGTAAAGGGACTTTCAAAATGATGCAAGGGAGGGTTTGTTGATATCCTTTGTATTCAATTTTATAGTCATGTGATTAATTGGTGATCCCACAATGGTGAAAAAAAAAGTAGGATGGCCTATTTCTTGCTTTTTAGTGGAATTTTAGTAACATAATGGTGCTATAAAAATATGACAATTATGGATAGAAGTGGTGGCCTTGAGGGTTTTATTTATAGGAATATTGTGGACAGATTTTATATCTAGTTCCAATGTGGATACTCTCCATCCCATTGATGAATTAGTAGAGAGATTAAGGTTTAAAATACCAAATCAATAATTAGATTCTACCTTAAAATTTGTGTTTTGTCCACTTTTAGACACTACTTCCCTTTGGAAAGCACTCAATAATGAATAAAAACAAAAAAATATGCATTTTTCACTAGGCCATAGTTTTTTCAGGAAAGGGGATAACCTACGTCATGTGATTTGGAGGAAAAGTCATGACTTGTTTGATATGGTCAAAGTGTGACTTGACTTTCAATTTTTTGTAATTTTTCTAAGGCCATGTGAACGAATAATATAGAAATGGGGATAATACTGTCGATAATAATGTATGATGATGACAAAATTCATGGAAAAGTAGGTGATAAAAACTAAGCTATTAACAACCATGATGTGGAATGTTTATCATGAACGCTATAGAGACCTAGTGGTAAAAAATGCCTCAAATATGCAATCTCAAGACTGCATGGAAACATAAGTAAAGTTGTAAACTTATCATGCCCCCCTCAAGAAAATAACAAAATATAAAAAGGTTGTAACCTGTCCATTTATGATAAATACCTAAAGGCCTACACTTGAGAAATTATAATCTAAGACTTAGAGAGATTTCATTCTCATTAGAGGCCCGATTAACGAAGGTGACAAAAGAATCCATTGAAGTAGAAAACAAGAATATTGAGAAAATATTATGTCCATAGGAAAGAATGCACTTGAAACGAAGGATCCTTTATTTCTATTGGAACGAAAAATTGTCATTAAGAAGGCTTAAAGAGATTTAAAATTCCAATCTCTCTCCCCTTGATAAAGTAGTTAATGGTGGTAAAGAAAGTTGAGAGAAAATGTTGATTTATTTAATAATGAGAACATCCAACAAAATATTAATAATCACTTATAACCTGAATAAGTGATATCACTATAATTGGTAACCACATTAACCAAATAATTGGTTGAATCCCAAGAAGAAAACAAAATATTGCAAGATGAGGTCGCTAGAAATAAAAAAACCATGAGCACACACTACCATCATTGTAATATCTAAATCAAGGGATTTTATATCAACTTATCTTAGGAAAGAATAGAAAGTATTCTCAGGGAGGTTTAAGAATGGAAAATAAAACATGAAGAGGTTAGTGATGAGGTTAAGAGCCTAAAATCACTAGTTGCCAAGAGGAAACAAGATTTCAAGAAATAGAATAAGAATTTGGATGAGGCATTCAAATCTGTTGATGTATTTGTAACTTCAGAACGTATTCATCCGTATATCTTATGTATTGTACCCCGATATTTATTCTGGGATGTGTCTCTAATGTATTTGAGTCATGTCATGCCCCAATGTTCCTATTGGGAGGTTTTNATGTCAAGTCATTGTGGGTAACCCTCCTATTGGTCAAGGGTTAAAGTCCCCGCAGTTGTGGGGCCCTAGGGTTATTAGACTATCCTAGAGAAGTCGACCCTATGTGAGTCATTGTAAGTCGGGGCAATTGTCCCCACTGTTGTGTTAAGGATAACCCTCCTTGTTGGTCAGAGGAGGCAAAGTCCCCACAAGTTGTGGGGCACTAGGGTTATTAGACGCTCCTAGAGATGTCGGCTCTAGTAAGTAATTATTAAGTGAGGTCAACATGTTGGAGTGGGTTTCAAGTGAACAAAAGAATATAAATAGAGAGCGAGCCTCTCTATTTATCACACACACACTCATTCATTGGGGCGCATGAGTGAGAGGAGAAGTTACTGGGACAAGAGAGAGACTGCTGCTATCAGGAGATCATCTTTATGTTCTTGGGTTTTACATTTGGTGTTGATTCTATCTCTGAGGAAGTTGCAGGGTTTTCTCCTTTATGGTTTCCCCGAGGAAAATTATTTGTGTCTCTTGTCTCTTGTGTTTTTATTGTTATGCATGTTATTCTCTCAGTTAAAGATCCTAAGATCATAATGCTATCTTGAATGATAAAAATATAACATGGTATCAGAGCTAACCCGAGAAGAAGAAAATGTGCAGCTACAGAAGCTAGGGCTTCTTAATTTTTAGGTCTCTCTCCACAATCCATCAGCAAAAGTATGCTAGGCTGACTCTCCATTGAAGGGTGCATCTTTCTATCGAAGCGGAATTCGATTTTGAGCATTTTTAGTTTTTGGTGCAAGAAATTAGGGATTCTTACAGAAGAGGAATTTTTGAGTGAGCCCAACATAGGATTTCTCTCCTCATCAAAATCGAATTTTAGAGACCCGGGTCAAGATTTTTGGTTGGGTGAAACTCTGGGAAAGCCAAACCCTAGTTTGACCCCGAGTTGGAAAAACCCTAAATACTAAAACTGATAAGTTTTGGTACATTCACTATATCTCGGGATTGGCAAATGCTCAGGTGCTGCAAAATTGGAGAGGTCACATATAAATTCCTTATGTACACTATGTCCAAAATTCAGCCTCATATTTTCTATATTTTGGGAGATATGATCCCTCTTAGTTAGGGTTCCATCCTCTTCAAGGATTCATCCCTAAACAAGACACCTGGGGAGAATTGCTATATATTGGGCTACAAAGTTCCAAATGAAATTTATGAAGATTTTCTAGAAAGAGAACGGAATTTTCCTTTTGTGGTCCGAATTTCATACCTAGAAATTGAAACAGTGACACGTGGAAGTCCGTACAACTTCGCTGTTCTGAACAGTCCTGTAACAAGTCACCTTGGGAAAATGATCATAAGTCCCAATTGGTGAAAACAATCCTGATGAAACCTATGGTGTTGGAACAGGGACATGTGAGGCTACCTTAGTGCTAATATTTAGACACATAGGATCATTAATTTTGTAGATACTGCAAAAATAGTAATAGGAATTTCTGTAGAAGAAATTGGAAAACTAGGGCTTCTTGTTCCGGGAGCTTCCCTCCACTATTTTCAGAAAAGGAGTACATTGGAAAGATTTCCCTGAAGAGATCTATATTTCTATCCAATAAGATCTGAAATATTCCAATTTTTTAAAATTAGGGTTTCTTTGACAAACCCTAGATCAGGTAGCTCCGGAACCAGGACGGACACCTCAAATCGGTAAGATCTAATATTTTGCTATTTTCATTTGAGGTTCTCATTTCAAAGTGATCTATCACATCATATTGATGATAAGCTTGGTGAAGTTGAAAACTTCCAAGCATGGAAGTATATGATCTCTGTCACGTCCCCGTCCCTCAACCGGCGAAAAGGACGCGACCAACACAACCAGGAATAAAATTCCCAATGAACATAAACAGAAATCAAATGAAATCAATGCTGGAATTAAGCATACACAGATGCATTTATCTTCATTCATGCAGCGGAAGCAAACACACATTTCAGCAATTACATATTCATCATAATTCCATATACAATTGATATAATTGCAGAGATAGACTAGCAGCACTCATCTGTCAATGAAGAACTCACTCGCAACCAGCTACGTCGCTGCAACGTTCCACCCAACCATAGGCTAGCGTGCTCATCAATCTCTCAGTGACGCTGCCACCCCCGAGCTGGGCATGATTCCTTCAGGATAAGGGTCAATTGCAGGCTTGCACATAGCCAAGGGGACACAAAACAGCCAAACCAACACCGCTGGGTTTCACAGGCTTTCAACAGACAAGCCAAGCCAGCACAGTCCAAGGTTCAACCACTACATACCAGTAGCCAAAAAATCCCTTCACAGCTCTGTGAAGAAGTCATAAACAACAGGGGACAGCCCCAAACCATGGAGGAGCACAGCTCAAGTCCAATGGACAACCCAGAGTTGGTTTTGGCCCTAACGTGGCCAAAACAACTCAACCACAACATCCCAGACCAGGGAAACAACAACAATAGCCCAATTTTAAAGTAAAACAATGGCAACTATGCACAGTCCCAAAACACAGAAACTCAGCCCACGAATTGGAAACCCACAGTGGCTCAAAACGAAATTGAACACCACAGCCAACAAAACATGGGGGAAACAGCAGCCCCAAAACATGACAGTGAGAATGGCCCTCACAACATGGGAAAACGACCCAAACACCCTATGCGTGAGGAAGAACTTACACCCAACAACAAAATGCACGGGAAATACATACCCGATTTCTCTGCGTGAGGATGAACAGACCACAGTAGGAAAATGGCTCACTACGAATTGGGCACTACGGCCAACCAAAAACATGGAGAAGACAAAAAACGGGAAGCAATCCCTCTTCGTGAGAATGCACAGCAATGGAGAGGACGCGAATTTGCAGTCAGCGGGTGCTCAGCCACTGGTGGAGAGGAACAAAATGCCCACGTGAGACCAAATTCGTCCAAAACCTGTGCGTGAGGAACCAACAGACCCAAAATCGTGGTGAGTGAGTGAACAAACCAGGGAGGGGTGCGTGAGGGTGAAGAATGGGCAACGTGGGTGGAGTGGGCAATTGGGTAAGGCTGACAGCCTCCCACAACCACCAACACTTCAGCAATAAATGCCCTCAGCCATAACTCCTCAACCACCAGCTGAGCATTAAAGAGGTTGACAAGGTTGGATGAGACAAAAAGGGTGACAAATAACAAAGGTGGCAAAACAACAAGGCAATAAAACATGGGTTTTTCCCCTTAACCAAGGTTTGACATTCCCCCACCCCTTATCCTTTGGAACCATGCCCTTTTCATTCCACGTTGCACTGTCGTAGCTGGTTGTGGTTTATTTTAATTGATGTGCATGTTTACATGATGCCAAATTATAATGTGCCTTATAGCACAGCCTACCACCAGCAATTATCCCCCATTGCCGAAACATACACAACCAAATCGATGGTGGGGCTTTTTCCTTGAGCTCCTCACCATGATTAATTATAATATATACATCATGCAAACGGGATCAAAACCGGGGACATTACAATCTCTCTGAAGAAAATGAATTGGACACCTACATGAGTAGAGAGGTTCAAGTTCCAAAGTGAGATGAGGCTCAAAACCTTACACAAGAAGAACTTGGTCAAGGCCAAGAAGATCATTGGTGATTCAATCACAGATCAACTTGTACCACAAGTGTCTTCCCTAAAGACCCTGAAGATTTTTTATTCCTTAACCAAGTTATTTGAACGAAAGAACATAAATCAGAATATGACATTATGAAACCAGTTGAATAATGTGAAGATCCAGAATGGTCTCACTTTACAAGGGTCCCTCAAATCAAAGAACAACTTGAAGTGGTAGAAGAATAAGTGGAGAATGCAGAAGTTGTGATAACCACCTTGAATGACCTCCCAGGATCATGGGAATCATTCATTCGAGGAATGTGTACCATAAGGAAGTGATTAATTTCAATAGACTCTAAGAAGAAGCTCGACTAATAATAAGAGAAGAGAAGATGGGAGCAACTGAAGATCAAGCTCCCACCATCCAAAGAAGATATCTCAAGCGATGAGGAATATGAAGAACTCAACTCTTGAAGAACCTCTTATCCATCTTAGCATTTGGATAAGAAACGATGCTATTATGAATGAAGAAGATGATGAAGATAAAGGCTCAAGAAGGAGTCTACCCATGAAACAAATAAAGATAAGTATTCAATTGTCATTTCATGATATTGTTTTGTTATGCATTTGTTTATATTCAGTTGATGTATTATGCATGATAGAATGTTTGCATTAATGATAGTATACTACTAATATTCATGTGATGGGTAAGTAGCTCATGGTGCTATACAACTCTCCATTGATACTTATCTAGAATGAAACCTCTTTGCTGACATATTGGATTAGTGCACAATCTCAATGTTGTCCTGGTGGAGATGGAAAGCATCTAGAAAAGTTTTCGTGAGATATGGATGAATGTTGTATTGGCTAAAGTAGTTGCATGATCATATATTTATGCACAAGAATTTGCCAGTATGAATATTCCTTATGAAATGTTTCTAACCATACAAATGCATTTGACTTGTAGGAAATATCGCATACATAATCACCTACAAGCAAAGAAGGATGAGACTTGTTCCAAAGAACAAGTGACGACAGTTCAAGATGAAGAATAATATGACAAATGCAGCGAAATCATTGATGCAGAACCTTCCAGCCATGGAGAAGTAACGAAGAAGAAAGGGAAGACCACTTTAAGAAGAATGATGTCTAGGATGCAGTATCGATACATGAAGGGAAGCTTGTAGTTCCATCATGCAGTAGATGGAAGCAACATGGGATACAAGGAAAGATTTGTAGCACAAGGCTTCTCATGAAAAGAAGACATAGAATACGAAGAGACAATTGTAGCCACTGGAAGTGAAGTCACATGACAGGAAGAATCATGTGTGCAAATAGGCATTGTACGAGCTCAGAAGACACCCATGGGAAACACATACATGATGAGCTGGATGAGGATTTGAACCTTTGCTACAAGGTTGATAAAGGATGACAAGCTCACAGATGGATGCAACAATGCTTTCAAAGACAGAGGATATTGGTATCTAGTGACCATAGATGGATACATAGAATATTAGTAGAAGGGGAAGCTACTCGTCACTCCAGTGCAGAATGTTTCAGTGCATAGAGTACAGAAGACAGAGGGAGTATGTTTCTTCAAAGGGAGTGACTGCAGAAGATCCTAAGGTTCGACATGGTGCGATAGGATGGATAGATTACTAATGACTCTAGGATTTACTAAGAGTAAAGTGGATTCCAACCTTTGCTTTAAGGTTGAAGGCAGAAGACCAGTGATGCTCCTGTTATATGTCGATGACTTGTTCCTAACAGAAAAGAGGAACTCATTAAATTTGAAAGAAGAAGACTTGCTGCTGAGTTCGAGATAAAGGACTTGGGGATGATGCACTACGTTCTAGGCATGGAGGTGTGGACAAGGGAAGTATGCAGTAGAGATCTTGAATAGGTTCAGGATGATGGAATGCAAGGCCATGACCACACCTATGGAATCGAACCTGGATCTATTGAGTGTTGCTTCATCAGAGTCGGTTGATGCCACGATGTATCATCAGATGATTTATTCCTTGATGTACCTGACAAATACGAGACTAGATATTTGCTTTGCTATGAACACATTGAGACATGTTCACCTAATGGTTGCAAAGCATACAGTAAGGTACCTAAAGGGTATAGTTGAGTATGGGCTCAAGTATGAGACGAATCAAAAGATTAACCTAGAGGGTTATGTTGATTCATATTGGGCAGTGCCATCGATAGGAAGAACACTTCAGAGTGTTGCTTCAGTATGGGATCAGGTGTGATCTCTTGGTTTAGCAGGAAGCAGTCCTGTGTGGCACTAAGTACAGCTGAAGTAGAGTATGTCACAGCTTTTTTAGCTAGTTGTGAGGTAGTATGGCTAAGGAAGCTACTGTCTAATTTATTTGATCTCCAGATGGATGATACTTGTATACATTGCGACAACCAGAGTTGTGTGAAGTTGTCAGAGAACTCGTTGTTCCATGACAAGTCGAAGCATATAGAGATCAAATATCACTATATCAGGGATATGGTGTAGAGGGGAGAAATGAAGCTCCAGTATGTTGTGACGGATGAACAGATAGCTGATGTGTTGACGAAACCATTAGCCAGAGTGAAGTTTGAGTACTTCAGGGAGAAGCTTGGTGTTCTCCAGATAGAGGTTCCTTCCAAGGGGAAGTGATGGGTCCGTGAGCGATTCTGACATGGTGAGAGGATTGGTTCCTTCCATGGTTAGATGTAAGGGCTAATCCATTCTATCATGGTGAGAGGATTGGTTCCTTCCATGTCAGATATGAGTGCTAAGCCATTCTGATATGACTGTAGGATTGGTTCCTGCATGATCATATATAAGGGCTATTGCCATTCTTGGAATGGAGGTGCATGTTCAGTTACCATGAATACTAGGTCTAGGACTGAGGGCCTTTCTGATATGACTGTAAGATGTAGTCTTACATGATTAGATGTGAGCACATGGCCATTCTAATGTGATTGAAGGATGTGTTCCCACTTGATCAGATATAAGGGTTGTTGCCATTCTTTGAATGGAGGTACCTGGTCAGTTACCAAGAAAGCTCAATTTGGGACTGAGGGCCATTTTGATATGACTGTGGGATGTGTTCTCAGATGATCAGATATGAGTGCATGGCCATTCTGATGTGATTGAGGGATGTGTTCCCACTTGATCAGATATAAGGGTTGTTTCCATTCTCTTGGAGAATGGAGGCACCTAGTCAATTACCATGAACCCTCAACCTGGGGTTGAGATCCTTTCCAGCAAGGTTGTAGGATGTGTTCCCGCATGGTTGGATGTAAGTGCTGAGCCTTTCCAGCAAGGCAACAGGATGTTTTCCTACATGGTTGGATGTAAGTACAAATCCTTTCTAGCAAGGTTGCAAGATGTGTTCCCACATGGATAGATGTAAGTGCAGAGCCTTTTTAGCATGGTTGCAGGATGTGTTCCCGCATGGCTAGATATAAGTGTTGAGCCTTTCCGATAGGGTTGTGGGATGTGTTCCCGCATGATCATATGTGAGTGTTTGGCCTTTCTGATGTGATTATAGGATTGGTTCCTACATGATCAGATGTGAGTGCTGGGCGTGCCTTTCTAACATGGTGTTGGATGTGTTCCTCTCATGGTCAGATGTAAGTGATGGGTGGGCCGTTCTGACTTGGTGTCAGATATAAGTGCTGAAGAAAACCTACATGGAGGCTAGGCCTACAACCAGCATGAAAAAGGGTTGGCTCTGTCGAACTTCCTGTGATGAGAAGAATCATGATATAGCACCCGTGATGATGATCCAACAGTGATGATCTATATCCAATGATGATGATCCAGATCGAGTGATGATCCAAATCCAATGATGATCTAGATCTGGTGATGATGATCCAGATCCAGTGATGATCTAGATCCAGTGATGATGATCCAGATCCAATGATGATCCAGATCCAGTGATGACCTAGATCTAGTGATGATGATCTAGATCGAGTGATGATCCAGATCCAGATGAAGATGACTTGAAGATGACATGGACTCGATGATGATCCAGATGATACAAAGAAGAAGACTTGTGCTGATAAATTGTGTAGAGAGAATACCTTCCTAGTTAAGAGGGAGTGTTGATGTATTTGTAACTTTGGAATGTATTCATTCATATATCTTATGTATTGTACCCTGATGTTTATTCCGAGATGTGTTTGTAATGTATTTGAGTCATGTCATGCCCCGATGTTCCTATCGGGAGGTTCTATAATTTAAACAAGTCATGTCAAGTCATTGTGGGTAACCCTGCTATTGGTCAAGAGTTAACGTCCCCATAGTTGTGGGGCCCTAGGGTTATTAGACTATCCTAGAGAAGTTGACCCTAGCTGAGTCATTGTAAGTCGGGGAAATAGTCCCCACTGTTGTGTTAAGGATAACCCTCTTTGTTGGTCGGAGGAGGCAAAGTCCCCACAAGTTGTGGGGCACTAGGGTTATTACACACTCCTAGAGATGTCGGCTCTAGTAAGTAATTGTTAAGTGAGGCCGACATGTTGGAGTGAGTTTCAAGTGAACGAAAGAATATAAATAGAGAGTGAGCCTCTTTATTTATCACACACACACTCACTCATTGGGGTGCATGAGTGAGAGGAGAAGTTGTTGGGACAAGAGAGAGACTGTTGCTATTAGGAGATCATCTTTATGTTTTTGGGTTTTACTTTTGGTGCTGATTCTATCTCTGAGGAAGTTGCAGGGTTTTATCCTTTATGGTTTCCCCGAGGAAAATTCTTTGTGTCTCTTGTCTCTTGTGTTTTTATTGCTGTGCATGTTATTCTCTTAGTTAAAGATCCTAATATCATAATGTTAGCTTGAATGATAAACATTTAACAAAATCCCTAGTGGATGTCAAAGTTAAAATAGTTAGTAACAAAAAGAGATTATAAATAATGGAAAAGGGTGAATAATGAGGCATTAGACCATATAAAATTGATGAAACATGTTGGGATCATTAAAACTACATTGTGGAAAACCTTAATTGAGGATGTTCCAAAAATCATCGGAAACTTATGTTACTTTATGGAATTTGAAATCCTTTATTTATGAGTGTAAACTTATCTATATGAAAGGAAATAAGATGTTGAATACGAGGTTCAAGTATCCATCCTGGTCATCATTGTAATTAACAAGGTGGCTTCCTAAGTGTTGGATATCTAAGAAATTAAGGACTAGACTAGAGTATGAGTATATGTCAATAATTCCAAAGGAATATAATGAACAAAAACATTACTAATAGGTCTATAAATTATCAAAGAGTGACTATTATATTCATAGAAAAAATCACATGGGGAATGCTTTTTTTCTTATGTTTTCTATAGAATCAGAAAATGTTTTTGTGCCCTCCAAAGGAATGTAGTGAATTCTTACAATTTGACAACAAAAAGGGTATTATTATATAGGTAAATGGGGTCCTATTGATAGTGGTGATAATGTAGCATGCAAATCCTCCAAAAATTATTTTAACCATCAAGAGCCACATGGTTTGCTTGAAACCCCATAAATATTTGTATAAGAAAATAAAATCAGTGGAATATTTTTATATTTGAAGAGTGGTGAGATCCTTTAGTAGATGCATGGTGATTAATTCAAAGTGTACAGGAATATGCCACCAGATATCCATATTAAGGGAGATTCACAGAAAAGGTGTCCTTGCAAAGTTAATCAAGAGGACTTGAAAGGTGTCTAGGTGATGCATTAATAAGCACTACAAGAGGACTTGAAAGGAATCCAAGCGGGATTTATAGACTTGAACATCATGGGATTAATATGGCCAGTTTAGATGATGATAGATGGTCCAAGACATGGGATTCTCCTATTGCTTGCAGTGATATTCATATGGATGTGGGTCCTCATGGTTCCTCTTCTGGGTTTTGAACTGGCCAAGGTTATAATACTGGTTTTGGAAGGGTTTCCCGTGGAGCACCAATGAATACGAATGTAATCCTCCATGTAGGGACTTATGTGCAAACACCATTTCAACATGTTGGACTGGTGAGGAATAATTCTAATGGAGATAGATGGCAGCATGATTCTGGTCTACAGAAGGGTTTGATTCCTCAAACACACCAAATCCCTCTTATATTGGAGAAATCATTTGCATGCCAAGGAGAGAAAAATTAATGGAATACATGACAATGGGTTGGCATTTTAACAAGATAAGCTCAGATGGCACAATGATGGTTGATCAAATTCTATTTAAAGAGAAAAAATTGAAGTGAACCACATATTTGAATGTAATAGAAAATTCAAGCAAAGTGGCATAACAAGAATAGGAATCAGAAGCTCCAACAGTGCTCCCCAAACCTGATATGCCTATTTTGGAGGAAAAATTAGTTTTTTTTAATTTGATAAACAATTTGTATCCCCAATAGAGCCCACAATTCACAACCAAATAGAGCTTACGGGAAAATAAAAAAACTATTCTACAACGATGCAAATCAGACATCTGGGTGAAAGTCATATTTAATGCCTTGTGGTATTGATTTCATCAGTCACATACTCCTTTGAGGATTGACTGAAAGTGTTACTACAGAGTCCACACTTCATGGAGGTATGCAAGGTCCATGGTTCATGGGAGATGCAGGGTTCTTCATGAAGTAATGGCCTTGTAACTTCAACCTATGTATTGAAGCATATTGTGCAGTGTCTCACTCCATGTTTGTTTATTGAATCTATTGTTAGAGTTTTGGAATGAAAAAATCCTTGGTAACTATTAATGATACCCATAAATTCCCTAGAAGAAGCCTGCTTCACGAAAAATGTTTGAAAATGTGACTTTATTTGGAGGATTCGAACTCTAAACCTCTGCGGAAAGTGGATGTAAAACAAATCCATTCGAATTGGTGTTTGAGGACTTGCATCGCTCATGACAATGGGGCAATGCATATGATAATGCAAATTAAATCATTGTTGATTTGTTTTAGTGTATTCTAGCTTAAGGGTTTCGTCAAACACTATGTTACTAATTCTCAGGGATCATTGAATGTCTCCCAACTAGACCCTATTGTGAGTTATGTTAACTGTGTGTATGTTAGTGTAACCTTTGGTTTAAATGTTTTGTCAAACAGTTAACAATTATAACAGAGTTTGGCATACAATATGAGAATTCAATGAATTAACATCAAAATGAAACTTCGATATCTTTATTTAATACTAGAAATATTTCCCAACACAGTAAGAAATGGCATTACTTCCCAGGAAGATACAACAAGGTCACAATGTGAGTCAAATAAGCAAATGTGTAAAAGAATTTAGACATGTAGGTGTATGTGGACTCATAGACCTCTGGTACAGCTGAAACAAAGTCCTCCAAACAACCATGACTTTCTTCCCTTTGATGATGTAGGAAACAATTAACTATAGTGTTTTCTTTCGATGCTAAGAATGGTAGCGTATAGTCACAAAAAGAGGGAAGGCTTCCCAAAATATGCCCAACAGTGCTGGGATGACCAAATATTCACAAATCAACTTGGGATATGTGTGATACACCATCTATATTCCTTCTTTTCTCTTCCCTTGTGGTTATGTTCTCCCCATAAGAGAAAACGACCCAAAATATGCAAACCCAACCCACAAGTGAGCTCTCAGCCTATAGTGATGGATGTGGTATCATATGGAAAACTTGTTATGGCACTGTTACTTGGTATATTCCATCCACACATCGTCCTCCTAAAACCAAACCCTTCAGCTCATATTTGTAACACTACTCAGATTGGCCTACTCAGTTGTCGCACTATTTGACTGGACTACTCAATTGGTGGAATACACTTGCCTACTCTGTTTTGATACTGGTATGCTCCTACCTTCAGACCTCTTAGCTCCTAGACCACTTTACTTATTGGATGAATGGCATCCAAGCCAAAGGAAGAGGGACAATTAAGGCATGGATTAAATTACCTATGGCTCCCTGGAAGAGAGGAAGCACCCAGCAGAATTGTTCCATGGGATTGAAATTGGGAAAGGGAAATTGACATTTCCCTCTTAAGCCTCAAATTTGAGCGAGCAAATTTGAATTTGAGCAAATTTTCACTTACCACTTTACATGGTTTATCAAGTTTTTAATTTACACTAGATTAGTTGACATTGCATGCTGATAGGGAAATTAGTATTAAATTATTAGTATTTCTCTAATATAACATGAGCATTATCTTTGCTAACATTTTAGCTAATTTTAACAACGATTTGAGGAGATGGCTAATTATTCAAAGATTTTGTCTAGATTTTGCCTAATTTTAACAATGATTTGAGGAGTTTGCTAATTATTTGATGATTTTGCCTAGATTTTTCCTTCTTCAGCAATCATCCGTCAGATCACTCCTCCCTCCCATTCATAGGTTCTAATGGTTGTATTCCCCGACAACAACACCACACCAAATGTTGTACATTAGCACTATAGGAAAACTCCTCCTCGATCGATGGCTCACATTTTGTATAGGCCCCTCCTCCTGAAACTCGTACAAATACCAAAGTACAATGTCCCTAGCCTTTTTAGAATTCATATGTATTTATTTATGCTACTATCATACAAATTTATGTTACAACCTAGTCTAGGACTTATGTTGCAAAATATTAAGGAAGCAAAGTTTGATTAGGATTTGTGTTGGTGGTACTCAATAATTTGAAAATTCAAGTGCCTGATGAAGACCATGATTTTTATGTGTATAATTCTCAGTAATATAGTTCTTATTTGGGATTATATGTAGAGAAAAATATAGAAGGTGTCCAATATGTAAGGTAAGAAAAGAAATGATATGTCGTTTGTATATTGGGTGATTTTTTTTTATTGTTGTATGGGTAGAATTAGAAAGAGGTATTGGTATCAAAGGATTATGAGTTAGGGTCTTTAACATTGTCTGCTTAAATTTTTTGTGTGAGAACATAAAATTGAAAAAGTATAGAGATTTACCTTTACTATGTACCTAGGGGGTGTGGCTGGAAAAGAATGATGAACTATTTGATGGTAAGTTTAATGTCTCATGGTAGACTATGGACCTCCTCACTCAAGATCTAACCTTCCCAAGGAATGCTATATATCTTGTACTGTCCATCATGATATGACACCCCAGTGGGTTTCATTACTAATAAAATTGAGAAAAAAATTTAACATCTCACGATTGATAACAACACAAATCCTAAGCATCATAGAAAGATTTAAACAAAAGTCATTAGTCAAATAAAAGAGAGTGGTGGTCCCATAAATTATTAAAAAAAATGTGCCATGGGATTATCTCGATGGGACAACTCAAGAGGAGCCTTTTGTGGGAGGCACAGGTGGTATTCTAAACCTATTAAACTCACATTTTATATAAATTTAATGGCATAGGTTGTGAGGGTACCAACAACAAAGAAAATTTGCTAACTCTAAATTTGATATTAGCTAAGGTTTTCGGAACAAGAGTTCAAAAGATTCATTTGGTGAGTGACTCTATGCTTATTATTAATTTGATGAAGTTATTGGTATAGGTGCAAGATATTCTTCTCACTTCAATCTACATTGAAGTTGTGTTACTAAAGCAAGGATTCTCAGACATCTATTAATAAATGTTTTTTTCATGAATATAAGACAAATTTATATGAAAAAACGTTGTGTCGTAATTACATTCGAAAGTAGAGATCCAAGGCTAGATCATCAAAACCACAACAAGCTTGCTATATCCTGAGTCTCACTTCCATCAAGACAAAAAAAAACAAAATAAACTAAACATCAAAGGAATCACATAGGACAATAGTTCAGTACAAAAACGAAAATACAGATACACCAGACTTCCCCATATGTTTTCACCACTTTAGTTTTCCATTGGAAGAGAACCATGTGACCCTCTCTCACAAGAGGCTCATCAGTACAAAGAAAATAGTGAATCTTGCTATCCATTTCACCTAGTGTGACTTTTGAAAGAGAATATGCTTTAGAATTTAGTTCCCTGTAAACATGGTTGAACGTTAACCCCATGAAATATTTCGTCACAGTTTTGATTTTGACCAACCAATGATTAAGTTCCAGGGATTTTACTTGAGAAATATCCAATGCCTAGTTGATGATAACTTGGGAGTCACCCATAACTTGTAAATGATTAAGCCCCCAAAATTTGCATAAGTAAGTAGGATCCAAATCCCAATCACTTCCGCACGAGTGTTTGTTCCTAAACCTTCCTTTAACCAACCTTTTCTCATTATGTTATTCTCAACATGTATCACAAGTCCAGCACCACAATGTCCATCCAAAGCAACTCCATTGAAGAATCCCACCGGAAGCTCCTGTGATAGTGAAGGGAAGGAGAGAAGGATCAAGGAAAAACTCAATAGGGTGATCTATAATTATAGATATACTTAGGTCCTAGTTTATGATCAAATCCTACTTTTGTGATTAGGGGTACAAAAAATTTCAAATCCAATTTGAGGCCTTAAATAATGTTTTTGGGATAAAAAATTTACAATCTTAAGAATTACTAGAATCCTACCATGGCAGGTGAGTACAATAGAAACAATCAATGGGATTAGCCAAAGGATATATTTTCAAAGATGGAAGCACAAGTCAATGACAAATCTAGAGAACAAGTTTGGAATTTTCAGGATTTTGGTAGCTCTAACTCCATACAAGAAATCTAGATATAATGAAGACCCAAAAAACGAGTTAAGAGAAAGAGAGACCAATTTCTAGTGCCATTAATTCTTCTTAGTATTTGTTTTAAAGGAGAAAAAAATAGACATAAAAACCTACTAGGGTGAGATTGATGTTACTAAGTTGAATCAATTGTTGAAGTAGTTAGTAATTTATTTCAATTTTCATAACATAGAATTTCAGAAAAATGTTTCATGTGCCCGACTAAAGGTAGAGGGTCATTATCAAACTTGGTGGAAAAGTCACACCGAGACGCTTAGGTTGGGGGGATTGCCTAGTAAATAAGTGGGAGTTGTTTAAAACCCTCATTAATTCCTATCTCTACCCTATTTGGTACAAAGAGGACTAATGGACCTATTATCATGAGTTCCAATAGATGCAAGGGGAGAGTGTGCAACAGTACACTACCTAGTTCAAAAAAATGGCCACTATGTTGGATATATATACCAAGAAACGAAAGGTACTCATCAAATATTTGGGGTGTCTAAATAGACATTTATGGAGGCAAGTGTCACTCTTTAAACCCATGAAAATAAATGAGGAATGTGTGCAAGCACAATATATGGATAATATGGGTAAGACTAAAGGACAACCAAGTGGTTCGAAAAATAAAGGAAACCAAGATGCTTCCAAGGAGAAAAAAAAGTGGAAAGGAGAGGATAAGAACAAAACAAACACTACAAATCAATGCAAGGATCCAAATAACCATTTCAACCATTGTAATATAGATGGTCCTACCAAATATAAGTGCTAGAAGCTACATCATGACGTGAATCCATAAAACCACAAGAAGAATACCAAGAATACGAACATGCTAGTCGTGGACTCAAGCAACCAGGTAGGGAGTAACCACATTGTAAAATAGGAGTATATTCCTCCATAAATCACTTAATTTACCATCTAAAGAGGTTTATGAAAAAAAATCAATGTACTTATATTTCTGTCAGGCCTTGGCTATTATTCATTTCTAATATTTAAAATAATGTAGCATGTAAATCCTCCAAAAACTATTTTAACCATCATGAGCCACATGGTCTGCATGATACCCCACATATATTTTTATAAGAAAATAAAATTGGTGGAATATTTTATTTTATTTTTGAAGAGTGGTAAGATCCTATTAGTATATGCATGGTGATTAGTTCAAAGTGTACATGAATATTCCACCAGATATCCATATAAAGGGAGCTTCAAAGAAAAGGTAAGTATTTCCCTCCTCTAGCTTAGATTCCATTAAGGTAAGTATTCCCGCCACAATAACATGATCCTCTCACCTAATTTCTAACATGACATATGGGACCACCTTCTCAACAATTAGAAAAAGTGGTTATAAATCAATAAAGAGATATAAATATAATAGAATCGACACTTTGATTTGAATCTTAGGGGGACTTATAGTCTAAGTTTAGATATAAAAGGAATAAATCCATATTTGTATTAAATGTAAAAAGGAACATTATGGACATGTAATTAGCATAGTTAACCCTAATAGAATTTTCCTTCTTCAACAAGACACCTTATAAAAAGGTGATGGGAAGAGAGTTTAGATCAAAAAGTAGAGGTCCTAAATTTCTCCTCATTACGTGTAATGATTCATCATAATGGAATCTGTATTCTCCAACTTCATCTCTCTTTCTCATAATTTTTTGGTGTATTTGGTTCATGTATTTTCATCCATGTTCTTATGATTCATTTTATGGAATATTGGCATGTTTTCTCTCCTAGTCTCTTGAAAATCAAGCCTTATGGATCTTAACCCTCAAGATCCATATCATTGTTATAAGAGCAAGTAAGCACTCAATGGGAACAAGGGTTTGAAGAAGATTTCTGGTTCAAATATTTGTAGAAATCCCAATCATCCTTTTGGTACACTAAGAATCCATTTGTTGGGACATACATTGTAAGAATCATAATTTTTCCACAAGCACTATAGGGTTTTTTCGCCTTCGGATATTCGTTCACCATTGTATGAAAATCCATATATGGATTAATTTTATCCACTAGTACTTAACATTTGAATGGTTTCTATGATGTCCCCATAGGTTCTATGACCTCTATAGTAGCCCATACTACTCTACACACTAGCTAGAATAGTGTTAGCTTATATATGAAGGGAGAGAGGTGGTGGAAAATCTCATTTGCACAAGATACAAAAGAGATGGAATTTTAACATAAATAAAGAAATATAAAGTACCAAACTCCTAAGCCTAGGAGGAAAAAATGTATTTTTAGGCATAATGTTTACATCGATTTCCTGAAAGTGTAATTTTCGCATATGAGTTTCATTTGGTGCATATAGTATCCCATTGGAAATCTCTATATGAGAAGAAAAAATGATGACTGGAATATAATTACTAAGAGAAACATATGTTGAGAAGGATTCATGGCAAAAAATCAGTTATTAAGCCCTCAAAACAACCCCAAATGTTTAGGACTTGAAAAATACTAGAAAATCCTAACAAAATTGCCCAATTGGATAATTATGTTGAGAAATTGGAAGAGGTGGGTGGCCATCGATATCCAATTGGATAATAAATTCACCACCCAATTCATGGCTATTCAACCAAAGATTGTGACATGGTTCCAAAACTAGAAAAAAGAGAAAAAACAATGCATGAGTATGGTGAAAAATAGAGGGTTTCCACCTAGGATTCCTACTACCAAACAAATGATATCTAATATCAAGAAAACATAGAAAAATAATACCCTAGTCACTAGTGGATGACGATGGAAAAAGTGGTATCAACACAACCAAGGATGAAAAGTGGTTAATCTTTGATGGAGATTCCAAATTTTGCAAAATGTACCTACTAAAGGGTTGTGTAATATTTAGTAAGAAATAAAATGAAACTAAAATAAAATAAAATAAAATAAATTACATCAACTCTGTAACATGCTTGTGACATTCATTCCCAAAATAGAGATAAAAAGAGAAATGCAACTTGTAAAGAATTATATTTTATTACAAAAGGAATATGATTTTACAAATGCACCTTGGTATTGATTGTAAATGGTAAAGGGACTTTGAAAATGATCCAAGGGAGGGTTTATTGATATCCTTCGTATCCAAGTTTCTAGTCATGTGACTAGTAGGTGATCCCACAATGGTGAAAAAAGAGTAGGATTGCCTATTTCTTGCTTTTTAGTCGAATGTTAGTAACATAATGGTGCTCTAAAAATATGACAATTATCGATGAAAGTGGTGGCCTTGACGGTTTTATTTATATGAATATTGTGGAGACAATTTATATCTAGTTCCAATGTGGAAACTCTCCATCCCTGTTGATCCCAGATTTGTTATCATTTTTGGCAGTTAAATTACTCATTTAAACATATGTTTTGTTATCTTTTTGCATATTTTATGTCACGCAGATCACCATTCAGCCCTAGGTATGAATGTATTTAAGGTTTATGTAAAATCTATTTATTATTATCATTTTACGATTTTATTGATTAATAATGACATTGTTTGAAGTGCATTTGATATATTAATTTATATGTATATTTGTTTGCATTTGGGACAACTTAACAACAAACATGCATTCAGCTAGCCATGTGCATAGCATGCCCAGCTCATTATCCAACTCGCTGTGCAATACTCATTAGCAGGTTTTCATATATTAAAATGTTGTTACTCCAGACCTTAGTCCTTAGTGCACCAGCAAATAGACATCGCATTTCATCCTATATATGTGGATAGAATATCAATCTCATGGTCTAGCTCATCATGCAATTCGCTGAACCAACCACGTGCTGTTGAAAAATGATTTCAGGAATTAAGATGTTGAAACAATATGCAAACTACCTGCTGTCCATGCATCTGGGTAATGAAGCTCGCATTCTAGATGATTCTCCAGCCTGCAGCCTCCTTTGTTTGACACCACACCACTAATCCACGCGTTTGAAAGATGGAACGACTCTCATTGTAGAAGACTCACCTATGTACGGTGCCTCTACTTGTCGCCACTTCACCCACCACGCTAAAGAAGGAGTCGTATTCCATATCATGCACATTGAAGAGAACCATTCGTGCTGAAGAAGGGAGAAGAATTATGCGTTGGAGTTCGATTAGTTAGATGCCATAATGGTTGACTAAATTTAGAGAGTAGTTGACCACTAAAGGGTCGACTTGTTCATCTCTATAAACTATATATATATCAACCTCTACTTGAAAGCTCAGCTAGCTAGCAATTTAACCATTTTATGCTTTGATTCATTGTTCTTAAGCACACTGTATTTCTATTCCATATTCTTTAATAAGAGTCATATGCTTTATTGTTGATGATTGCGTTTGAGTAAGCATTAGCCAGGAACCACCCCTGATCACTGAGAAGGCCCCTCATCAACTAGAGGTTCATTCTTTTGTGTAATTTTGTTCTCTTCTTTTTGTTGTATCTTGTCTAGTTTGTTTTCATTAGATTGCTATTATTTCCTATAATGCAATTTTATTTCTGAAGGTTAAATGATTAAGTTGCGCACACATAGTTTGCTTTCAGTTATTTCATTTCCAGTTTATTGTTCAGTTTATTTGCAAATAGATAGAATATTTTACTTTGATCAAGTTAAATAAATTCAATTCTGTTTATTTCCTTTCTGTTCTAAGCTCATGCAATTTGAATTTCAGTTTGTTTATTAATATGCAATGATTTCTTTCATGAATTTGTTTAAGTTTATTTCACTATCAAATTTTATCAATAAGTAGGTTTATTTACTGCTTCCTTGCACTAGATTTACATCTGCACAAATTGAGCTAAAGATTAGATCATTTAGGTTATCTTTCTGTTATTTTAACTGTGCATACTGTCATTCGGATAGCCTGTTTAAACTATCATTCAGTCACCCCTTTCAGATGTACAGTTCAGTCTGTCATTCAGCCCATCTTTTCGTTTTTAGTGTTTTTAATGTGTTTTGAAATTGTTTTAAGTTATGTTTCTTTAGTATTTGAAGTATGCTTCGATTATAATAGTTAGATGATAGTTCTATTTAACATTAAAGTTAGCATTAGGTTGTTTTAGATTATTTATTAAAGTTTCATCCTTTTTCCTTATCTCTTTTCACCTTGAGCATGTTTTAAGCTATGTTGTGTTTTGTTTCTTAAGCTCATTTCTGACTCCTTTTTACTGTTGTATTGTTTTGTGCTAATGCCTTTGGATTAATTTATCTGTTTGCATGTAAAAATTAGTATTAGATGTGTTATTCTTATTAGTACTTTGTAGGTTGTCCCTTTTACATTATGTGATTACTGAAAGAGACTTGTAGGACATAATTCAAAGATATTCCTATTAAGTTTTCTACTTGTTTTTTTATTATTAAGTTTTCTTTATTAATTTTTCTACTTGTTTCTTTTTATTAAGTTTTCTACTTGTTTCTCTTATTAGGTTTTCTTTATTAAGTTTTCTACTTGCTTATAAGTTAGGTCTTCCTTGCACCCTAGTTTCCTATTTGAAAAGTTAGTTGTAGATAGTATCTTTTTTAGTTTAAAGTTATTTACTTCTAAAATAAATTATCAATTATTTTGTTTAATATTTTGTTTCGGTTCAATTACTTTAATAGTTGAATTCTTAGGAGTTTGAATCATTTTTTCATTTTGAAATATCTTTCGATCTTTTATTCGTTAAAATATTTCCACAACACCATAGGAATCCTTCACATATATTTTGTGTCAACTCTAAGCCTACCAACCCCGGTTGATAATTAAATATTAGGTGAATTAATCTAGACATTATAACACCCAACATTTTGGCGTCGTTGCCGAGGAGTTGTTTGGTAAGGTAGAATAGATGGAATTCTTTATGAAGCTTAGTAATAGGCTAGTGGCGGGGGAGTGGTAAGACGAGAGGTAAGAACCTATGCATTTGTTATAACAGGTGCCCCCAAATCTAGCAATATTAGTAGTATAGGCTTTCTTTAGTTTAAATTTTTTCATGAGAAGACTTAGAGATATTCAAGGTATATTTGTTAAGACAAGAAATCTTATTGAAATTCCTACTAACTTTTACAGGGGACGTAATACCTCAACCACTAACTCGGCAGAAAGGTATCAAAAGACACCTGTAGGAATTAGTTCTACCTTGAAACCTAAGGACACTCTCATAGGAGATCTTACTGGGGAAGCCATAGAAGGAGAAGTAACCTTGGAAGGAGGTCCCAAGGACCTCATTCCTAAGGAAGTTCAATAATATTAGCCACTAGGAACCTCTAACCCTCCACTAGTCTTGAATCCAAATAATACAAATTTTTCACTAGTAGGAGATCCAAATTCCATTGACGTTGTTGATACTACCTAGGTAACATCTCTCTTTGGAAACTCCGTAGATCTAGTTATCTCACAAATTGAAACATCTACAGTAGAGCCTACTATCCCTCTAGGATTTAATAAAAACACGATCGATCAGAGGAATATCTCTCCCCAAAAAGAACGTTGGGACACCCCATTATCACCTCAAAAGGAGCCTTCTAGGCATATTTACATCAAAAACCCAACCTATATGGAGAGACAGGGAGAGAATGAAGATCATGATGAAGTTAGAAATGACGAAGGAGAAAGGGGAAAATCGAACTGAGGCTACCTTCAGGTTTCCTATTTTTGACACTATGCATGATGTAACTATGAAAAACATCCCTCCTTCCTCCTTACCTACTTTCTATGGAAAAAGTAATGAGGACCCGAACACATTCCTGTTCGAGTTCGATATCCTTTGTAGGAGCTATAATTATCTACAAGATGCTCACAAACTAAAACTCTTTCCTACTACACTAAAATATTCCTCCTTGAGATGGTTCATGGGATTAGGTGAATCCACTATCAGGACTTCGGATGATATGAGAACCTCATTCTTGCGAAAATATCAAGAGTATTGCAAACCTAAGGACTCTCGACATGATATATTCAAGATACAACAACTTGAAGATGAGAGCCTAAAGGATTATCTTGAAAGGTTCATTTATACATTACATACATCAAAATATAGTGACCTCCAAGAAGATGCAGTACGTACACTTTTCCTTAAAGGGATCTCCAAGGACTGGTTAGAAAGTCTTAATCTCATGGCAGCTGGCAATATTTCTCATAAAACCTTTGCACAAATCAGTGATATGTGTAAAAATTATTCAAGAAGTAGGGGTAAAGTTGGAAAGAACTTTCAAGAGCCTTATAGTAGAAATGTAAGAGGAAACATTCCTAGTTAAGGTGGAGTTACAAGAGTAGAGTTAGGGAACCTATTGGAGAATTTCAAGACTGATATCTTAGGAGCAATGGGTTCCCAACTATATGCTTTACAAGCCAAGAAAAGGTAGGATGAAGAATGAGCAGTAATGAGAATTTTTTGTCCAAGATGTAAGACCAAACATCCCCAAAGGGAATGTCCATTAAACAACATCTCTGTATGTCACATCTGTATGGAAGAGCATCCAACAAATAACTTCCCATCCTTCCATGGGTTGCAAGCCATCTATAAGAGTGGGGATGTAGCTAAAACATCTAGGAGGACTCCTTGGAAACCTAGAGACCAACCAACATATCATAACATTTCACCACCACCTCCACTCTATTATTCCCCATATCAACCACCTCAACAATGGAACAATTCAAGCTGGAAGAATTGGCCACCTCAGTACCCTCCTCCTCAATTTTTGCAGCAACAATATTTGTCACAAGGGTGGAGAGGAAAAACATACCCTTAGTAACAGCCTATCCCTGCACCTAATCATCCTTATCCTCAGCATCAAACAAATTTTCAACAAATTTCGCCTGGATTTATACCTCTAGTTCCTTTCATTACACAACAACCTCATCACTTTCAGAACACAAATCCTCCTCAGCTGACATTATTACCTACACAACCAATACCCAACCCAAATAATAAACCAACTCAAGCTCTTAAAAGCATTGAGTTGCAAACTCTTCCATCATACCTTATTTTGACTGTACCTGTACATGAGATTCAATTATGGTCTAGAAGAGTTCTGAATGACAAACCCAAGTCATCAGTCATCATTCATGAAGGAAATGAAGAAGAAGAGGATTCAAATGAACCCATGAATGATGTCATTTTGGAGGATGTGAACATTCCGAAGGTTCCAGTGCACACCCATCCTCCCCAAGAGACTATTCAGGAGAAAATATTTCCTCCATTCCCGGAAAGACTAGTGATAGAAAAACCTGTAGTTCATTCAGAGTATGACATTTGGAATGAATTAAATAACATCTATGTCAAAATTCCTCTATTATAGTCTATCAAGGACATACCAATATACAGCAAGGTAATAAAGGATCTATGCATTAAACCCACATGGAAGAAGCAAAAGGACCCTCTCACAATTCATGTTATAGGAGAGATGTCTGAATGTATGACAGATCAGTCCTGGATTTCAAAATATACAAATCCACGAGCCCCAGTAGTGACTGTAATTATAAACAACACCGCCATAGAAAATACATTAATAAATTTAGGATCCTCCATCAACATGATGACCATCACAGTTTTAGGAGTTTTACAGTTAGGACAATTTCTCCGACCTAACCCTTCCATCCTAGAACTAGCAGACCGTACTATGGTAAAACCTGCTGGAGTCCTGAATGACATTATCATATCAGTAGCCTCATGGGAATACCCTTTCAAATTTATGGTCGTATAATTAAAGGATAGTTCTAAAGGGAATCCTATTATCTTTGGAAGATCATGGTTAGCTACTACAAATTCTTTTATAGGATGTAGGGATGGAGAGATGACTATTTCCATTGGATTGTCTACACAAAGACTTATTTTCTACCCTCCAGCACAACCAATAACTAAAAAATCATGGTTGTTAAATTGTTCTTTCGGGGATGAGGACTTTGATGACCTCTCCCTTCCTAGTGATTTCTCCTGGGCACTTCAAGAGCAGACCACTTAGAATGTATTGAATCAGTTTGTTTCTTCAACAACTTGTACAGATTTTCCTCAGTCTTTTTCTCAATTTGATCATATTTTTGGAGATGAGTTTCAAGAGAATATGGCTCTTTCAATTTTTACGGAGACACCTTGTGTATTCACGATTGAAGAGCATACAATACCCTATACCATACCTTGTGAGGTTGTCCCTGAGAAATTTCTACATATAAACGCAGGGTTAAGTGAAAACCAACAAGCACACCTGCTTAAAGTTCTTAAAAAACAAGCTAGATCATTTGCATGGGAATACACCGATATGAAGGGTATACACCCTGACACTTGTATTCACCATATTTATATGGATCCAAACATTTCTACTCTAAGGAAGCCGCAGAGGAGGATGAATCCTCCTCTAAAGGATATAGTAAAAGAAGAATTACAAAAACTCCTCATTGTTGGTTTCATCTATCACATCTCTGATAGTAAATGGGTGTCTCCTTTAGTAGTATTCCCAAAGAAAGTCACAGGGAAATGGCACATTTGTGTTGATTTTAGGGAGCTAAACAAAGCTACACTCAAAGACTACTTTCCTTTACCTTTTATTGATCAAGTGTTAGATACCCTGTCAGATAAACATTATTTTTCCTTTCTTGACGGATATAGTGGTTACAACTAGATTTTAATAGCACCTAAAGATCAAGATAAGAACAATTTTGCATTCCCTTGGGGAACATACGCTTATCGAGTTTTTCCATTTGGCATATGTAATGCACCTGCCACTTTTCAGCGAGCAGTCTTAGGAAGTTTTTTGATCTTATACATGAGTGTGTGGAGGTATACATGGATGATTTTATAGCCTATGGTAATACCTTTCAAGAAGTTCTTGAAAACCTCGAGAAGGTCCTAACGCTATGTCAAGAAATGAATTTATCCCTTAGTCATGAAAAAATGTAAAATGTTACTGACAGAAGGTATAGTTTTAGGACACCATGTTTCCTCCTAAGGAATTAAGGTAGATCCTGCTAAGATCAAAGTAATTATTGGCCTCCCTCTCCCAAAACTCAGAAAGAGGTAAGAAGCTTTCTTGGTCATGCAGGCTATTATTGTCGCTTTATTGAAAATTTCACTAAAATAGTTGCACCAATGTTTAAATTGGTTACAAAGGATGTAGAATTCCAGTGGACCGAATCTTGTCAAAATGCTTTTGAAATTCTAAAAGCTAAACTATCAGTGGGACCAATACTTAGGGGTCCCGATTGGTCCCTTCCTTTTCATATATCCACCGATGAATCTAATACGGCCATAGGAGGAGTCCTCGAAAAAATAGAAGGACAAGTACATTATGCCATTTATTTTATTATCAAGAATTTGACTCCTGCCGAACTAAATTACACTGTTACTGAAAAAAGAATTTTTGGCAGTAGTTTATTCTATTAATAAATTTTGCCATTACATTATAGGTTACAATTTTTTTTTGCATACCGATCGCTCTTCCATTAGATTTCTAATGAATAAACCAATTACCAATGGTAGAGTAACTCGGTAGCTTCTTCTATTGCAAGAATTTAACATCACTGTCATTGACCGACCTGGTAAAGAAAACCTATCCTTTCCCGTATTCAACTTGAAGACGGTACTAAACCTGTTGATGACACTTTTCTTGATGAACATCTATTTGTTGTATATGTTCAAACCCCTTGGTTTGCAGATATTGCCAATTATTTAGCAACTGGGAAAATACCAAACCATTTGTACTCACATGAGAAGCATCGTATTATAGTTCAGAGTTCCAATTATTATTGGGTTGATAATGATCTCTTCCGCACTGGTGGAGATCTTATTATTTGACAATGTGTGTGAGAGGATGAAATGACAGACATCCTCCATGCATGCCATGATCGACCATGTGGAGGACATTTTTCTGATATGAGGACGACATATAAAGTTTTACATTCTGGTTATTATTGGCCAAGTATTTTTAAGGATGCTGCCAAATATGTCAAAAGATGCGATAGTTGCCAAAGAATGGGTAGACCTACATCATCTAATTAGATGCCCCTACAACCCTAAGTCATGATTAAACCCTTCAAGAAATGGGCTCTTGATTTTGTAGGACCAATTTCTCCCATGTCTTGTAAAGAGAAGTATATCCTGGTTTGCACAGACTATGTCACCAAATGGGTAGAAGCTAAAGCTTTGTTTAGGGCTACAGAGAAATCAGTGGTAGAATTTATATATGAAGAAATATTCACCCTATTTGGTGTACCTAGAGAAATTGTCAAGACCAAGGTACTCAATTCACTTCCAAATTGATGAAAGAACTTACTATGAAGTATGGCATCCAACATTGCAAATATTCACCTTATCACCCTCATTCTAATGGTTAGGTAGAATCAACCAATAAATTATTAAAATCCATCTTAACCAAAACCATTCACTTACATCATAAGGATTGGGTAGATAGACTCCCGGAGGCTTTATGGGCCTACAGGATAACATGGAGAAACACTATCGAACATACCCCTTATGAGTTAGTGTATGGAAAATAAGTCCTTTTACCTATTGAATTTCAAGTTAAAACCTTTTGTATGGCAGCACAATTAGGCATGGATTTGGATGAAGCACATAAACAACGAATATTACAGATTAATGAGTTAGATGAGATTAGACACTGATGCACTCCAAAGAACCATGCTAATACAAAATCAACAAGAGACATGGCATGATAAATTTATTAAGCAAAAGCAGTTTAATACTGGAGATTGGGCACTACTATTTGACTCATGGTTTAAAAATTTCAAAGGAAAGTTAACTACCCGTTAGATGGGCCCATATGAAGTAGTTAAAGCTTTTGACAATGGGTTAGTAGAAATTAAAACAATTGATGGCTCATAAATTTCCTTTGTAGTAAATGGACACAGACTTAGAATTTATCACCAACCAACATCTAAACAGGATTTCATACAGAATGTTTTGCAGCAAAAGGAAATGGAATTAGTTGAAGGGGAAGTTATCCCTCCTCCTATTGATCCTTAAAAAAGTATTTTGGGTTATCATCACTTGTATATATGTAAATATGTGTGTTCTTTTCTGAATAAATAAGAGTCATTTTTGACAAATTGCTTACAAGGGACTCTTTTTCTTTTTATAATGTTATATATGTTTTCATGAATAAATTGAATCATCTAACAAGCGGTTTTGCAATTTGATTACAAGTACTTTATCTCTATAAGCAGCTCATGGAGTATTACTTGGAAAAGGGAAGTATGTTAAAACACTCATCAGGTAACTTAACCTTTCTTGGGGTACTTTTGAAATTTACAGCTTATAGTGAAAATTATAAAATTACAATCCTCTGTATATCATTCTTAACTAGCTCTTCTATGATTCATATGGTTTTTGGTATTTTGATTCAGACATGTATATTTCTAACTTTATCTTTTGAACAGTTGCTTGACATACCTACTTTCATTATCATATTTTTCACAATCTCATCTTACACCTATGGATTACTAGTTCATCCTATACTTGTTATCAAAACTTGTCTCTCATATATTTTGGTGATAACTCGAGAGTAAGTGGAATTTTTGCCTGTGGGGAACATTACTTCTCTTTTATGAAGAAGAAGGACTGTAAGGTTAAAGAACAACTTTAAGTTATTCTCTTTTGACATTATTTATGGTTAAGGCCATTATGAAATTACTTATAAGTTTATTTTACAAAATTGAATTATGTGTTTAGTAGGACTTAACACACTCTAGTACCAATTGGCTTCCACATATTTAATATCATTATACAAGGAAAACCCGTCGGGGTATTGAACAGGCCTGCTGGAAGTGGGTCAATGCTAAGTAAAAACTCAAAACACGGAAGCTCGATAAATGCAAGTAAACCCGCCGGGGTACTGAACAGGCCTACTGGCAGCGGGACTATGATTGCATGGTACCAAGGTAAACCCGTTGGGGTACTAAATAGGCCTACTGGAAGTGGGGAAATATCGGGTAAAAGAGATCTAGTTAATGCACCACTATGCACATAATTAGTTAAACAATGATAATATAAAGAATTTTTTTTAGAATTTATGAATAAACATGTCATGGCCAATTGTTTATAATGTCGTTTGAGAATGGTTGTAAGTTGGGCTTGACCCTGGCCATCTAATTCAACAAATACCTAGGATGTCCTTATCCTAGAAATGGAACCCATAGCTATAAATCTCACACACTCCAGGGTAAACTTAAATATCTTGTGATGACAAGATATCTTTAAAATGCGGCATGGATGACTAGCTTTTCCTGTGGCATTATTTTGGTTATCTTATTCTTATTATCATTCAAGTGGTCTTTCTAAGCACTATTATATTTTTCATAAATATACATATCTGAATCATTTCCATTTTCTACTTAGTTTTTCTTTTTCTTACAAAATAATAAATAGCATGATAGAACTCTTTAATTTTTATTTTTTGGAACAATCAATTCTTCTCTCTTGTATGGCTTGAGGACATGCCATATCTTTGGTTTGGGGGAGGATTGGGAAAAATTAGAATGTTTTTATTTTTCATTATTTATGATAGATCTATTTATCTCTAACAAATGATAAGTGTTTTCAGGATAATGTAAGTAGTGGAACTTGGTTATAGCATGAAGCATACTTTTACAGCAAAATCAGTATGGAGGACTATATGAAGGATCGAATGAAGGTCCAAATGAAATACCAAATAACGATCTAAATAAAACATTGTGATATTACAATACTTATGATTAAAATTCGCTAACCAAATTTTTTTTTTGGCAAATAGTTTTTACCTCCATGTGGACGCTTTGACCTTAAAAATTTTTAGTCATCATTTCATTGTTGATAATCCTATCCTCTTACCCAATCATGCATGTAAATTATCAAATGGTCGATCTTCTTGTTGATCAAGGTTATTAAAAATTTGATTTATGCCTTCGTGTCATACGTTCAACGTGTCCAAAGTTTTACTTTAGACATGGTTGAATTAATTTCAAACCTTATGAATTCATTCATTTATGCATATGTTCGTTAATTGCATACGTTTCAAGGTTTTCTATGATAGCGTGATCTCTTAAACAAGATGGACTTCTTGCTATTACATTGTTGTTCATTTCCATTATTTCTGTAGAGTTGTTTCAACCATTTTCTTCTTATACTTTCTACAAAAAGATTCTATATCATAACTGTTGAACAATGCCGAATTGTTTTGAACCCGAGAGTTAATAAATCAAGAATGTTGAAGAACTCAACAAAGTCATTTAATCTTCATAAAACATTTGACATGAAAGACATGCTATTTTTTTAAGTCATGGGCTAAAATATTGAAGTTTAAATCACCTCCTTCATCTGCCAAGTCGAAGGCAGCTACTAGCGCAGCTATGCCTTCTTCCCAAGTTATTTTTCTTTTTTCTCAATGGGACCTGACATTTCTCCAGTTTGGGGGAATGTTGTTCTCAAATTTGTTATCATTTTTGGTAGTTAAATTACGCATTTAAACATATGTTTTGTTATCTTTTGCATATTTTATGTCACGCAGATCACTATTCAACCCCAAGTATGAATGCATTTAAGGTTTATGTAAAATCCATTTATTATTATGATTTTATGATTTTATTGATTAAAATTGACATTGTTTGAAGCGCATTTGATATATTAATTTATATGTATATTTGTGTGTAGGTTATACAGTCTTTTGGTATGAATTAACAACAAACACACATTCAGCTACGCATGCGCATAGCACGTCTAGCTCATCATCCAGCTCCTCGTGCAATACTCGTTGGCAGGTTTTCAGATATTAAAATGTTATTACTCTAGACCTTAGTCCTTAGTGCACCAGCAAACAGAAATCACATTTCATTCTAGATGTGCACAAAGCATATCCAGCTCATGGTCCAGCTCATCGTTTAGTTCGTCACACTGTTGAAAATTTATTTTAGGCATTAAGATGTTGAAACACTTTGTAAACTACCTGCTGTCCACGCATTTGGGTAATGAAGCTCGCATTCTAGACGATTCGCTAGCCTGCAGCCTCCTTCGTTTGACACCACACCACCAGTCCACGCGTTTGAATGATGAAACGAATCTCGTTCTAGAAGACTCGCCTGTGTGCACTGCCTTTTCTTGCCACCACTTCACCCACCATGCTAAAGAAGGAGTTGTATTCCATATCATGCACGCTAAAGAGAACCGTTCGTGCTGAAGAGGGGAGAACAATAATGCTTTGGAGTTCGAATAGTTAGACGCCATAATGGTTGACTAAATTTAGAGAGCAGTTGACCACTAAAGGGTCGACTTGCTCATCTCTGTAAACTATATGTATATTATCCTCTACGTGAGAGCTAAGCTAGCTAACAGTTTAACCAGTTTATGCTTTGATTCGTTGCTCTTAAACACATTGTATTTATGTTCCATATTCTTTAATAAGAGCCATATGCTTTGTTGTTGATGATTTTGTTTGAGTAAGCGCTAGCCAGGCACCACCAATGATTGCTGAGAGGGTCCCTCATCAACCAGAGGTTCATTCTTTTGTGTAATTTTGTTCTCTTCTTTCTGTTGTAGCTAGTCTAGTTTGTTTTCATTAGATTACTGTTATTTCCTGTAATGCAATTTTATTTCTTAAAAAGTTAAGTTGCGCGCATAGTTTGCTTTCAAATTTGCTTTGAGTTATTTCATTTCCATTTTATTGTTTAGTTTATTTGCAAATAGATAGAATAGATTACTTTGATCAAGTTAAATAAAGTCAATTCTGTTTATTTCCTTTCTGTTCTAAGCTCATGCAATTTCAATTTCAATTTTTTTATTAATACACAATGATTTCTTTCATGAATTTGTTTAAGTTTATTTCACTATCAAATTTGATCAATAAGTAGGTTTATTTACTACTTCCTTGCATTAGATTTACATCTGCATAAATTCAGCTGAAGATTAGATCATTTATGTTATTTTTCTGTTATTTTAACTGTGCAGACTGTCATTCGGAAAGCCTGTTTAAACTATCATTCAATCACCCCTTTTAGACCTATAATTCAGTGTGTCATTCAGCCCGTCTTTTTGTTTTTAGTGTTTTTAATGTGTTTTGAAATTGTTTTAAGTTCTGTTTCTTTAGTATTTCAAGTATGCTTCGATTCTAATAGTTAGATGATAGTTCTATTTAACATTAAAGTTAAAATTAGGTTGTTTTATATTATTTATTAAATTTTCATCCTTTTCCCTTATCTCTTTTCACCTTGAGCATGTTTTAATCTATGCTGTGTTTTGTTTCTTAATCTCATTTCTGACTCCTTTTTACTGTTGTATTGTTTTGTACTAATGCCTCTGGATTAATTTATCCGTTTGCATGTAAAAATTAGTATTAGATGTGTTATTCTTATTATTACTTTGTAGGTTGTTCCTTCTACATTGTGTGATTACTGAAAGAGACTTGTAGGACAAAATTCAAAGATATTCCTATTAAGTTTTCTACTTGTTTGTTTTTATTAAGTTTTCTACTTGTTTCTTTTCATTAAGTTTTCTACTTGTTTCTCTTATTAAGTTTTCTTTATTAAGTTTTCTACTTGCTTATAAGTTAGGTCTTCCTTGCACCCTAGTTTCATATTTGAAAAGTTAGTTGTTGATAGTATCTTTTTCAGTTTAAAGTTACTTACTTCTAAAATAAATTATCAATTATTTAGTTTAACATTTTGTTCTGGTTCAATTACTTTAATAGTTGAATTCTTAGGAGTTTGACTCGGTTTTTCATTTTGAAATATCTTTCGATCTTTTGTTTGTTAAAATATTTCCACGACACCATAGGAATACCTCTACCTTCGCATATATTTTGTGTCAACTCTAAGCCTACCAACCTCGGTCGATAATTAAATATTAGGTGAATTACTTCTAAAATAAATTATCAATTATTTAGTTTAATATTTTGTTCTAGTTCAATTACTTTAATAGTTGATTTCTTAGGATTTTGACTCGGTTTTTCATTTTCAAAGATCTTTCGATCTTTTGTTTGTTAAAATATTTCCACGACACCATAGGAATCCCTCTACCTTCGCATATATTTTGTGTCAAATCTAAGCCTACCAACCTCGGTGGATAATTAAATATTAGGTGAATTAATCTAGACATTATAACACCCAACAATCCCATTGATGAATTAGTGGAAAGATTAAGGTTAAGAATACCAAATCAATAATTATATTCTACCTTAAAATTTGTGTTTTGTCCACTTTTATTCACTACTTTTCTTTCGAAAGCATTCAATAATGAATGGAAACCAAAAAAATGCATTTTTTCACTAGGCCACAGTTTTTTGGGGAAAAAGGGATAACCCAGGTCATGGGCTTTGGAGGAAAAGTCATGACTTGCTTGATATGGTCAAAGTGTGACTTGACTTTCAATTTTTTGTAATTTTTCTAAGGCCATATGAATGAATATTATGGAAATGGAAATAATATTGTTGATAATAATGTATGATGATGAAAAAATTCATGGAAAAGTAGGTGATAAAAACTAGGCTATTAATAACCATGATGTAGAGAGTGGAATACTGATCATGAATGCTTTAGAGCCTTGGTGGTCAAACATGCCTCAAATATGCAATCTCAAGACTATATGTAAAAAAAGGTAAAGTTGTAAACTTATCATTTCACCCCTCAGGGAAATAACAAAATATAAAAAGGTTGTAACATGTCCATTTATGCTAAATACCTAAAAGCCTACACTTAAGAAATTATAATCTAAGACTTAGAGATATTTCATTCTCATTAGAGGCTCGATAAACGAAGGTGACAAGAGAATCCATTGAAGTAGAAAATAAGAATAGTGAGAAAATATTATGTCCATAGGAAAGGATCCACATGAAACCAAGGACTTTTTCTCTCTATTGGAACAAAAAAATGTCATTAAGAATGCTTAAAGAGATTTATAAGTCCAATCTCTCTCCCTTTGATCAAGTAGTTAATCGAGGTAAAGAAAGTTGAGAGAAAATGTATTTTTATTTTATAATGACAATACCCAACGAAATATTAATAATTAATAATAACCTAAATAAGTGATATCACTATAAATGGTCACCACATTAACCACGTAATTGGTTGAATCCCAAGAAGAAAACAAAATATTGCAAGCTGAGGTCTCTAGGGATAAAAAACCATGAGCACACACTCTCGTTGTTGTAATATCTAAATCAAGGGATTTTTTATCCCTTTATCTTAGGAAATATTAGAAGTATTCTCAGGGAGGTTGAAGAATGGTAAATAAAACATGAAGAGGTTAGTGATGAGGTTAAGAGCCTAAAATCACTAGTTGACAAGAGGAAACAAGGTTTGAAGAAATAGAGTAAGAATTTGGATGAGGAATTCAAATCCCTAGTGGATTTCAAAGTTAAAATAGTTAGTAACCAAGAATATTATAAAAATGTAAAAGGAGGTATAATGAGGAATTAGACCATATAAAATTGAAGAAACATGTTGGGACCATTAAAACTGCATTGTTGAAAACCTTAATTGAGGGTGTTCCAAATATCATTGGAAACTTATGTTACTTTATGGAAGTTGAAATCCTTTATTTATGAGTGTAAACTTATCTATATCAAAGGAAAGAACATGTTGAATACAAGGTTCAAGTCTCCACCCTAGTCATCATTGTAATTAACAAGGTGGCTTCCTAAGAGTTGGATCTCTAAGAGATTAAGGACTAGACGGTAGTATCATTATATGAAAATATATACCAAAGGAATATAATTAATAAAAAAATTAATACTAATAGGTATATAAATCATCAAAGAGTGACTAATAGCTTCATAGAAAAAATCACATGGGGAATGATTTTTTTCTTACATTTTCTATAGGATGAGAAACTGTTTTTGTTTCCTCCAAAGGAATGTAGTGAATTTTTATAATTAGACAAGAAGAAGGGTATTATTATAGAGTTCAAGGGGGTCCTATTGATAGTGGCAGTGATAATGTAGCATATAAATCCTCCAAAAACTATTTTAACCATGATGAGCCACATGGTCTGCATGATAACCCACACAGTTTTTTATAAGAAAATAAAATTGGTGGAATATTTTTATTTTTGAAGAGTGGTAAGATCCTATTAATAGATGCATGGTGATTAATTCAAATTGTACATGAATATTCCACCATATATCCATATTAAGGGATCTTCACAGAAAAGGCGGCCTTGCAAAATTACCCTCCTCTAGATTAGATTCCATTAAGGCAAGTATTCCCCGCACAACCACATGATGCTCTCACCCACCTGCTAACATGACTTATGGGACCATCTTATCAACAATTAGATAAATTGGTTATAAATCAATAAAGAGATATAAATATAATATAATAGCCACTTTGATCTGAATCTTAGGGGGACTTATAGTCTAAGTTTAGATGTAAAAGGAATAAATCCATAATTGTATTAAATGTAATAAGGAACATTATGGACATGTAATTGACATGGTTAACCCTAATAAATTTTTCCTTCTTCAACAAGACACCTTCTAAAAGGTGATACGAAGAGATTTTAGATCGGAAAGGAGAGGTCCCGAAATTCTCCTCATTGCATGTAATGGTTCATCTAAATGTAATCCTTCTTCTCCAAATTCATCTCTTTTTCTCATAATTGTGTGGTGTATTTGGTTCATGTATTTTCATACATGTTCTTGTGATTCATTTTATGGAATATTAACATGTTTTCTCTCCTAGTCTCTTGACAATCAAGCCTTATGGATCTCAACCCTCAAGATCCAAATCATTGTTGTAAGAGCAGGTAAGCACTCAATGGGAACAAGGATTTGAAGCATATTCCAGGTTCAAATATTTGCAGAAATCACAATAATCCTTTTGGTACTCTCAGAATCAACTTGTTGGGACATACATTGTAAGAATCATAATTTGTCCATAGACACTATAGGGTTTTTCTGCCTTCGTATCTTCGTTCACCATTGCAGGAGAATCCATACATGGATTAATTATATCCATTGGTATTTAGAATTTGAAAGGTTTATATGATGTCCACATAGGTTCTATGACCTCTACAATATCCCATATTACTTGACACACTAGCTAGAATGGTGTTAGCTTATATTTGAAGGGAGAGAGCTGGTGGAAAAACTCATTTTCACAAGCTAATAGAAGATACACAAGAGATGGAATTTTAACATAAATAAAAAACTATAAAGGACCAAAATCCTAAGCCTAGGAGGAAAAGTGCAAAAAAATTTCCCTAAAAATAACACCAAAATGTATTTTTAGGCATAACCTTTACATCAATTTCCTAAAAGTGTAACTTTCGCATATGATTTCCATTTCTGCATATAGTATCCCATTGGAAATATATATTTGAGAAGAAAAACCAATGACTGTCATATAATTACAAAGAGTAACATATGCTGTGAAGGATTCATGGAAAAAAACACTTATTAAGCCCTCAAAACAACTCGAATGTTTAGGACTCAAAAAATGCTAGAAACCCCTATCAAAATTTCCCAATTAGAGAACTATGTTGAGAAATTGGAAGACATGGGTTGCCAATGATATCCACTTGGATCATAAATTCACCACCCAAGTCATGGCTATCCAACCAAAAATCATGACATGGTAAAGGGACTTTGAAAATGATGCAAGGGAGGGTTTGTTGATATCCTTCGTTTCAAATTTTATAGTCATGTGACTAATTGGTGATCCCACAATGGTTTAAAAAAAGTAGGATGGCCTATTTTTTTT
Organism: Pseudotsuga menziesii; assembly: GCA_001517045.1. Lineage (NCBI taxonomy): Eukaryota > Viridiplantae > Streptophyta > Pinopsida > Pinales > Pinaceae > Pseudotsuga > Pseudotsuga menziesii. The sequence goes on along the minus strand of LPNX010996479.1, from coordinate 26,221 downwards.
TCTTTTTAGTGGAATTTTAGTAACATAATGGCGCTCTAAAAATATGACAATTATGGATGAAAGTGGTGGCCTTGAGGGTTTTATTTATAGGAATATTGTGGACACAGTTTATATCTAGTTCCAATGTGGATACTCTCCATCCCATTAATGAATTAGTGGAGGGATTAAGGTTTAAAATACCAAATCAATAATTAGATTCTACCTTAAAAATTGTGTTTTGTTCACTTTTAGACACTACTTCGCTTTGGAAAGCACTCAATAATGAATGAAAACAAAAAAATATGCATTTTTCACTAGGCCATAGTTTTTTGGGGAAAGTGGATAACCTACATGATGGGCTTTGGAGGAAAAGTCACGACTTCCTTGATATGGTCAAAGTGTGACTTGACTTTCAATTTTTTGTAATTTTTCTAAGGCCATATGAACAAATAATATGGAAATGGGGATAATACTGTAGATAACAATGTATGATGATGACAAAATTCATGGAAAAGAAGGTGATAAAAACTAGGCTATTAACAACCATGATGTAGAGAGTGGAATGTTTATCATGAATGCTTTAGAGCCCTAGTGGTCAAACATGCCTCAAATATGTAATCTCAAGACTATATGGAAACATAGGTAAAGTTGTAAACTTTTCATGCCCCCCCTCAGGAAAATAACAAAATATAAAAAGGTTGTAACCTATCCATTTTTTATAAATACCTAAAGGCCTACACTTGAGAAATTATAACCTAAGACTTAGAGAGATTTCATTCTCATTAGAGGCTTGATTAACGAAGGTGACTAGAGAATCCATTGAAGTAGAAAATAATAATATTGAGGAAAACTTATGTCCATAGGAAAGGATCCAGATGAAACCAAGGATCCTTTCTTTCTATTGGATCAAAGAACTGTCATTAATCAGGCTTAAAGAGATTTAAAATTCCAATCTCTCTCCCCTTGATAAAGTAAGTTAATGGAGGTAAAGAAAGTTGAGAGAAAATGTTGATTTATTTAATAATGAGAACACCCAACAGAATATAAATAATCAATCATAACCTAAATAAGTGATACCACTATAAGTGGTAACCACATTAACCACATACTTGGTTGAATCCCAAGAAGAAAACAAAATATTGCAAGCTGAGGTCTCTAGGGATAAAAAACCATGAGCATACACTCCCATCATTGTAATATCTAATTGAAGGGAGTTTTTATCCCTTTATCTTAGGAAAGAATATAAAGTATTCTAAGGGAGGTTTAAGAATGGAAAATAAAACATGAAGGGGTTAGTGATGAGGTCAAGAGCCTAAAATCACTAGTTGACAAGAGGAAACAAGATTTGAAGAAATAGAGTAAGAATCTGGATGAGGCATTCAAATCCTTAGTGGATGTCAAAATTAAAATAGTTAGTAACAAAAAAGATTATAAATAATGGAAAAGGACATATAATCAGGCATTATACCATATAAAATTGATGAAACATGTTGGGACCATTAAAACTGCATTGTGGAAAACCTTAATTAAGGGTGTTCCAAAAATCATCAGGAACTTATGTTACTTTATGGAATTTAAAATCCTTTATGTATGAGTGTAAACTTATCTATATGAAAGGAAATAATATGTTGAATACAAGGTTCAAGTATCCATCGTAGTCATCATAGTAATTAACAAGGTGGCTTCAAGAGTTGGATATCTAAGAGATAAAGGAATAGATGGGAGTATCAGTATATGTCAATAATTACAAAGGAATATAATGAATAAAAACATTACTAATAGGTGTATAAATTATCAAAGCGTGACTAATATCTTCATAGACAAAATCACATGGGGAATGCTTTTTTTATTACGTTTTCTATAGGATGAGAAAATGTTTTTGTGCCCTCCAAAGGAATGTAGTGAATTCTTACAATTTGACAATGAAAAGGGTATTATTATATAGGTAAACGGGGTCCTATGGATAGTGGTAGTGATAATGTAATATGTAAATCCTCCAAAAACTATTTTAACCATCATGAGCCACATGGTTTGCATGAAACCCCACATAGGTTTGTATAAGAAAATAAAATTGGTGTAATATTTTTATATTTGAATAGTGGTAAGATCCTATTAGTAGATGCATGGTGATTAATTCAAAGTGTACATGAATATGCCACTAGATATCCATATTAAGGGAGATTCACAGAAAAGGTATCCTTGCAAAATGTCCTTCCTCTAGCTTAGATTCCATTAAGGTAAGTTTCCTTCCACAACAACATGTTGCTCTCACCCAACTGCTAACATGACATATGGGACCACCTTCTCAAAAATTAGATAAAGTGGTTGTAGATCAATAAAGATATATAAATATAATAGTATAGCCACTTTGATCCGAATCTTAGGGGGACTTAGAGTCTAATTTTAGATTTAAAAGGCATAAATCCATATTTGTATTAAATGTAAAAAGGAACATTATGGACATGTAATTGACTTGGTTAACCCTAATATTTTTTTTCTTCTTCATCAAGGCACCTTATAAAAAGGTGATAGGAAGAGAGTTTAGATCAGAAAGGAGAGGTCCTAAAATTCTCCTCTTTGCATGTAATGGTTCATCTTAATTAAATCATTTTTCTCCAACTTCATCTCTCTTTATCATAATTTTGTGGTGTATTTGGTTCATGTAATTTCATCCATGTTCTTGTGATTAATTTTATGGAATATTTGCATGTTTTCTCTCCTAGTCTCCTAACAAGCAAGCCTTATGGATCTCAACCCTCAAGATCTAGATCATTGTTATAAGAGCGGGTAAGCACTCAATGGGAACAAGCCTTTGAAGCATATTTTGGTTCAAATATTTGCAGCAATCACAATCATCCTTTTGGTACTCTAAGAATCCATTTGCTGGGACATACACTATAAGAATCATAATTTGTCCACGTGCACTATAGGGTTTTTCTTCCTTTGGATCTTCATTCAACATTGCAGGACAGTCCATACATGGATTGATTATATCCATTGGGATGTAGCATTTGAAGGGTTTCTATGATATCCCTATAGGTCTATGACCTCTAAAATATCCCATATTACTCTACAATCCCTTGGCATCCTTTGTGTCCCTTTGTACTCAACACTCTCACATTCAACATTATTGCAAATTCATATGACCATGGAATGGTTTAAAAAATTGCAATCAACATCTATAATATTGGGTGACCAAATTTCATCCCTTTCCTAGTTTACCCACTATTGTATAGCCTCCAGATAAGAACTATCATGAAAATAATGCAGGATGACCCTATTCTACAAACTTTACAAAGAAATTGCAGCCTCTACGAAGTGTTTAAGAGGCTCTATCATAGCTCATTGGAAAGGTTTTTTTATTATCTCAAATGGATATTTTACACAATTTCTTTTTAATTCATTTTTTATGAGATATCATTGATTGAAGTAACATAGGTCTTTAAGATAATGTGGTTGTGTACATCTTGAGTTCCAACATGTATTTTTTCACTCCATAGGAAACATCAAAGAAATTTCTATATATTGATGAAAATATTGAGTTGATACCTAAAATGGGTCACTATATGGAATTTGATTTCACATCCTGTAGTAGAAGTTATGAATAAATTTGTATAGAGACATCCACAACCCCAAAAATCATGAATTTTCATGTAAATGTCTAATTTTTGGATTTATTGTTGGACCCCAAATGATATTGAGAGTGGGGGGGGGTGAATAACTATCATGCATTTTTGTCTTGCAATAACCATCTTATTATTTTATAGGCACCAATATGTGAGGACACCAATTCTCTTATGAGCACCAACTCATATCAGAAAGCACCAACATGCATAGTCAGGTACCCACCTGATTTGTTAGGCACCAACCTAAAGAAGACACCAATGTTTTTTTGTTGCCTTGTCCTCTCACCCATATAACATTTGTTTTTGTAGATCATGATCCACTATGTGCTTTTTCAACTTGTTTACTCTGTTCAATGAAAATTTTCGAGCATACTATATTTCCAACTCTTTCTACACAAACATACCGTGTATCCTTCTATTCAAGTGGCCCTTGTTTCAATGATCCTTGGAGTCCTTGTCCTCTTCACAAATGCTCCATATGTATTTTTGCTATCACTTCTTGTATTTCTACATTTTCTGTAGCCCTACGCTCTTCCTAAGTCATCATGTCAATGACTCCCTTGATCATTTCATCAATTCCCTGAAGCTTGTAGTTAAGAATGTTACATCTTGTGTCCTCCCAATATTACCTTAACATACATCAAACTTCCTCTTATTTATACCAATATTACTTAATTGATGTGTCCGCAAATTGGGGTTTCTTTAAGTCAGTGACACCCCTTCTACCTTTATTCTTGGTCAAGATTACTACCCCACTTATTATTTCTTCGACTTGCACTTTTGGAAATTTCATGATTTAATGGGGTTTTCACATGATAGTTCCATGTCTTGGTGGGACTTTCGAACTAGAGTGTCATGTCTTGGTGGGACTTACACACATAGAACCGTATTATGTATGATTCTTCAAACTGGCTCTAAGAATTTAATACCATCACCAAGTTTAGTAATCTCTTTGGCCTTTGGTGGGGCTTGTTGAGACTTCCACACATATTTTATATATACTTCTTTAAAATGGGTCTAAGAATTCAATTCCACCACCAAGTTCAACAATCTCTTTGACATTACTGACAACACAAAGCTCAACATTTATTAAGTCCTATTAAAATTTCTTTATTTTTACCCACTTAATTTATTGGTCATCTAATGTACATCCACATGTTATAATCCAGTCCCAAGAGAAATATTTTTATTTCCAGCAGTTATGGGTCATGCATAAACCCATGGTTATGAGTAAGCCACATAAAACCCTTCTTTCAGTGGAAATTGGCAAATTGTAAAAATGTTGGTACAATAAACATAATGTGGTGTTTTGTTTTGTTAGCATGGGTGAAATGATAGGGACCATAATTTTCTAAGTGGGGAGGATTGATCTGAAATTTGTGTGGATTATAGTCTAAGTTTGGTTGTAAAAGCCATAAATCTGTATTTGTATTAAATTTTAAATTGTATATTACTCAAATATAATTAACAATGTTAATCCTAATCAAAGTTGACTTCATTAACAAGACACCTTATGAAAATGCAACAGGAATAAAGTTTGGATTGGGAAGGAGAGGTCCCAAAATTGGCCTCATGACATGTAATGGTTCATCTTAATGGAATCCTTCTTTTGCAAATATCTCTCTCTCTTTCTCATATTTTTGTGGTGTTTGATTCATGTATTTTCATCCATGCTCTTGTGATTCATTTCATGGCATATTTGTATTTTTTATATCCTCTTCTCTCAGTATTCAAGGCTTCTAGATCTCAACCCTCAAAATTGATATCACACTTTTGGTTACACCCTAGATTAACTAATTCATCTCCTACTATTATTCATGTATATTATCCCTTGAAGACTAGTTAATTCCCAACAATTGTATTCCAAATTGAAGGAATCAAAAGGGAATTTGGGCCTATAAAAAGAAGAAGAATCAAATACATCAAGGATCAAGATATTGATGTCACCACATTGTTAGGATTTTGACAGATATTTGTGTTAGGATTATTAATCCTCCCTTGTCCAATTTGGCCATATGTCTAAACCAAGAGTCATGTCTAAATCAGGAGTCCTTCCAATCTATTTTTAGTCACTAGCACTATTGGGTCCACTTGGCCTAATTGGGGCACATGTTCCAGTTACTAAAGTGTGGGGAACACTAATTAAGGCCTACTACAACTGATTTCACTTTCATGCATCAGTTTAGGAGCCTCCTAGATCAATTCCTACAACTTAGTAGCCACTAGGAGTGCCGACACCAACCTTCATCAGTTGAGTTCAGTTAGTGACTAGTCAAGCTAAGTTAGGAATCAGTTACATTTAGTTCTAGTCCTCTACATTCAGTGAGCGCTAGGTTTGCATGGCTGCATGCAAGAGAGGTACATTCCTCACCTACCACAGTCAGTTATCCTTAGTTAACACTAAATTAGACACTTGAGTTGTGTTTTAGAACCACGATGAACTCTAATAATGATTCAGACAAGGTAAGTTAACTATTGACTCCTCCGATAATGTTTTAGACAAGGTCTTAGTTATCTACAGTCAAGTAGAGTCTAATCAATTCGAATTTCCTCATGTGGATTCGAATTGCATGTGGCTATTTAGCCATTGTATTACATTGTAATTAATCATCTAATTACTTTTTCATTAATGAAAGCATTCACATTTACAAGCCTTTTTTGCATTGTTTCATTCTTCAATTACAAAGTAAATTGTGTGGTCTATCTTGTGAGTTGTGTGTTTTTCCACAGATCTATGCACTCAATTTAATATGGTATCAAATCCTCGATGGACAAGGAACTTCTCCTCCTTAGATCTCCTACTAGATCATTTTTGAGAAAAATTGCGCCTTCCAGCTCTGCACCAAAAGCAGAAGGTTTACCACTTAATACCCCATGTTAAGGAATTTTTTATCAAGCTTGCTTGATTAATTATGCCGGGTGTGATGAAAACCTGAAATTTGCATTCTTTTCGACCTTACTTTGTCTTTTTGTTATTACAGGTACAACTTCGAATGGATTCATCAGTTCCTCTTCTCACCCTGTTCACAAACTATTCAGAGTGGAAGAAGAAGATGATTGCATCTCTGATGAGACGAGGTATCTATGTGGTGTCTATTGGACTTGGTGAAGAGTTTTTTAGTGAGAATGACTGGATAAATGAATGTGATGCAAATTTTGGAACAATGACACTGGCTCTTTCTCCTAGCTTGCGCTACCTCAATAGATCTATTGAAGACCCAAAGGAAATCTAGATAAGATTGGACAAAACCTTTGGAAAGATTGATGAGTATCATAATAGAAGTTTGGAGAGCACATCTAGCACCATAAGAGTTCCTGATCCAAAATTTTCAGCTTCTACTCTCTCTGCTGAAGTTGCTCAAGATGAAAAAGAAGCAAAATCCCCCTCCAGTGATTTTCCTTTGAATTCTGTGCAAAATTTTCCAGTAATTGCTTCTGAAATTTGATTTTTCTCCCTCTAATGTTGTTGATGGTGTGAAAATATGTAATACCTTGGATATTTTGGAAGAAATATCATATTACCAGAGTGATCCATTCATTCCCCATGATCTAGATCTTCCAGCAAATTCCCGCAGGATTGCATGCACCAAAATTTAGAATTTTGAAGAAGAAGAAAACTGTGCATCTACCGTCTCGGTGGACCGTACTCTTGAATCTGATATGAACCTTATCGGATATTATATGATATTATTTAGATATGATATGATATGATATTTATGGTTTCAATATTTCAGGTTCATAAGATTTTAGTATAGCTTGTAGTTGTTCTCATTAATTTTGTGAAGAAACAAGTACCGCAAGTCTCCTTCAAAACTGTTGTTGGGGATTTGATTTAATTTCATAGTTTTGGATCTGATATGAACCCATTTAGATCTTATTTACTTTCTGATCTGATATTATTTGGTTCAAATTTTAAAATACAATAGCTTTCAGTCATGCTTGTAGCTACTCTCACCAATTTCGGTGTGAAAAATCAAGTACCGCAATTCTTCCTCAAAATTGTTACTGGGGATTTGGTGTTAGTTTCCTCTTATGAGGTTGCTGATATTTTAATCTGTGATTCATTATCTATTTATGAATCTATATCATATTATGGAGCTCAATTATTCGCTCTCCATAGTCCCAGGGATTCTCTACTTTTGGTCACATGCTCATCTCCTCACAGAACTGGTAAAGAGGAAGATTTTCTGCATCCGCCTGGACACTTGCTCCTAACACCTGGGGTTATTTTTATCACCCATGGTTTGCTGTTCATGGCTGAAACATATAATTTTCTTGAGTGTTCCTCACATGGTTTGAATCCTCGAGAACCTTTTCTCACTTATCAGTTGATTTTAGTTGCTCTACATGGGTCCAGTCTTCATCCAACAACTGTCTATATTTCTGATTTAATTGAGCATATCATTATTCTTCCAAAGAGGAAGATTCCTCCAGAAATAATGATGGAGAGGTTCATATTCTAGGCCCCAGGATACATGTGCACAAAAGAACCAGATTGATCCTGATTTTACCTGCTTAATTAGATGGGGGGATTTTTTTCCCATGTGGTTTTTTTCGCAGCTCCTCGTATTGAGCAGTTACTTTACTTTACTTGATGTAATGGGTGAACTATGGTCTTAGTTACCAGGGCCCACAAATTTTCCAATCTAGAATTCAGGGGGGGTGTTAGGATTATTAATCCTCCCTTGTCCAATTTGGTCATATGTCTAAATCAGGAGTCATGTCTAAATCGAGAGTCCTTCTAGTCTATTTTTAGTCACTAGCACCATTGGTTCCAATTGTCTTAATTGGGGCACATGTTCCAGTTACTAAAGTGTGGGTAACACTAATTGAGGCCTACTGCCATTGATTTCACTTGCATGCATCTGTTTAGGAGCCTCTAAGATCAATCCCTACAATTTAGGAGCTGTTGAAATATTGTAACTTCAAAGAATATTCTATATGTATCTTTTGTTGTCCATGATGGTCCTACTGGGAGAACCACTTGTATTATCTTGTATCCCGATGCTTCTAATCGAAATAACTAATAAGATTCATGAGGTAGTCCCCTCTAATTGTAAAGGTGGGTCATTAGCACCCCAGTGTGGTTACTTGAGCCTACATGTGTAACTCAAGCCTACATGTCGAATGAGTTAATTCAAATGAACGGATGAATATAAATAGAGGTGTGGTGCTCCTCATTTGAGACACACACACACACTCTCACTTGTGTAGCGCATTAGTGGAGAAGAGAAGAGTAGCTGGAGAAGGAGGAGGATCAGGATTTGATCTCCTTGTTGGTTTTACCTTTTATCTTTTTGGGGCATCTATATTGAGGAAGCTTTTGCTGGGTTTTTCCCTTTAGGGTTTTCCCAAGATAAATCTTTGTGTTCATTTTGTATGGTTGTGCTTGTCTATCTTTCAGTGATCCTGTTTATATGCTTTTGTTATGAATTCGAAATGAAATACTAATGATCTAGCTTAGCATATGAAAATTTAACATGGTATCAGAGCCACCTTGAAAGAAGACATTGTGCAGCTACAGAATCTAGGGCTTATTAATTTTTGGGTCTCTATCCACAATCAATTAGCAAAATAAGGCTAGACTGTCTCTCCATTGAAGGGCGCATCTTTCTGTCGAAGCGGAATTCGATTCCAAGCATTTTCAGTTTTGGTGTGGATAATTAGGGTTTTCTATAGAAGAGGAATTTTTGAGTGAGCCAAGAATAGGATTGTTCTCCTCATCAAAATCAAATTTTAGATCCCTGTATCAAGAAATTTGGTTGGGTGAAACTCCGGGAAAGTCAAACCCTAGTTTGACCCCGAGCTAGAAAAACCCTAAATACTAAAAATGCTACGTTTTGGTACATTCGCTATATCCTGAGATTGGAGAAGGATCAGGAGCTGAAAATTGTAGAGGCCGCAGATAAAATCCTAATGTACAATGTATCCAAAATTTATCCTTAGATTCAATATATTCTAGGAGATATGATCCCTCCAAGTTAGGGTTCCAGCCTCTTCCAGAATTCATCCCTAAACAGGACACCTGGGGAGAATTGCTGTAGCTTGGGATACAGAGGTCCAAATGGAATTCCTAAAGATGTTACAGAAATAGAATAGACTGAAATTTCTATGGTCCAAATTTTAGAACCAGAAGATGAAACAGTGACGTGGCAGGTTGTACAACTTCGCTGTTCTGAACAGTCTTGTAACAGGTCACCTTGGGAAAAGGATCATAAATCCCAATTGGTGAAAAAAATTCTGATGAAAACTATGGTATTGGATCAGGGACATGCGATATTACCTCAGTGCAAAATTTTAGACATATAGGAGGATTATTTTCAGAGATATCACAGAAATAGTGGCAGGCATTTCTGCAGAAGAAATTGGAAAACTAGGGCTTACTGTTCTGGGAGCTTCCCTCTACTGTTTTCAGAAAAGGAGTACATTGGACAGCTTCATTTGAAGAGATCTATACTTATATCCAATCATATCTGAAATATTCCAAGTTTTTAAAATTAGGGTTTCTCTGACAAACCCTAGATCAGGCAGCTCCAGAACCAGGACGGACACCTCAAATCGGTAAGATCTAATCTTTTGCTATTTGCATTTGAGGTTCTCATTTCAAAATGATCTATCACATCAGCTTGATGATAATCTTGGTGAATTTGACAACTTCCAAGCATGGAAGTATTTGATCTCTCCAAAGAAAATGAATTGGACACCTACATGAGAAGAGAGGTTCCAATTCTAGAGGGAGATGAGGCTCAAAGCCTTACACTAGAAGAACTTGGTCAAGGCCAAGAAGATCATTATTGATTCAGTCATGGATCAACTTGTACCACAAGTGTCTTCCCTAAAGACACTGAAAGAGATGTTTGATTCCTTGACCAAGCTATTTGAAGGAAAGAACATACATCGGAAGATGACCCTAAGAAACAAATTGAAGAGGTAAAAGAAGAAGTGAAGAATGAAAAAGTGGTGATAGCCACCTTGAATGGCCTCCCAGGATCATGGGATCCATTCATGCAAAGAATGTATGCCAGAAGAAAGTGATTACTTTCAGCTCAACTCATAAGAGAAGAAGAAGAAAATGGGAGCAATTGAAGATCAAGCTCTCACCATTCAAAGAAGATACCTCAAGCGATGAGGAATATGAAGAACTCAATTCTTGAAGAACCTCTTATTCATCTTATCATTTGGATAAGAAATGATGATTTCATGAATGAAGAAGATGATAAACCAGAATGATCAAGATGGATAGTACCCACGAAACAAATAAAAGATAAGTATTCAATTGTCATATTGTTTTGTTATACATTTGATTATATTCATTTGATGTGCTATGCATGATAGATTGTTTGCATTAATGACTGTATACTACTAATATGCATGTGATGGGTAAGTAGCTCATGGTGCTATACAACTCTCCATTGCCTCTTTGCTAACATATTGGATTAGTGCAAAATCTCAATGATGTCATGGTAGAGATGGAAGGCATCTAGAAAATTTCTGTGAGATATGGATGAATGTTGTATTGGCTAAATAGTTGCATGATGCATAAGAATTTGTCATTATGCATATGTTTTATGAAATAGTTCTAACCATGCAACTGGTACATTTGAATTGTAGGAAAGGTCCTGTACAACCTCCTACAAGAAAAGAAGGATGAGACTTGTTCTGAAGAACAAGTGATGACAATTCAATAAACATGAATCTGAAGCTCCCAGGGTCAGAGACACCATGACAGAAGAAAGAGCTTCAGAGAGCGGTAGATCCACCTCAAAGGATGAAGACCACCATGGGTATGAGAGATAACTCAAGATGAAGAAAAAAATGCTATGAAAGAAGCTATGATCAAAGAATAACAGTTGATCATGGGGAATTATGTATACGATATGATTTTGAGAAATAAAGGAAAGTATGTATAGTATCGTCCATATGGATCTACAAGAACAAGTGTACAAAGCAAGGTTCATGATTTGCCTCAGAAAGAATATACTATGACATGGCATACTATATTGACCAATATATATCAAGCATAGAACCACCTGTACAGAATGAAGAAGGAAGATAATACTCCACTTCAGGGGGAGTGATAACAAAAGATATCTGAGTTTGACACGGTACGACATGATGTACAGCTTCCTGATGGATCGAGACTTTACCAAGAGTAAAGTGGGTTCCAGCCTTCAAAGTTGAATGCAAAAGACTAGGATATGTTGATGATCTGACAAGACGAATTCATGGAAGATGTTATGATGAAAGAATACTAGAATGATGTTTGGGATATAGTACTCAAACCAGAAAGAAATAATGTGGTATATTACAAATGGATTTGCAAGATAAAATATGTCACTAATAGAAGTAAGGAAAAAAAACTTGTGGCTAGAGGTTTCTATAAGAAAGAGGGAATTAATTATGAAGAGACACTTACTCCAGGAAGCAAGGTACACTTCCTTCAAATGGTAGTTGCTTCCATGATGAAGTAAAGAGAATACTTCCTTAATGGTATGATTGGGGAAGAGTTTTACATCAAAAGGATTTGAAGTTGAAGATAGATGGACTCATATATGTAAGTTGAAGAAGGCCCTCTATGGCATGAAGCAATCTCCCAGAGCTTGGTATGGAAGGATAGACAGTTTCCTGTCAATTATGGGCTTTACCAAGAGTAAAGCTGATCCTAACCTTTATCTCAAGGTTGTAGAAGATGAACCTATCATCCTGTTATTATATGTGGATGACTTATTCTTGACAGGGAATGAGAAACAGATCATGGAAAGCAAGAAGAAACTAGCAGAAGAATTTGAGATGAAAGACCTTGGGTTAATGCACTATTTCCTAGGTCTGGAAGTATGACAAAGTTCAGAAGGAATCTTTCTCAACCAGGGAAAGTATGCTGTAGAGATATTGAAGAGATTCAATATGTTGGAATGCAAAGCCATGGCCACACCCATGGACTCCAACCTGAAGTTGTTAGCTGATGACTCATCAGAGTTAGTGGATGTGACTCATTACAGACAGATCATTGGGTCATTGATGTACTTAACAAATACCAGACCAGAAATTTGTTTTGATGTGAACACCTTAAGTCAATATCTTGTTCAACCAAAATGGGTTCGCCTAGTAGCTGCAAAACATGTGATGAGATATCTGAAAGGAACTATAGACCTTGGTCTATACTATGATGGTAGCCATGACTACAGATTGTATGGCCATACAGATGCAGATTGGGCTGGAAGTATCTCAGACAGGAAAAGCACATCAGGTAGATGCTTTTGTTTGGGGTCTGCTATGATTTCATGGTTTAGCAGAAAGCAGTCTAGTGTTTCTCTAAGCACAGTCGAAGAAGAATATATAGCAGCTTGATCTGCTAGTTGTGAAGCCATATGGATTTGAAAGCTAATGTCAAGATTATTCAACCTAGAGTTGGACACTACCATGATCCTATGTGATAACCAGAGTTGTGTATGAGATAAGATGCAGATGATGATGTTTCAGTATTCCCATACTGAAGATATAGATGATGTTTCAGTATTTACATACTGTAGATGCAGATGATGGTGATTCCGTATTTCTATACTGAATATAGAGATGATGATGCTTTCAGTATTTCTATACTGAAGATATAGATGATGATGCTTTCAGTATTCACATACTAGAGATACAGATGGTGATAGTTTGGTATTCACATACTGAAGATGTAGATGATGATGGTTTAGATGATGATGTGCTGATTAAGCCTTTGTCTCGAGTAAAGTTCGAACACTTTTGAGACAAGCTTGGTGTTGTTCAGAAAGACCTTCCTCGAAAGGGGGAGTAGTGATGTTGCAATGGGATTGTATCATCCCTGGGCACTTGCCCTAAAGTGATCTGGAGACCTTGGTCCTCAAGAATGAAGTGGGATTGTATCATCCCTGGGCATCTTCCCTAAAGTGATCCGGTGGCCTCGGTCCTCGAGAATGAAGAGGGATTGTATCATCCTGGGACATCTATCCTAAAGTGACCCAGAGACATCGGTCCTCGAGAATGAAGAGGGATTGTATCATCCTGGGACATTTGTCCAGAATAAATCCGGTGACTTCGGTCCTTGAGAATGTAGTGGGATTGCATCATCCCTGAACTTATGCATTTATTCTTTTGCAAAATAAAAACTAGTCTACACTAAATAAAACATATATGATTTTGAAAATGGTACACCGCTCTAAGTTAAGCATTGCCTCAATGGTATAGAGTGAAATGGGAATTAGAAAATTATAAAATATAAGAAAACACTAATAACAATATTCAACATAATATTTAAATGGAAATCATTCTATGTATTCCTCCGAGGACAATAAAAAATTTGACTATTATTATTATTCAAAAAAAAACTTGCAATGTTTTCTTGTGATACAAAAATGATATGGGTCATTTCTATTTCTAACCATACATAAGAGGGTTTTAGAGGGTTCTAGAAGGAACCAAAATGCATTGGAATCTTTTATAAATTTTCTCCTTGGGGGATCTCCCTCTACATCCCCAACACAATTTATGCATGTGAACCATGCATGGGTTTAACCATGTACCACTATATAGGAAAATATTGGAGATATGTAAATTCACTTCACCTCTTATCATTCTCCCACTTGAAGTCTATATACATTAATTTACTTTCCTATGATTTCTCTCGTGCGGGATTTCACAATGCTTCCTTCATCACATTTTCAACAATCCTAGAGAAGTTTTTCAACATTCAAACTTCTATGTCCTAACTGACTTCATAAGCGTATTTTCTATATTCACATCACTATAAATTTAATCCAACATGCCTTTACCTTCTTCCACCACTTTCCTTATGAAATGGTACTTAATATCAATATGTTTCATGCGATCATGGAATGTTGGTTTCTTCACTAAGTAAATAACACTTTGATTATCACAATGCAAAGTAATATGCCCTTACATCATCATGAAGTCATACAATTGTTTCTCTAGTCATATTGCCTCTTTGTTGGCCTTAATTGTTAGCACAGATTTTGCTTTAGTGGTTGATAAAAACACCATTGGTAAAACTAAGATGTTCAACTTACAACCCCACTAATAAAAGTGACATTATATCCTATAATAGACTTGCATCTATCTTTGCCTCCATTAAAATCAGAATATGCAAAACCTTTAATTTTTAAATATGTCAATCTATAGAAAATAACAACATCTAAAGTGTCCATTAAGAATATTTATATCCACTAAATGACAATCCAATTCACCTTACCAAGATTTTCATTAGAGGAATTTTGGGGTCTAAAATGGGCCTCCTAAGGAAAATAATAAAATAATAGTTAAAATAATAAAATAATAAAATAATATTAATTAATTTTGGAGGAAGAAAGAAAAAAACTACTTTTGTGTTCGTATTTTCGACATATCTCCCTGTCTTTTTACTCAAATTTCGATCAGGAGAGCTCGTTCCAACGAGTACCCACACTGCATACTTTTGATGGACCCCGCTACCCCAAAAACAAGAAATACCTGAAAAAATGTGATGATGATGTCATCATCACGTTTTTTCAGGTATTTCTTGTTTTTGGGGTAGCGGGGTCTGTCAAAAGTATGCAGTGTGGGTACTCGTTGGATGCAGAATCAAATTCCACATCCAACAAGCTCTCCCGATCGAAATTTGAGTAAAAACACAATGAGATATGTCAAAAATACGAACAAAAAAAGTAGTTTTTTTTAATGAGAAATATGCCAATTCAACCATTATGGTTGACTTATTTTATTGAAATTCTATTGGTTCTTGAATTCCAACTCACAAAAACTTATTTTGGCACGTTTTCTTGTAAGGCCCATTTTAGACCCCAAATTTCCTCTAATGCCATGAACCAGATAAAAACTCCCACTACTTGGGTAATGTTTGTTATGTTTCTTACCATGGGAAACATGAGGATTCTTATTGCTAATGAATATGGTACATGAGATATGCTTTCCTCATTAACTTTTGTGTTAGGACATTGTTCAAAAGACAATTTCAAGTGTTCAAGAAGTGGGGTGATAAGTGTTTCTACATTCTTCATATTAAAGAATTGTACAATATTTTCTATATATGATCTAACTCACTGTTTTTTTCCTTTGCATCATCATCCCTAGAATTTTGTTTTCTACTCCTAATCCCTTCATTTTGAATGTCCTAGTGAACTAATCCTTAATATAATTTTTTTCATCCTAGGGCTTGCAACAAACATCTCATCAACATACAATCAAATGATAATAAAATTGCCATCATTAAACCCCTTATTATATGTACAATGTTCAACTTCATTTCTACTGAAATATTGTCTCTTCATGAAGGTATCAATTTTTTTGTAACAAATCCTTGGCTCAAAGTTTTAATCCATATAGATATTTCTTGAGTCTGCAAACCAAATTTATATGGATTAGTTTGAAGGGTAGAAAGAAAGAGACGTAAAATTATGTATCTTTGTTTCTACCCCTCAAACTGATCCATATAAATTACTTCCTTGAAATCACCATGTAGGAAATCAATTTTTACATCAAGTTTCTATGGCTCTAGATGTTGTGCTACTACAAGTGCAAGTAAAATATACTACAGTACTCAACTTCACAACTGGAGAGGATATTTGATTGAAGTATATACTTGACTTTTGCACATATCATTTTACCACTAAGAAAGATTTGAAGTGTTCTAGCAACCCATCATTGTTTTTCTTTACTTTGTACACGTGTTTTCCCATATTTCATCATGTGTAGTTCTTTAATTTCATTTTCCATGTATTTCCTTCATTTATCCACATTCCCGGATTATCTGGCTTCATAAATGAACTAGGTTTGCCATTATTAATTAGCAATCTAAAATACAACTAGAAATCAAGAGCATACCTATCTAGACAGTTTTTACGACATGTATATCTTCTAAGTTGTGCATGTTGAATTTGATTCTCTTCATGTTGATTAAAAGCTAGATTTTCATTTTCATCTTTGTTCATTCATACTTCAACAAGTACAATCTCAAGTGTTTTTTGTACCTTCTTCCTTTGCATGTATTTTTCATTAAAAGTTAGATTTTAACTAACAAAAACTTTATGTTCAATAGGATCTCATAATCTACACACTTTTACTGTATTATCATTTCCAAGGAAAATACATTCCCTTGACTTTGGGTCAAAATTTGACCATGCTTCTTTAGGCCAACATGGGAAAATGAATAACATCCAAATATAGGAAAATGAAAATAATCAACTATGTACCACACCAAACCTCCTCTATAATTCAGCCATCCAATGAAGCTATAGGTGATTTGCTAATCACATGTCTAGATTTTTTAACAACACCTTCCTATAATCAATTATCCAACCTAGATATGTAGATCATGGTTCTTGCACGTTCCATGATTCTGTGATTCATTTTCTTAGCCACACCACTTACTGTGGAGTATATGGAGCAGTCTTCACGTGCTTAATTCCTACACTCATATGAAATTTATCAAATTACTTGCAGAAATATTCTCCTCCATCATTATTAATTGAGACATAAAACATAGATTCCCAAGTTATTCTCTACTTGTTCCTTGAACTCTAAATTTAATAGAGGATTCCAAATTATTTTTCAAAATATTCACCCACACTCGTCTAGAATAATCATCTATAAAAGCTAGAAAATACCAAGAACCATTTATAGATTGAGTGGGGATTGGTCCAAATATATTAGAATGAATATGATTTAAAAAATCAAAACTTTCACCATAGCTTGCAATAAACCAATCTCTCTTATGCTTGAACCAAAAACTCAATTCTCACTGAAGCCTAAATTACAAGCATAAATCGTAGAAATCATAATGTGGATTTTTCAAACCTTTTTCATTCATATTCTTAAGACATTAATGCCACGACATCACGAAATTTAGAGAATCCCCTGATTTTTCTACTGCCACATGGTTTTTCACTGTATCACTACATAAAATGATACAGGGTCCCATAAGATTCTCATTTTTCAACTAATAGGGATCCTTTGGTAAATTCTTAATGATTGTCACTAAAGGTAGTAGAACACCCCAACTTATCCATCATCATGATTGAGAGAAAATTCTTCTATACATTTGGTACAAGTCATACATCACACAGATTCCTTTCTCTACCATTGTATAACCTTATCCTAGTATCCCCTCTTCCCAAAATTTCTAAAGGATGATCATCATCCAAGTACTATACCATCCCGCCACCATAGGTCTAGTATTTGAAAAACCAGTCTCTATGTGGAGACATGTGGAAATATGCACCCAAGTCCAAAACCTAGGCATATAAAAGAGATTTTTTATTACTAAGAAAAAAGGCCTCATTGTATTGTTGTTTATTTGAATCTATTGTACTAGATTCAAGTAATGGCTGATCTTGTTTTTCATCTATCTTTTCCTTTTTTAGATGTCAACAATCCTTCCTCAAGTTCCCTTACTTTCCACAATTCCAACACTTCCCTTTTATCTTACATCCTCCAAACTTAGATATGGATTTGTATATACTTTGTTGACCTCTTTTCACTAGATTGTCTTCTCATCGATAGTGTTTCACAAGTAAAGGTCTCCAAAGTAAGGTTTTAACTCAAATATTCTCCTAGCAAAGATACTATCACATCATCAAATTTTAGATTTCTTGATGATGATTTGGTGATGGTCATCAGCAAGTGATCCGAAGTATCTAGTAGGGAATAGAGTAAAATGATTTCTATGTTCTCATCCTCTATCTTTTCATTAACTAAGACCAATTAATGCACCTGAGTCCAAAACCATGTCCAATAAAATAAATATATTGTTATTGAGGTAAAAATCCTCACATGTTGTTGTCTCTTCTAAATATACCATATTGGCTTCTATCGATGGCTGATCCTTCTTTTCATTTGTTTTTTCCTTTCATTTAGATGCCAACATTCCTTCCTTGAGTTCCCTTGCTTCCCATGTTTCCAACACTTCTCTTTAATCTTGCATCCTCTAGATTTGCACTACTAGATTTATATGCGTCATTTGAAGGTATTTTATGTGGAATGAGGTCTCTTTTGACATCAATTTAACATCCATACATGAACGTCTCTTAAGCGATGCCGTGTATGTCGCTTAATAAACGTTCCCTTTCTTGACATGTCTTAAAGGACATTCTTGGACATCTCTTAAGAGACACACAATTGCGTTGAATTAACAATGGAAAATACTTACCTTTTCCATATTGTACACAATCAAAAGCATGGACTTAACGTATGTTATATTTCAGGTTGTCATCGATTAGACGTAAAAAATGAGACATTTTCAACGTGAAACTAAATTCGGCTAAACATGCAATAAGTTGCGTTTCTAGAAATGGCTTGAACAGAAAAACAAATGTGGTTGTGTCGAGTCTCGACAAACAAATGTCGTTGCAACATCGACTTTTCTCTAAATAATCAACTCCAGAATTATGCTACCAGTGTTAAAACCATGCCCCATTTACGTCGAATGGACATCGGTTGAATGTCCAATAAGCCACAATTATAAATGGTTTGAACAAGAAAAAATACAAGGAATGGATGTCGAATGAATGTCGGTTAACCCATATATACTCGATGTTATACTTTTTCTACCTACCTCCGAATCCACGTTTAGAATTACCTTGAACAAAAAAAACATAGAACGTGGTTGACGCTTGATTTTCTATATATAGTCGACCCTAGAATTATGCCATTGACATTAAACCCATGTCGTGTTTACGTTGAACGGATGTCGATTGAATGCGCAACAGGCCTGGAATTTCTCATTTTCTCCGCCTGTCAATACAAATTTTCATGACCGTTTTGTATTTTTTATGCTTTTCACTTTAAGTTTTACTTATATTTATCAGTGTCCAATTCTTTTGCATTTCTATATGTTAATTTTACAATTACATGTTTAGCAATCTACTTGCTTACTTGTATATCCATCAAAATCAATCAAGTCGCTGAAACAACTCCTCCTCCATGTACACTGCAGAGTCGTAGACTCGCACTCCGGAGGAGAACACAGTTTCCATGTTGGGATCATCTACTCTACCGTGATCCATCTTCCTTGTGTTGGGTTTTTGCAGAGAATTTGTGTGTGAAATAAAAGCTTGAGTAGTTTAACGGGGCATTTGTATGTAAAATAGACCCGGACTCTCTTAAACCGCTCAAAATAAATACACCTCAAACTTCATATTACAAAAAATAGTTTGTAATAAGCTCTCTGCAATTTGATTTGACAATTATTTCAATTCTCACAATATATTAACTAACATTGAATATTTATGCAACCCTTGGCAATGCATTGCATAGAGAGATACAATTAACTATTATCATTTTTAAGGACGGTTCATTTCATTGTCAGGGCGTCAAATCTATGTTTTATAAATTTACATTAACGTTTAAAAAAATTATTTACATTTCAAATACGTTTAAAAAAAAAAAAAATCCAAATACCCGTAAATTTCCATGCCCGATGCCCAATAAGCCACATTTATAAATGAATTGAATAAAAAAAAAACATTGAATAGACGTTGAATGAACATCAATTAACCATAGTCGACTCGACGCCATACTTATGCTACGTATGTTTGACCCACATCGCATGAACATTGGTTAAACGTCCAATACGCCACATTTATAAATGTCTTGAACAAAAAAAACTGTGGACGTGAAGTCAATTCCCATTGAATGAACGTCAATTGTTTAAATTGTAAGTAATTGACGTTAGAGTTATGCTACCGACATTCAATCCACACCGTTGATACGTCAAACACGTGTCGATGAAACATCTTGATATATGCATAGGTGAATAATTGAATACACGCATTGTCATTTAGCTAGTTAATTGCAATATGAAACTACAACTATCTTGCAGCATGGCACTAAAGTGGCCTACTTGTATAGGGAGCGAAAAAGCATTTAATGCAAGAAATTTTGTTTTCCTAAGTTGTTGTGATAGGGAAGGATTCGACATAAGCACCTATGTTTGCTTAAGTTTCCTTGAAGATGAACCCTTAAATGCAAGTGCTTTAATTTACCTAAGTTGTCATGATCAAGTAACTACGAGTACCTTGTTCACATGGGGAGGATAAAATCATTGAATATATGCCCTTATAAAATCATTGAATGTATGCCCTTATGTTTGGATAATATGTGACATTTGGTTACATTACCGTAATGGTGAACCATTCAACACATGCACTTCCGATTAGCTTAGTGACAAGGCATTATGAGTGGTATGACTGTGCAATGAAGGACAAACCATTGAACATAACTACTTCCATTTAAAAAGTGAGAAGCATTATTACCACCCTACTTTTCTACGGAGGGGAAGAAAATTGAAAAAAACACTTCCATTTATCTTACTCATTACAAGGTACTGTTCTATCAAAATTCTATGATATTTACATTTGTCCCTGAACCAATTATTTGTATGAAGACTCGAACTTTCATGTAATTTTATTTTCTTTAGTTGCTATGATGGTAAACTATTAAATATAAGAAATTTAATTTCAAAAAATTACATAAGTAATGGATTTAGGATTTTGCAGTTACAAAAAGAAAATAATGTGCTTAATAGTTGACCACCTCATTAAAGTAGTTGAACAATTCATTAAAGAAAGACATTCAAAAATTGACTCGAGGATAATATTTACTATTCCTTTAATTAAAAGGCAAATATATCTCAAGTATACTTTCTTCCCCTCCTTTATAGTACCAAGAGGATCCATATTAAAATCAATTTCAACTTAAAAAATTAACAATGGCATTGGAATTCAAAACCCATATTAAGGGACTACGTTTCTAATGTTTAAATACTAATTATTGTTCTAGTAGTAAACTAGAAAAGTATATGTAGTCAAAACTCATAATTTCAATAAGAGCATATGCAACGACAAGTGGAGGAGAAGCAGGGTAGTTTTATTGAGACAAAGGATAAACATGTCCTTTACAATTTATGTTGACAAATAACATAATTGACACAACTAAATCTAAAAGAAAACCACCCATAGTGAAAAACAAAGAGACTAAAATTTATTAGAATGGAATATTGTGCCTTTTTATTTCAAGGTAATCATTCTTCTTTTTTCAAAAATAATGAAATAACTCTCAACACCATAAAGAAATTACTATTTTATATAATAGTAAAGATCTAAACATCTAGACCTAATTCACAACCTTTCTTTGCAACAAGGCCAACCCCAAGCATAACATTAGGATTTGATGCATTCGTGTAGCTAGTGATAGCCACTATAACAACATCACCATGTCCTAGTTCAATAGGTGCATCATTGTATGTAGAATTCAAAGCTTTTTGTTGCTTTTATTTTGGAATAGAAAAACCTTCTTGATGAACATAAACATGTTTTTAAAACAAGATTAACAATACTAATCACCCACTACAATTTACAATTCATACATATGTATTCCAAATCAATAAATCACACTATGTAAAACACTAGTATCGGGATTATTTTTAACTAATTAAAAAAAACTCTTTGAAACGTCATAAATTATTAGGCATTTAGAGCAATAGAAATATCATTGATGAATTTGTTGATGTCAAAAGTTATAAATCCTTTTCAATTAGATGACCTTAATCTTAATTATTTTTCAAATGCACCTTATACTAGAGAAATCGTTACACTAAGATTTGATTCATTAAAAATGAGGGTTTAATTTAGCATTTTAAAATTCCTAATTTCGATTATTTATAATTGCTTAAGTTCTTCAAATCAATTAATTAACATATTATACAACCTCTATATACTCACAACGGAAACTCTATCCTTAAAATTTCTTTTTTTTTGGTCAAAAACACAAAAATCAATATTTAAATGGAAAAGTGATACTATCAATAACTTTTTTTTGTTTCAAGGTTAAAAATATAACCATTATCTTAAAAATCCATATTATTAATAAAAATAACCTTAAAATAAACTCTTTAATAGAAGACTAATGCTATAATGTTAGCACACTTATGGCGAGGCTCAATCAAGATTGTTTCCCACATAATAATGTCGAGATAGAGAATTTTGAGCATCTTGATGAGTATTATAGTATGTTAACAAAATCTCGACATGATTCATTGTAATCACAACATAAGTTAAATGTTTAGTCATCACAAAAGGCGTTTAGACTAATTTCCAATGTTCCCCCAAGTTTCCGGGACGCGGGAGCGTGGGAGCGGGGAAACGCACGGTGGGGGCGTGTGGAGACTACCCCCAAATTCTAGGGAAATTCGAGGGGGGCAGGGGGGCGTCCAGGTCATAAAAATTAAAAAAATTTATATAGATTAAAAAAAATAAAAATTATAAATGCTAGATAATAAATATCATAAATCCTAACAATGTAAATTAAAATTTTAAAACTAGCAATTTAATGATAATCTAACAAGCATGTTACAAACATACACAAGTGACAATTCAATGATTCATTGATTCATTGATTATTGATTCTGCATCATGAACATTTTCAAATTGTACAATTTGTCCTTTCAACCTTGATATTCATATTTCAAATTTGATATTTAAATCTCAGCCATTCTAAATTCTAATTGAAAACTTGAATCAATGATTTAAATTATAATATATAGCATGCATTTTAATTTTTAAATACTAAGTTTGAAACAGAAATAGAGACTAAAACAGTGAAACATCAATAGACAATACTAAATTACTAAACTAAGATTGCTCAAAAAGACAAAACATTAAAATAGCCATAGGAAAGAGTCAAAGACTTGGTCATTAGTGATCACTGATCAATATTTAGAGTCAAGAGTAAAACTTTAAGTCTTTAACTAACATAGTAACAAGTAACAATGGACACTGATAACTAAAACTTAAAAGTAGCTAAAAGAAATCATAACAAGTTACAAAACAAGCATCAAGGAGTCAACTCCATTGATTGGTCCTCTGCATCCATCTGTTGCATGAAGGCATCGGGACCATCAATGGGAATGTCATCATCTGTATTTGAGTCACTCTCAGGAGTAACCAATGGCACACCAACCAAACCATGTAGCATCTCATCCACTCCATCCTCCTCATCTATATGTGCCTCGTCCTCTGGATCCACATCCCATCATACAGTAGGTCCCATCCGATACTCTGGTGTCTTCCTGTGTTCAAGACGAAGGGCACTGTGCACTACAACTAGCTTCTCAACTCTCCTAGAGGTAAGTCTATTCCTATTGATAGAGTGAAGGAAGCTATAGGTGCACCAATTCCTCTCAGCTGCAGAGGAACTATCAATCTGAGACAACAAACGAATAGCAAGATGTTGGATCTCTGGAGCCTCATCCCCATGCATGTCCCACCAACCAATGGGGTCATCCTGGCCTAAGTCGCCACGGTCTGCCTTGGCATCAGGCTTGTTGAAGGGACCTTTGAGACCTGCAAACTGAATCCACTGTCTCCGAAGTGTTTGCCCCTCCTCTTCACTGTACATCTTTGCAATGGCAGTTCAAAAGCCCTTCTTGATCTCCGGATCCTGAATGGGAGCAATTCTACCAGGCCTAGAAATGTACCATTTTGGGTTTAGTGCATAAGCTTCCATGTGCAAAGGTGTGTTCATTCGGTCCCACCTACGCTGAATAATGGGTCGAATTTGGTTCGTGTAAAACTCCAAGGAGGGCTCTTTCTGGTGAATAGCTTCCCTTACCTTGCCCAACATGCTGTCAAAAGTCTCATAGATTTCTCTAAGACTAGGAGAATCAGTGTCAATGTAGCGAATGACCTCAACTATAGGGTGCAACAATGAGACCAAATAACTGCAATCTACCCACCAATTGTTATCTAATATCTGAAGCCTGATCCTCTTCCCCTCCTCTGTCTTGGACTCTGTCCACCTGTTCCAATCTGGAGTCACAACCATGGCCTGCAATGCTGGCTGTATCTCCAACATCCTCTCCAATAAGAGAAAATAACTGGCATATCTAGTATCTGTGGGCTTGAGGAATTCCTTCCTCGAGTGAGCCCTATACATGGCTAAGGAGGTGTGGTGGTTGCAGATAAACATCTGCACATCCCTTGCAGCCGATACCAAGGTGGTTACCCAATCAATTGTTCCAATGTCTTTCAGGGCATTGTTGAGAGCATGCACACAACAAGGGGTCCAAAATATATGCATATACGTGCTCTGAACTAGTAAACCAACTGATCTGCACACTGCTGCTGCATCTGTCACAACCTGCACAACATTCTCAGGCCCAACCTCCTCAATAGCATCCCGAATAAGCTCAAATTGAAAAGCTGCATCTTTGCGCTTTCCAGAACAATCAATAGCTCTGAGAAAGAATGGCCCATCTACGCATGTAACTATGATGTTAATAAGTGGGAGTTTGGTAATGTCTGTCCACCCATCCATAACAGTAGAGCAACCTGACCTCACCCATACCTCTTTCATATGCTCTTTCTGCATGGTAATATTGGACACCTGCCTCTCTAAAATCACTGTCCTCACCTTGTGCTCACCTGGGGGCACATATGAGGGTCCCGATGATGCAATAGAACGAACCATCTCCTTATAATAAGGAGAATGAGTAACATGGAAAGGAATGCCATTGGCAAAAAGGAATTTTCCAATGGCATCATCTGTATCTTCACTTTTAAGCTTGCCATACATCTTTGTAATGGTTGGCCCTATAGCACAAGAACGAGAAACCTTCTTTTTTGATGAAGATGTATCAATAGATGGTGGAGGCATATGAGTAGATGGGTTAGTTTTCCTTTTAGAACTTGCATTGTGATCTTCCGTTGATGCTACATTTTGGCTAGAGAATGTGCCCTTAGCATCTGCTGCCATTTGCAACCTCATAAGCTCATTTCTTTGCAACAAGGTTAGCTTCGCACACACAAAAACCCCTTTGCCACCAATGCTCAAAAGGTGTTGTCTAACCCGACTATAACTCCCAACCCAAGTATGGCCACAAACATTGCATACCCAATGACGTGATCCACCACCACTTCTCTTTCCTCTTTGGTTGTTTGAAGGAGCATCTACTAGGCTTGCATATAGCAAAAGTGGTTTCTTGGGATCAAATGTCCCCTTTGCATAATGAGCCAATGATTTTGATGGGTTGAGATCGGCATTACCTTCTCCTTCATTCTGATTTGACCTGGTCGATGAGGGATTCCCACTCCCACTTCCAATCTCTGTCCCAAATCCAACACTAGAGTTACCCCCTGTCTGAAATTCAGAGTCATTTT
>LPNX010996458.1:11471-108041 GCA_001517045.1 Pseudotsuga menziesii | reverse complement strand
TGCGAATTTTATTAAGTTAATTAATTAAAACTCTCCGACAGAGAGCGCTCTTGACCTTGTCTTATGACAGTGGTTCAAGAGACTTAGCTAATCTATATGAAACTAATGTAGGGGTTATGCAAACCTAAGATGCTCTCCGATAGAGAGTGCTCTTGACTTGTGTTTCTGCAATTTCAAGAGTCTTACTTATGAGGATTAATTGATTAAACAAGCACAAGATGAAATTAGTTGATTGGACTCTCCGACAGAGAGCACTCTTGATCCACCTTATAGTGTGATTCAAGAGATTTGCACAGTTGATTTACTTAGAAAGATAAACAATTAAAAGAACTGAGTAATCAACTTAATAAAAAAGTGATGAATTGACAATTAGTATTCTAAGATTAATAAGCAAATCTAATTTAAGCATGAACAAGTGAACATAACACAATCCTCCCCAGATGGGGGAGGATGAGAGTGGGGACTTAAAAACCCCACCCAAGCACAAGATCTTTATTAAACTTTATTGCAATATGCCTTAAGGATTTTAATCCTTGAAAGGACTTTTCCAATGAAAACAAAGTAACTCTACAATTATTAAAACTTGTAAAAAGGAGAGTGCTTCTTTTTTGGCTTTGGATCCTTGTCTTTGGATCTAGCTCTGCTTGCTCTTTCTTGTTTGGTTTCGCTTTTGGTTCACCTGTGGATAACAGCTCTAAACAAAGACTAGTGAGAGTGTTAGGAAACCAAATTTAATCCGTGACTCGAAAAAATTAAGTGGATGAGAAGATAAGTGCCTTATGAGATGAAACAGGAGATCAAAACAATGGAATGAGACCCAAAATCAAAACCTGGAAAGGATCAGGCAAGCTCACCGTTTTTTATGTAAAATGCACAATTTTTGGCGAAACGACTTAGGATTTTTTGTGAATTTAAAATTAAATATTTTTTAACATTTTAGGCTAATTTCCAGAATCCAGAAAATTGCAGAAAATCAGTAAAAAAAACAGCAAGCACAAAATGGCACGCTTTTCGAGAAAAAGTCAAAAAAATAAAAAATTTTGAAAATTTTTCAAAATTTTCTGATTTTTTAATGAATTTACAGAATTTAGAATTAACAGAAAAATTCAAAAATCATCCCAAAAAACAGCGAGCTTTAAATGGCACGATTTTCGAGAAAAAGTCAAAAAATTTAAAAAAAAATATTTTTTTTGGAAAATTTCTGATTTTTAATGAATTTCCAGAATTCAGAATTAATGAAAAATATAGAAAACCAGCAAGCCCAAAAAAATGGAAAATTTGCACGTTTTTCGAAAAAAAACTCGTGCACGTTTTTCAAGGCAAAAAGAAAGATGGATTAAAAAAAAATGAAATGAAACTAGATCTTTAAAAATGGACCTAAAGAAAAATGGATCTAGCTTTGAAAAAGTAGATCTAAGGCTAGAAAGCCTAGATCTAACTTAGTAGAAACCAAGCAAGCTTAAAATAAAGATTTAAATGACTTGATAACTTCTACAAAAGTGGAAAAGAGGTAAGATAGAACCTTGAAAATAGAGATCCACTTGTAGCAATCAAAGTAACCAGGTGTATTGTTTAATCTTTGTTGATGGAAAGAAGGAGAAACCCTGACTGTTGTATTTCTTTCTTGGATTGAGAAGTGCTTAGGAGAACCTGCAAAACGAAGGAATTAGATGAAAATAACCACCGGTTCATGAAGAAGGGCTTGATCTTTAAGCTTGTCCTTCACCTTTGATTATCTCTGCAAAACCCTTGAAAACAAAATTAAATCCGAACAAAATACTCATAAACTAGATTGTTAGCCCTTCAAGAGTATATATTAAATAACGATTTAATAATTGAAAAAGAGAAGGGTAAGAGAGATATCACCAAAAGACGGTGTGAATCCACAATTCCAATAGCTCATACATAGACCTTCAAAGTCACAACTTTATTCCAATCTTTAAACAAATATTACAATAATTTGGGCAGAGTGTTCATACCCAAAAATCTCCATCCAATAGAGCTGAAAGAGCCTTTATTTAACAAATGAGAGAGTGCTAAAACCCTAAAACCAAAAAACCAACCCTAACCAGCTTAGCCACCTAACAAAGAGCACAGACCTAAACTGGAGAACCGGGAGTGAGGGGAGGCCTCCACCCAGGCAAGGTGCCCCCACTCCAAACCTGTGCACTGAAAACAAGCCAAGGATGAGGCCACATGTGTGAGTCTGGATGTAGGTAAGCTCATCCTTTAGGTCTGGCAGGAGCCTGAGCTAGGTTTGGGAAGCCCACTGATGGTGTAAGCTTCAGTCTTCACCTCGATCAAATGACCAGACCAATGAAATCTCTCCATCTCATCTTTAGCTGGAGATGACATGTCTGACAACTGATCATAAATCAATTGCTCTCTTAATGATGACTGAAGCTGAGTTATGATATCTCCAATCATCATAAGTGTTCCATGATATGTCATTTAGTCTTTTATTTTACTAAATTTGGATTAATTTAGAGAGTTTTAGTTTTCTCCAAAATAATCATTTTTTTTAATAAAAATCATTTTTTACTCAAAACTGACTTTTTTGAGTAAAAAGACATTATGTGTCCGATTGTTGATCTGAAAGTTGGTTCTGACTGGCTGGCTGATCAAGAATGATTTTTGGCTTAAGGTTAGAGCCTTCAATCACTGAATTCTAAGTCCGGATCACGAATGGGTTTTTTCCATTTAATTTATGGAAAAATTAACACAAAAAACTTAGGAAAAGTAATTAAAAGTTAAAAAATAATTTTTCACTGTTCGAAAAAAGATTTTTTCGAAATTTTTTTTTATTTGTCCAGATGACTTAGGACATGACCATGATCTATCTAAATAATGTCTAGTAGGCTTATAACACTCAGTTGGGCACTAATAACCCCCCAAGGCCCAGAATTCAACATCGGGCATTCCAGCTTTGGAGGAAGCGGGAGAAAACCTCATCAATTATACTCGGCTGAAGGCAAAGCATAATTGTCAGTGGAAAAAAACTCCCTGGAATACCCTATTTGCAATTCTACATCTTAGGAGACCGAACCACTCAAAAATATCCTACTAGCACATTTTATTACAAACCTCGCGGGGCCATGGTCAAAATTATTCAAATCAAAAAGTGACTAGCCAATATTGGCTAGACAAGCAGACAGATCAACTGATACACTGGAATCATACTTTGAACAAGTCTGTCAACCGACGGCTCCTCGGGTAACCCAACTATGGTACAAAAAGTTGGATAACAGTCCCAAGAAATGATATCAGATAGTTTTGAAATTCCATTATTTGATAACCAGTTTTAAAACTCATTGTAGGATGCATCAGAATTTAAAGGAACGTTTCCAACTATTTTATACTCCCACAAATAAATTTGTCAACCGTTGCCTGGAACTCGATAGAGATGTTTAGTAAAAAATTCAAGGCAACTTCTACACAAATTCCAAATGATAGAACCTTTTGGAGTGTTTTCCAATTGAATATTTCTTAGAGAACCTCCGTGAAGGTATTTTTCCAGAATATTTGACTCATTGGATGCTTTTTGTTAGAAAACGACTTCCAGAGAAATTTACCTCCCAAAGCTAGATTAGACAGTCATGGATCTCTAATTTGCATACCGTCTTCAAGAACAGGTTTTGTAACATTTTTCCCAATTAACCAAATGCATACGATTCTGAATTTTTTCCCACCTCTCCAAAGAAAATCTTTGAGCATCTTGGATATCTGATCCATAATAGATTTTGGAGCAAGAAGTGAAGGTTGGTAATTATGAAGGGCCAAAAGAATTGTCTTTATCAAAATGAGCTTCCCATCCTTCGTAAGCCAGAGGCCACCCCACGCAACAATCTTATCTTTTATCTTACCAATGATTTCCAACCAGAGGGAAGGTCCTGCTTTCCCCAGGGTTATTGGAAGACCCAAATATTTAATATTGTCCCATGAAACAAATCCTTCAAAACCCAAAATCTAAGAAATATTTGACATTGTTGATTGATCTACATTCCAGCAATACACGGCACTCTTGCCGATATTAATAAGTTCCCCTGAAGTAATACAGAAATGATTCATAATGTCTGAAAAAGCTCTTGCCATTTTTAAAGAATCCCTTCCCAAAAGCATAGTATCATCCGCAAACAGGGCGTGGTTAATAGATTCTACTCCAATTGTTGAAGTTATGCTCGGTATGATACCATCATTTTTCCCTATTGTTAACTTTCTACTCAAATAATCGGCCATAAGAATGTACAGAAACGGCGAAAGAGGGAAACCCTGACGAAGACCCCAAGTAGCTTGAAAGAAATTAGTAGGTCTTCCATTTACTAATGGCGCCATCCAAGGTTTATCAGTACATGCTTTTATCAAATTTATAAAGGCTGGAAAAAATCCAAAAGAACGAAGAACTGAGTAAAGAAAGGAGATATTTACCCTGTTGAATGCATTTGCCATGTCGATTTTGATTAGCATGCCCTTCTCCTTCCTTTGAAAGTTGGAATGAAAGGCTTCCTGTACTTGAATCACATTTTCCAAGATATGCCTCCCCTTTACAAACCCACCTTGAAGAGGTGAAATTATCTTCCCAAGCAGAGGTTTTACCCTGTTAGCTAAGAGTTTGGAGAAAATTATATAAGATGCATTACAAAGAGATATAGGTCTGAATCGATCAAAAGATGATGGATTGAATTCTTTTGGAATTAGAGCAAGGAATGTGGAATTTTTACATCCACCAACTTTGGATTTTATTTGGAATGCTTTTATCATCCGCAGAAGATCTACCATAATTACTTTCCAACAAACTCAATAAAAATGAAAGGAAAATCCATCAGGGCCTAGGGCTTTATCTGGCTCCATAGCCCATATGACATCAATAATTTCTTGCTCTGAAGAAGGCTTCATTAACACAACATTTTCTTCCTCATTCACCAAGCAAGGTATCTTGGACAAGAAATCAGTGGTTAGATCAGCATCAGAGGAGCCATCTTCCCTAAAAAGGTTCTGAAAATGAGCTTTAGCCTCTTGTTTTATTTGAGAAAAACCTTTAACAGATTCGCCAGACAGAAATTATTTCTGAAATGTGATTTTAGGATATTCTGGCACTGCACTGCTTGTGGAAAAAAGAGGTGTTCCTATCTCCAGCTTTCAGCCAAGTACTCCTAGACTTCAGCCTCCAATATTATTCTTCTCGCCTAAGTGCTTGAAAGGAGTTGAACTGAGCTCTTTTCTCTTTTTCCAACAAAGCAGGGGTGATTTCTAATTCTTCCATTTCCAATTTTATCTCCTCTAATTTCTCCAGAGACTCTTTCCTATCACTGGTTGGGTTTTTTTTTTAGAGTTTAACCCAAGTCTTCAACGTTGATTTTGTATTTTTAAGTTTCCTCTCCCATACATAGTTTGGCAATCCAACTACTGGAATTTCCCATGCCGTGGATACAGTACTCATAAATCCATCTTGATCTTTCCACAATGGGATGACCCTAAAGGGGATTGGACCTAAATCTTCTTCATCTTCAATCTGCAATTTGATAGGCTTATGATCGGAAGCTTGGGCAAAATGCTGGAAGAAATTATTTTTTTCCCCATCAGAAATGAACTCTGAACCAAAAATCGATCTAGTCTGGCAGAGATATTTGTTGAGCCAGATTGATTATTTGTCTAGGTAAATCTTCCTCTTTTTGGTTTCAAATCCATCAAATCCCATGTTAGAATAAGATTTTCCACCGAATGAAGCATTGGATCTCTCCCACTAACACCTCCTTTTTTCTCTTTAACGCCTAGAATGATATTTAAATCTCCAACCACGATAATATTGGAGAAAGAATTAATAGAGAGAAAGTCTGACACAAAAGTCTAGCACTCTCGTTTTTCCTAATAATTGACTGGAACGTAAAGGTTAAAAAGGGCAAGAGAAGTCTTAATTGCAAAATGACGCAATTCTGTGAATATCCAATGCTACGTTGCATGAGTTTTGAACAATGAGAATAGATTCTCTAGCCACAGGGTAGCAATTCCACCAGTCGAACCTCTGGCACTCGCTATTATCCCCACATTCGTTTTCCAGTTCTTATTACTTAAGGAGAGAAGACAACTTTCTTCAATTTTGGTCTCTTGGAGCAGAAGAACATCCGGAGAAGCAATTCTTGAGAGGTATTTTACAACTACCACCTTTGAAGAATTTTCGAGCCCTCTGCAATTTCAAGAGACGATGTTCATTATTTATTATTGACAAAAGGAGAAGGGCCTCCTTTTGAAGGTCTAGCCCTAGTGGTCCTTGCAACTGACATTTGATTGTATCTTGGCTTCCTTGCATCTTCAGTCATTCTGCTTCTTCCTCCCTAACTTGCTTAAGAGGTTTACGTCCTTTTTTTAAGACCTCTCAAGAGAGTCTTCATCAAATGAACCAGTGTTATCCATTGGTTTCTTTTTTTTTCCATTTCTGCATATGTGGGAGAATGACCATCAACGGGAGAACCCTGAGTTGACACAAGTAAATCTTTATTTTCTTCTCAAATCTAAACTTGTGATTGGGGCAGTTCTCCCTCTTCGAGAGTTGAAAGCACTTGTTCTTCTAGAATACAAAGAACTTCAAAGTTGTTTTGTGTTGATATTTACATCATTGTTTCTGCATTTTTCCTTTAGTTTGGGATTACTCCCAATCCCACTTCTACTTTTTTCCCCTTTGAATTATTGCCCTCCTTTATTGAATTATCTTTTTGGACTTGTGTCCATTGATCTCCCTTTTCTTTGACCGCTTCTTCCTCAACTTTCTTCCTGCATAATCTGGCAAAGTGCTCATAATCAAGATCTTGCACATGAATCCAGCATGCTACTGTCAACTTAATCGCTTCAGGAAACCCTACCTCTAGGTCCATTTCGACACAAATTCGAGCACAAGTATATTGTTCTATTCTTTCATCCCTGTCTATGTAATTTCCCAAAGTGTTTCCTATAGCTTCGAGAGACTCTACATTCCAACAATGAAGAGAAAGATGCAGCAACCTGACCCATACAAGAACAGTGGAAGGGACATCTTGATCTAGATCAAATTCTGGATTCCACTTGTTCAAATAAATCCCTTGTGGGCCCATGAAATATGGTCCATTTCAGAATATTAAATCTATGTCTTCGTAATTTTCAAAGAGAAAAACATAGTATCCTTTGCCAATTAGATTGTTTCGAATGCATGTTGAGATTAGGGGTTTCCAATTTCTTTGAACCCACCCGTCAGTCGCCTTGGGAGAGGGACAAAGACCAGTAAATTGGCCTATCAAACCCTAGTCTGCAATATTCAAGGTTATACGACAAGGTTGTTCCGTAGGGAGATCCATCGAGGGAATATTGGCAAGTTTCTTGAAAAAAAATTGCTGAAGTTGAGAGGGTTTCCTTTTGCCACTTGCTGCAACCAAACTCCTGAATGCAGAGATTTCAGGTGGAGGGGAGGAACCCCCTCCATCGTCCATGACAGAATCACACAGAGCTGCTTGCAAAATAGAAACTCAAGGATGTTAAATAGTCACAAACAAAGAAAACCTCCTCCAAGAATAGCAAGATCAAGACTACTCCAAACAAGTATCATCCACAGCAAATAAGGATCACAATCTACCAACACCACCAAACTGCAAAAGTCCCGACTCCAGAAAAACCAAAGGAACGAGATCCAAGATCGAAGCAGCAAAAGGCTGCCTGAAAAGAATGAAGCTCAAAAAACAACAACGTGATCACTCACAGCCTCCTCCGAGAGCAACAGATCAATACTGCTCCAAAACATACTGCAAAAACAACCCCGCTTTCGAAGGAGAGATCGTAGTAGACAAAAATTGACCAGATAGAGCCACTGAAGCATGTAAGCCCAAGCTGGGAGAGATCCACCAGACCTGCAAAAATTATTGATGGTTTCTTGGAGAGAAATTCCAAAAAAAAATCCATGAACAATTCTCTCTTTCATTGTATTATTTATTTATGATTGATTCTGGTGAACCAAAATGTTATGAAGAAGTGATGCAGGTGGAAACTAAAAAGAACTGAGAGCAATGCATAGATGGGGACATGGAATCATCGGTAAGAAATTAGACATGGGATTTGGTTGAGTTTCCTGCAGGTAAAAGAGAATTGCATTATAAATGGGTTTACAAGTGAAAGGAGGCAAGAAGAGGTATAATGATAGACTTGTTGTAAAGGGGTTTGCACAAAAAAAATGTATATATTTTGATGAAATATTTTTCCATGTTGTTAAAATCTTTGTAATTGTGTGAGATAGACTGTAAGAGTGTGAAGAGGAAGTGTTATCCAACTTTTTGTACCATAGTTGGGTTACCTGAGGAGCCGCCGGTTGACAGACTTGTTCAAAGTCTAATTCCAGTGTATCAGTTGATCCGTCTGCTTGTCTAGCCAATATTGGCTAGTCACTTTTTTATTTGAATAATTTTGACCATGGCCCTGCGGGGTTTGTAATAAAATGTGCTAGTAGGATATTTTTGAGTGGTTCGGTCTCCTGAGACAATAGAATCTCAAATAGGGTATTCCAGGGAGTTTTTTGCCCTTGACAATTATGCTTTGCCTTCAACCGAGTATAATTGACGAGGTTTTCTCCCGCTTCCTCCAAAGCTGGAATACCCGATGTTGAATTCTGAGCCTTGGGGGGTTATTAGAGCCCAACTGAGTGTTATAATCTTACTAGACATTATTTAGATAGATAATGGTCATGTCCTAAGTCATCTGGACACATAAAAAAATTTCGAAAAAAATCAAGATTTTTTTCGAACAGTGAAAATTTATTTTTTAATTTTTAATTAATTTTCCTAAGTTTTTTTGGTTAATTTTTCCATAAATTAAATGGAAAAAACCCGTTCATGATCCGGACTCAGAATTCAGTGATTGAAGGCTCTAACCTTAAGCCAAAAATCATTCTTGATCAGCCAGCCAGTCAGAACCAACTTTCATATCAGCAATCGGACACATAATGCATTTTTACTCAAAAACGTCAGTTTTGAGTAAAAAATGATTTTTAGTAAAAAAATTATTTTTATTAAAAAATTATTTTTATTAAAAAAAATGATTATTTTGGAGAAAACTAAAACTTTTCCCCATAACCAACGCACCGGCGTTGTTCGATAAATACCGAGGCATGTGGGCAAATTCCAAGTGTGGGCGCCGGGCTACCTAATCTGGGCACTGGTAGTTAAGTTATTGAACACTTACCTTTGACCCCAGACAGGTCCGTCATGTCTTCGAACGGAGCCACTAAAGGTATTACCGGTTAGGACATCCAACCACCATAAGTGAAGATCACAAACAAAAAACTCTTAAAACTTACCAAGAGCACGTGCAAAACCTAACATTCACTGGCATCTTTTTGGGATTCACATGTTTACACTCAAAGCATCTCTGATAAGTTGACTCCATAGGCACTGGTCCCATCTTTTAGTTGTTGATAATCTGGGCCATTTTTCCATCGAATGTTTGATTATAAATCATATATGTGAAGGCTTTATCTATTTCGTGAAGCTCTCAAATATTTGTCTATATTTCAATTCCGGTGATAGCAACGTGGATTGCTTTGTCTTGTGTTAAATTCATAACCTTAATCATCTTAAATCACAATAACTCCTAAACAACACCCATCCGCATCTGAAACATCTAAAAATTAACTTAAACATTGAGCCATAGAAAAATCTTTGTTAGGGACTACCCCCCTTGGCTTCGTTAGGAGTTAGCCTAAACGGAGGAGCTAGGAGTAGGTGACAGTACCTAGCTCTGTGCTTGCCCCCAAGGTTACACCTCTCCCACTTTCTCAAGTGAGGAGACAGCTTTTAGAAGATTTCTGTTGCTGGTGTGCAATCGGCGGACAACATCTTTTGGCGTCGTTGCCAGGGACAAATCTTTTTGTTCCTCGACGACCTTTGTTTCTTTTAGTTTTTTACCTTTTTATCCTTTTTTGGTAGATTTTTTAGTCCAATCACTCTCTGAAATTAGACTTAAGTCCACCTGGCGACTCCACTGTCAGTTAACACCTCAAGGTATTCTACTAGAAGAAACTCTGTAGGTTTGATCGATTTCATCCCTGACCCAGAAAAGGTCTTAAGGAGGAGATTAAACAAACTATCTTCTCGTAGGATCCTTGCAGAACTTGGATCTGAGTCTGTTTCAGACATCCATCTTTTATTTCCAGAAAACTTAGAAAATTTGCAAAATAATAACTGTTTCCTTAATCCAATGGGTGATTTTTTTACTCAACTTAACTTTGCTCAGATAGCAGGTCATCCTCATGATATCCCTGACAAGGCTATCGATAAGCTTACGACATATAATGGCACTGATGCCTCCCTCTCTGCTGAGCAGCATATCAGGAATTTCACCAGACATTGTGGTGCCCATGTCAGGGGTACTGATAGGCATGAAGATGTTTACATGACCTTGTTTGCCTTGCCTTTGGATGGCAAGGCCGGAAACTGGTATGATAATTTGCCATACAATTCTTTCGCCACCTTAGCAGACTTCAAGGCTACTTTCCTTGGAAAGTTTGGCAGCAGAAAGGAGCCTAAACACCTTGTAGCGGCTTTGACCAGCATAAAAAATTCTGAAACTGAAACAATGGACGAATTCAACAACAGATTCACTGAATTAGCAAATTCCATCCCTGCCACTTACTCTCCTCCGACAGCTTCTGTTTTGGACTATTACATCGAAGCTTTGAGTGGTAAAATCCAATACCAAATTAGAGATAAGGAGCCGGCTACTTTACTTCTAGCTCTGAATTTGGCCATTAAAATTGATAAGAATATGCAGTCATCTGGTGAATCTAACCTCCAGGTTTATTCAAGGTCTTCAAATCCTTTGAAAATTAGTGAACCTAAAGACAAGGATTCTTTAGCAGCTATGAAGGATGCCTACGAAAAACAAATGATTGAAATGAAAAGGGAGATGAAGAAAAATATGGAGGAAGCAGAACAAAAACACTTAGTACAATTGAAGGAGATTCAAAATAGGGTGATTACGATGGAAAGAACTCAACCTTCTGTTGCAGCTGCAACTTTCCTCCCCAAATTTCTTAAATTCGGGACCCCTCCTCGTGATTTTGGTTTGATCGTTGAATCTTTTGAGTATTGATCTGTGTTTTATTTTTTAATGACTACAAAGCTTAATTCTTGACCAAGGTTCAGATTCTGATTGCGATGAAGTTTATGGTGAGCCGTAACTTTTATTTTTGTTTTGCGTATTAAACTAGTTAACTCTGTTGTGGTCATCGTTACGGAGGTATGACAGTTCGCGGTCCTTTGTTAAATGTTCGTAGCTGACTGAAGCACTTAGTTTTTCCAAGTTTTTTCCATTGGATTGGGAGTCTTTCTTGTCTTGGTCGGAAGTTTTAACCTTTCTCCCGTCCGCCGTTGCGGCTTCTGAAGTTGTTTTGCCATCTGAAGTCCAAATCGTGCCGACGTCCGATTCGTTTTGTCTTCACTCGCTTGTCCGGAGCCTTTACCTTTCCGCCATTGCGGCTGAGAAGATCTAGAGAGCTTTTGATTCGAGTATCTGCCGACATCCGATTTAGTCCTCACCCACCCGCGATTAGCTTGTGTTTTAGATCCTGGTCTCGTACGCCGTTGCGGATGGAAAAGGCTGTTCAACCGCTGATGTGACATCTCTCCAACGTCCGATTAATAGCCTCCCAGCCTGCTAGTTGGCCCACCTTTCCGATATTAGGGATATCCCCAGTCTTCTTCATGGTTCAGTCGTTTCAATGGTATAACGTGTTGTTATGTTTTGTAACGTAAATCCGATAAATGATGCATCTCTATTTTTGTGTAGGTGGATCTAAAGGATTGGTGGAACTACGATGGCGCGAAGGTATAGCTGGGCGTTTCGGCGTGAATCGAACCGAGGCTAGAAGGACAAGCGAAAGAAAGGACAACATGAATGGAAACGGAGAAATGAAACCTGAAGATCTGTCAGTTACTCAATAGTTCGTAGAAGAATTTGAAGCTTTGGGAAGCTGAGAGGGGGACATAGAAGGCAGCCCAAGCGTCGCAAATTGTAGTTTAAATATTTGAAAGTAGGAATGAGAAATGGCTTTTTCCCTGGAAAATTTTGTAAATGTTTGCTTGTAAGAGGAACTACTTCGTTTTGCAAAGGAAACTGCAATTTTTCCTGTTGGAGAGAGTGAGAAGTGGAACGTATCAATACAACTCAATGAATAATGTTGAAGAGGAACTATTTCATTTTCAGTTGGGTTTCGTTTACTGTAAGAGTGTTTAATTTCCTGAACCTATGTTCTTGTTGAATGATTTTCGGTATCTTTTGGGATATTTTCCACTGTGAGTAATAAAGGTTGTTTTATAAAATAATCGGCTATCTGGTTATTTAAATATCTATGGGTGTTCATGTGTCTTGAAAGAAGTATCAGCTATCTGTGATTCTTCATTATGCATGTGCAAAATGTATTACTCACCAATAACTGCTGATTCTGCTCCCTAGGGATAGTTTAGGTAGTCAATTTGCTTTTTGTTGTATACGATTTGGATGCCCATGAGCCATAAGACGAGAGGTAAGAACTTGCGCATCACATTGTGACTGCTCCTAGCATATTTATCACCCTACATTTAGTTAGGCACTTGCATTTCATATCTTAAGTCAAAACACAAAAACTCGGTGGACCGAGCCGCAACCGGTAAAGCCTTTGTTTTGTTACTTGACCCACGGTAGCCGGACCGCAAAATGGATGAATTCCCTATACCAAAAAGTCAACGGGCTAGTTGGGAACGTTGATTGGGGAGAATCCCTTACTGTTGCCGCCTATGATTTTCCAGGCCTCAACAGTTTTGGCGCTAGAAGGAGGGCCGCTAGTGCATGGCTGGCTGAGGAAACCCGTTTTCCCGAGATTATTTCACTGGTTACAGTTCTGAAAGTAGTGGACCACGTAATCCAATTCCGGAAGAAGTAAATAGAGAACATCTATATCCTGTTCGCAACGAGATCGTTAATGACCTAAGAAGACACACCAGGGCATACGTAAAGAAGATTGGAGAATTGCTGATTATCCCTGAGCTTCCCAGGAGAGAGTATAAAAGGAAAGACCGTCCTATAACAGAAGACTCGGTGTTGGTTGGAGACTGGGAAGAACTTGTGGAAACCGCCTTGCAAGAAGTTGAGCTACCTTTGAATCAAGAGGGCCCAGAAACCCCTTACATTTCTCCTGTTCACACCCCTGTTGGTTCACCTCCTCATTCTCCACCTCAACTCATGGCCGGTGTTAACGCCAACCAACCTCCTCCCAATCCACCAAATCCACCACCTGCATGGAAAGCCAGGTCACCCCTAAACCTGACTCCTCCTTTGCATGACCTACCTCGGGCCTTTGAAAAGTTATTGCCTAAGTTCGATCCAAATGAGAAGATATTAGTGGATGATCATTTGCAGAGTTTTTACTTGGCAATGGAAGGATTGAGAGCTTGGGAACATGAAGATGTAGTGTGCATACTTTTCATGCATACCCTCAAAGGAGGTGCTGCATCTTGGTACTTTGGGTTGCCTGCTAATTCTATCCCAGATTGGGATACTTTCGAGAGAATTTTCAAAAGTAAGTATGCAGTTCAAAAGACTCATGCAGCCCTTATGAAAGGACTATGTGCACTGAAGAAAGAGAAAAAGGAAAAAGTGCACAGTTTCACACAAAGGTTCGCAGCATATCTTAAAAACTTTTCTAAAACAGATAAGCCTTCAGACAAAGTACTGATTGAGTACTATACTTCAGCTTTGGGTCCTGATCTGGCCATGTTTGCGAAAGGTAGGGCCAAGCCTACTCTGACAGAAACCTATGAAGAAGCAGAAGTGGTGGAGGCTGAAAGAGAGAGTATTGAAGATTACCCCGAACAATCAGGAGAGAGAAGGAAAACTTTATTGTTCACTAAGCCTAAAGAGGAGAAAGCACCAGATTATGAAAGTATGGCCAAAATCATGCAAAAGCTGTCTAATAAGATCATAGACTTGGAGAAAGAGAAGGAAACACAGAAGTTCTACAGGCCTTATTATAAGAAAAGGGAGGAAAACAGTCAGTCCCAACCACCTCCTCACAATACTGCGTCTATGAATCTGACAGAGATAGGGATGGAAAATTTCTGCACCTTTCACCAGCGGCCTCACTCCGAAAAGAATTGTCCGCAATGGATAAATTCAATGACACTAGTCATGAATCAGATGTTGGATTCAAGATTAACAGAGGAAGGCGATGAAGAAAGAAAAGAGAATTCTACTGCAAATTCTGCTAAAGAGAAGGAAGAGGAGACCATGGCTTTGTGGAGTTTTGTTTCTTTATTTGACGCTGAAGAGGAAAGGAATCAAGGATACAAGGAAGTTGTGGACGCCAACGTAACAACACAAAGTCAAGGGACAGTTAAAGATGATAGTCTGATGCTCCCAAAGATCAGGAGGCTGCAGAGAAACGTTAAGAAGAAATTTCAACATAAACCCGTGGCCGATATAATTCCTGAATTTACTATTACTAGCCAAGATCCTGAGCAGAACAGAACACCGCCCAAGCCAAACGAAGAAAAGGTGAATGCTGATAAATATAACTCTACTGAAAAGCAGATGAATTATGACATTGTGGAAGATTTAAAAAAGATAAAAGCAAATGTCCCACTATTCGAAATGTGCAAAGTACCTCAACAGAAAGAAAGATTATTGAGAGCACTTGAGGAATCGGATGAGAAGCCGCCTACTGACAATCAACCTCAAGGCGAAGAAGAAATTGGAGAAACCAGCATTGGAGGTGAGTCTAAATGTAAGCATCCACCTTTTCTCCTAACATTTGAAATTTTTAATCATAACGTGCACAATTGTTTGGTAGACTCAAGGGCGTCAATAAATGTCATGCCCATATCAGTATGTAAGAAAATAAATGGGCAGCCTAAGCCAACCACGTGGAGTGTGGTTCAATTGGATAGGACGGACGTTAAGGTAATTGGTCAGATTGAAGACGTCCTAATCCGTCTGGCATCCAATGATAAAGTATGCCAAGTCATTAATATCGTGGTGGCTGACATACCAGACGCTTAGAGTCTGGTCCTGAGCAGAGATTGGTCAGCTAAATTAAATGGATATTTCGCCTCGGATTGGTCACATCTGTGGTTGCCATAAAAGGGGAGTCCAAACCAGATTAAAATTTTAAGAGAGCCTCACATGAAGTACAATGTTACTCAACTGAATGAGAAGAATGTATCAGTCGATTCTGTGTTGGGCAACTATTTTCTCGAATTGGAACCAGGAAATTATCAAGCGGAAGAGGCCAGCGACACATCTGACACCCAGCCTGATCTCCTTTCGATTTTCTCAGGCTGATGAGGTTGATTGTAAAATAGTAGACTTAGCAGTAGGAATAAATTTACCTTCAGTAGTTAGTGATTTTTGGACTTTATTTTTTGATGGCTCAAAGACATTAGAAGGGTCAGGGGCTGGCTGCGTCCTTATTGATCCACAAAAGAATAAACATTTTCTTTCCTGTAGATTAGAGTTTGAATGTACTAATAATACAGCTAAGTACGAAGCACTGGTGCAGAGACTCAAGAAAGCGCTTGAATTGAAGGTAAGTAATTTGAAAGTTTTTGGGGATTCTGAAATTATTGTGAAACAAATCCGGGATCAAATCCACTGTATTTCTCCTCACTTGAAAGCTTACCAGAATGAGGTATGGGATCTGCTGAAACACTTTAATGCATTTAACATTACTTCAATTCCAAGAATAAAAAACGCGGTTGCTGATCTATTGGCCACATCAGCCGCTAGACTCGTACCCACTAATAACAAATGTTTCGTTGAGCTTCTTTTCAGGCCTTCTGTGCCGGATATGATCACCAACTTGCGGGTATTTGATGATGATCAGCAAATAATAGAATGCTTGACGAATGAAGAGGTGTTTAAAGGAGCAATCATAGATGATGAAGAGCATCAGGCTGAGATGAAATACGATAATTTCATCCCGAAAGGGGTCAGAGCGTTAGAAAAAATGTTTGACTTGAATGAAAAGTTCAGAAGACCCGCTAATGTGAAGACGCACAGCTCAACTCTGCAATTTGAGCTGATAAATTTGGGGACTGAGAACAATCCTAAGTTCGTGAATCTCGGTAAATGTTGCTCACCGGCCGAAAGGGAAAGGTTCGTCAGTCTGTTTAAACAGTACAAGGACGTATTCGCATGGACGTATGAAGAATTAAAAACCTACGACACCAGCATCATCAAGCATATCGTCCCTATTAAAGCAGGCGTCAAGCCATATCAGTAGCCGTTGAGGAAGATGCACCCAAAGTTGGAACCACTAATTCAAAGCGAAGTAAAGAAATTGTTAAACGCTAGGATTATTTTTAAAGTCAGGCATTTCGAGTGGGTGTTGAATCTGGTACCGGTCAGAAAAAAGTCGGGAGAAATCAGATTGTGCGTGGACTTAAGAAACTTAAATCGCGCCTCAGATAAAGACAACTATCTAGTGCCTCCCATGGAGCAATTGCTACAGATGGTTTCTGGTTCTGAATTGTTTTCATTATTGGACGGGTTCTCTGGCTACAACCAGGTGTTAGTAGCTGAGGAAGATAGATTGAAGACAATGTTCAAAACTAAATGGGGAACTTTTGCTTACAGAAGGATGCCCTTTGGACTGATTAACGCTGGAGCGACGTTTCAGAGAGCTATGGACATAGCTTTCCGTGGACTGATTGAACAAAGTGTCGTGGTATACCTTGATGACATCACAATATTCTCGAAGAAAAGAGGGGAGCACGCATTCCACCTAAAGCAAATTTTCGAACGCTGTCGAAAATATGGTATTTCCCTCAACCCTAAGAAGTGCGTATTCGCGGTCACAGAAGGCAAGTTACTGGGGCATATAGTTTCAAAGAAAGGTATATCTATAGACCCAGAAAGAATTAAGGCCATTGAACAAATCCCTATGCCCCATAATAAAAAGGGAATGCAATCCTTCATGGGGACAATAAATTTCGTACGTAGGTTTGTGCCTGATTTTGCCCAGACTGTTAAACCACTGCAGCAGATGGTCAAGCAAAATGCAAAATTTAAGTCGACCGAAACTGAGAAGAATGCTTTCAGTAAGATCAAGACTGTTGTTGCACATGCACCCTCTCTGAAAAGTCCAGACTTTGACAAAGACTTTATTATGTATACATTTGCATCCGATGATTCATTGGCAGCTGTGCTTACGCAAAAGGAGGATGGGGGTGATGAATTCCCAATATCTTTTATGAGCACTGGGCTACAAGGGACTGAATTAAACTACCCAGCCATTGATAAACAAGCGTACGCAGTGTTTAAGGCAGTGAAACAATTCAGACCTTATATATTAAAAAATCGAACCAAGGTAATAGTCCCTTACCCAGCTGTGAGATCCCTTCTCCTTCAGAAAGAGTTAGGAGAAAGAAGGGGCAACTGGGTAACATCCCTTCAAGAATATGACCTTGAATTCAAGCCAGCCACTATAGTGAAAGGTCAAGGGTTATGCAGATTGATGACTGAAAACAGAAACAACGAAGAACAAGCATGGGAAGATGAAGCCGAATTGCATGTAATGGATGTATGTCCTCTGTTTACAACTCCTGAGTCTTGGTATAGAGACCTTGTGCATTACTTGCAGTCAGGGTTGTTTCCAGATCATTGGAATTCCAAACAGAGAAGAGCTCTGCGTCTGAAATCAGCTCCCTACCAAATCATAGAAGGCGTATTATTCAGAAAGAATTATGATGGGATTCTCCTCAGATGTTTAGAAAAGGAAGACGCAGAGAAAGTAATGTCTGAATTGCACGATGGTCCGGTTGGGGGACATTATTCAGGGGACACTACAGCCCATAAGGTCCTCCGAGCTGGTTACTACTGGCCTACGCTCTTCAGGGATGCACATGCGCATGTCAAAAAATGTGACA
The DNA here is from genome assembly GCA_001517045.1 of Pseudotsuga menziesii. Taxonomy (NCBI): domain Eukaryota; kingdom Viridiplantae; phylum Streptophyta; class Pinopsida; order Pinales; family Pinaceae; genus Pseudotsuga; species Pseudotsuga menziesii. Next base: position 90,132 of record LPNX010996458.1, on the reverse strand, counting down.
CTTGCCAAAGATGTGGTGGGAGACAACCTAGAGCAGCAGCACCTCTAAAGCCTGTAATGATCACGGAACCATTTGGACAATGGGGGTTGGACATTATTGGAGAAATAAAACCAAATTCTTCCCTGCTGCACAAGTACATTCTCACTGCAACGGATTATTTCACTCGTTGGGTTGAAGCTATCCCACTGCGCAAGATAAATGAAGACGAAGTCATCAGCTTCCTACAAGATCATATCATGACCAGGTTTAGAGTTCCAGTTTCATTAGTATTTGATAATGCTAAATACTTTTCATCGATTAAATTAACTGCATTTGCTCATGACAAAGGGATAAAATTACATTCTTCTGCTAACTACTATACGCAAGGAAATGGTCTGGCCGAGTCCTCTAATAAAAACCTCATTAGAATTTTGAAAAAGACTGTAGTAGAAAACCAGAGAAGTTGGCGCTCAGCCTTACCCAACGCCCTGTGGGCTGACAGAGTCACCCCCAAGTCTGCCATAGGAGTATCACCCTATACCCTCGTGTACGGTAAGGAAGCCATCCTGCCTCCCAATATCATGCTACCATCTTCCATACTAGCTCAAGAGTCTAGGGGGTCGGATGATGAGGTTCTCCAAATAAGAATATATAATCTCCTGAAAGCAAAAGAGGCCAGGGCCAAGGCTAGAGAACATTTTCAACGACAGCAGGAGGTAGTAAAAATATGGTTTGACAAACATAAAGCTGGGAAAAAGGACTTGGAAGTGGGAGACCTAGTTCTCAAGTGGGATCATCCCCATGATGAGAAGGGAAAGCATACTAAGTTTCAGCAGTTATGGGTAGGCCCGTTTCAAATCTCAGCAAAACTTGGCACTGCAACTTATAAGCTGCAAGATCTACCGGGATGGGAGGAGAACTTGCCAGTTAACGGCTTGGTTCTCAAGCCTTACTTTTCTTGAGTTTTCTTTGAGTTTTTCAGTCTTGTACATAAATAAGCTGTTTGGTTGTTTTTTGAGTCATACTTTTATTTGGTTTCAATTTGAGTTGTTAATTTTCAATAAAGAGAACAAACTTGCAGTTGCCTGGAGGATATTAAGATCTGTTTGGAATAGCAAATATGTTGAGTGTCAGCCTGTGTGTTGTTAAATAAATTCTTCCAGCCTAACAGTTTTCCCGAATAAAGCTCTGTGTGCATTGAAGTCCTACTTAACCCCTGTGAAATAAACCAGATTCAAGGAGTCTGGAGTACTATGTCGGGGCTCCATTCACGTCACATTTAAAATGTTCTAAGGAGCAACAGCAAAGGACCCATGGAAAGAAGCAAGGTGAACAGTGTATTAAATATAAATGATCCCATGCCAAGAAGCGAATACCAAAAGGAAAATAAAGAGTCAAAACTTCTATAAAAGCATCATAAATCAAAGCGGATGCTGAATCATAAGTACTAAATTGCCAAAAGATCCTCTCCATCCGTGAGTTGAAACTTGAAGTACACCACTCACACAAAAGGACACTATGGGATAGAGGATCCTGAATTAAAATTCAGTAAGAAAGGCGTACAGAATGACTCAGATGAAAGGGGCAAAAGTCCCAAAGCACAAAAGTGTTAAAATGGCATGGGAACGAGGAACAAACGAATACTGCTGTCCACTATATGCTACAATCCTGTGGTGTCCACGTTGTTGGTTACCTGAAGACAGAGGTAATAATGAAACTCATTCTCTGGCCTCAACAGAGTTATCTGGACTTGAAGGTCTCGGTTTCCGCTTTCCCCAAATTGAACTAGCATCAATGATTAAGGTACACACTTCGGTCATTTGAGAAATCCGGATAGCTGGAAGAATTCATTTGATGCATTGTGGTTAAACAGTTTGTCACTCAAAGTATAATCACCCAGAGATCTAGGTTCACCAGGTAATCATCAGTTGTTGCAACTGCAACTTTCCTCCCCAAATTTCTTAAATTTGGGACCCCTCCTCATGATTTTGGTTTGATCGTTGAATCTTTTGAGTATTGATTTGTGTTTTATTTTTTAATGACTACAAAGCTTAATTCTTGACCAAGGTTTAGATTCTGATTGTGATGAAGTTTATGGTGAGCCGTAACTTTTATTTTTGTTTTGCGTATCAAACCAGTTAACTCTGTTGTGGTCGCCGTTACGGAGGTATGACAGTTCGCGGTCCTTTGTTAAATGTTCGTAGCTGACTGAAGCACTTAGTTTTTCCAAGTTTTTTCCATTGGATCGGGAGTCTTTCTTGTCTTGGTCGGAAGTTTTAACCTTTCTCCCGTCCGCCGTTGCAGCTTCTGAAGTTGTTTTGCCATCCGAAGTTCAAATCGTGCCGACGTCCGATTCGTTTTGTCTTCACTCGCTTGTCCGGAGCCTTTACCTTTCCGTCGTTGCGACTGAGAAGAGCTAGAGAGCTTCTGATTCGAGTATCTGCCGACGTCCGATTTAGTCCTCACCCACCCGCGATTAGCTTATGTTTTAGATCCTGGTCTCGTCTGCCGTTGCGGATGGAAAATGCCGTTCAACCGCCGATGTGACATCTCTCCGACGTTCGATTAATAGCCTCCCAGCCTGCTAGTTGGCCCACCTTTCCGATGTTAGGGATATCCCCAGTCTTCTTCATGGTTTAGTCATTTAAATGGTATAACGTGTTGTTCTGTTTTGTAACGTAAATCCGATAAATGATGCATCTCTGTTTTTGTGTAGGTGGATCTAAAGGATTGGTGGAACTACGATGGCGCGAAAGTATAGCTGAGCGTTTCGGCGTGGATCGAACCGAGGCTAGAAGGACAAGCGAAAGAAATGACAACATGAATGGCAACGGAGAAATGAAACCTGAAGATCTGTCAGTTACTCAATAGTTCGTAGAAGAATTTGAAGCGTTGGGAAGCTGAGAGGGGGACAGAGGAGGCAGCCCAAGGGTCGCAAATTGTAGTTTAAATATTTGAAAGTAGGAATGAGAAAGGGCTTTTTCCCTGGAAAATTTTGTAAATGTTTGCTTGTAAGAGGAACTACTTCGTTTTGCAAAGGAAACTGCAATTTTGCCTATTGGAGAGAGTGAGAAGTGGAATGTATCAATACAACTCAATGAATAATGTTGAAGAGGAACTATTTCGTTTTCAACTGGGTTTCATTTACTGTAAGAGTGTTTAATTTCCTGAACCTATGTTCTTGTTGAATGCTTTTCGGTATCTTTTGGGATATTTTCCACTGTGAGTAATAAAGGTTGTTTTATAAAATAATCGGTTATCTGGTTATTTAAATATCTGTGGGTGTTCATGTGTCTTGAAAGAAGTATTAGCTATCTGTGATTCTTCATTATGCATGTGCAAAATGTATTACTCACCAATAACTGTTGATTCTGCTCCCTAGGGATAGTTTAGGTAGTCAGTTTGCTTTTTGTTGTATGCGATTTGGATGCCCATGAGCCATAAGACGAGAAGTAAGAACCTGCGCATCACATTGTGACTGCTCCTGGCATCTTTATCACCCTGCATTTAGTTAGGCACTTGCATTTCATATCTTAAGTCAAAACACAAAAACTCGGTGGACCGGGCCGCAACCGATAAAGCCTTTGTTTTGTTACTTGACCTACGGTAGCCGAACCGCAAACCGGACAGATTCCCTATACCAAACATTCAACGGGATAGTTGGGAACGTTGATTGGGGAGAATCCCTTACTGTTGCCGCCTGCGATTTTCTAGGCCTCAACACCTTCGCCACCTCCTAGAGCTTTCCCTACGAAACCAACATGGCAGAGAAAAAACCCAAACCATGAGCAGAGGCCTCCTAATCAGCTATAGGTCACTAATGTGGTTGAAACTTACACGCCATTTTGTAGGGCATGTGAAGACCTTCATGAAGAATCTTCCTGCCATTATGCATGCTATATTCAAAACCATGGTTTTCCGGAGGGTTGTGGTCCTAAAGCATCATCAAGCGAGCCTGAGTACATAAACAATGTAGATGACATGCATGATATTTCTAGAGAAAGTTGGATAGAGGCAAAACAGTATTCAAGAGAGCCTGAGTACATTAACACAGTTGGACAGCTCCATCCTGTCACCACAGAAACCCGATGTCAAGTCGAAGATTTTAGTCAACAATTGGATAACCTCACTGAAAACTTTAGCACTAATCCTACTAATGAGCATAATGGTGATAGTTTGGAAGGTTTACTACCTTGTGACATTTTTTCTGAAGAAGATGACTAAGATCATGAGGAGAGATATAGCCAGGAAGTTGATACAAGTGAGTAAGAACCCCTTTATTCTGAGATGGATGACAACTACGAGACTTTAATTGAAAATCCAATCTTAAGAGTTTCATGTGATGAGAATCCTCCATGCTCTCCACCGGATGACAAATATTTGGAAAGTTGGGTCCCATGTGATATCTTTGAAACCCAACTTTTTGAAGAAGATTGTTTTGAGCAGAATGAGGAGTGTAGCCAGGGACTTGATACCAGTGATGAGGCATCTCTCATATCCGACATAGATGGTGATGATGACTATTGGACTTTTATTGAAAATCCAACCTATGATACTTTTGAAAATATTTTTGAGAATCTCATCTATGATGTGTCCAGCATGGGGAGTTGTTATTCTGAGACTTATAAAAAAGAGAAGTTGTAGTTTTCCTAAGGTCAGTTGGAATTGTATCTGAGTATCTGTAATAAGGATTTGGAGAAGCAGTGCGGTGAAGAGTCAAATGGGATACAACTAGTTGAAGTTCTTTCTCAACCATTGTCTTCACATATAGATGCTCCTTATGTTTTGGATCAGCTTCGGGCTTATACAATGAATTATTATTTGATAGGCCTTGATGATCAGCATGATGGAGTAGTCGACCTGCCGCATCATCTCGATTTGTATATCAGCGATATCCAGTCATGGGTAGAAACAGCCTGCGCGATCACCTACCAGTTTGGGAAGAAGTTTGACGACATTATTCATGCTTATGATTCCACATCTAGCCCGCCCATTTTGGATCATCATGCAGGTTTGCATTTTCTGGAAATTGTGTCCTTACTTTGGCTGGTAACCAAAGACAAGGAAAAACCTTTTTACATTAATAAAATGCTTAGGTGGTTACATTGGATTTATGATTACACCTAACCTTTTCTATATCATGCTTAGAGTAGGAAAATATCTCCTTAAAGTGAGCATTTACTTTAGCATTTTCTTTATGTACTTAGAAATAAATAAATTTTTCAGTGAAGTTTTTTTTCTTTGAATAAAACAACTTTTGGATCATTGACTCTTTTTCATAAAACTTGTGCTACTAAGGTTTTTTTGTCAAGTTGAGATGTTTTTACAGGATATGGAAACCAGAGATTCTGGGGTTCTCGTATGCTCTCCTTGCATAAGAGACTAGATCGAGCACACGTCCCGCAGTTGGAGCCTGATGTTATCCAACTTTTTGTACCAATGTTGGGTTACCTGAGGAGCCGCCGGTTGACAGACTTGTTCAAAGTCTGATTCCAGTGTATCAGTTGATCCGTCTGCTTGTCTAGCAATATTGGCTAGTCACTTTTTTATTTGAATAATTTTGACCATGGCCCCGCGGGGTTTGTAATAAAATGTGCTAGTAGGATATTTTTGAGTGGTTCGGTTTTTTGAGACAATAGAATCTCAAATATGGTATTCGAGAGAGTTTTTTGCCCTTGACAATTATGCTTTACCTTCAGCCGAGTATAATTGACGAGGTTTTCTCCCGCTTCCTCCAAAGTTGGAATGCCCGATGTTGAATTCTGGGCCTTGGGGGGTTATTAGAGCCCAACTGAGTGTTATAAGCCTACTAGACATTATTTAGATAGATCATGGGCATGTCCTAAGTCATCTGGACACAAAAAAAATTCGAAAAAATCTTTTTCGAACAGTGAAAAAATATTTTTTAATTTTTAATTAATTTTCCTAAGTTTTTTGGGTTAATTTTTCCATAAATTAAATGGAAAAAACCCGTTCATGATCCGGACTCAGAATTCAGTGATTGAAGGCTCTAACCTTAAGCCAAAAATCATTCTTCATCAGCCAGCCAGTCAAAACCAACTTTCAGATCAGCAATCGGACACATAATGCATTTTTACTCAAAAATGTCAGTTTTGAGTAAAAAATGATTTTTATTAAAAAAATTATTTTTATTAAAAAAAAATGATTATTTTGGAAAAAACTAAAACTCTCCAAATTAATCCAAATTTAATAAAATAAAATGCTAAATGACATTTCATGGAACACTTATGATGATTGGAGTTATCATAACTCAGCTTCAGTCATCATTAAGAGAGCAATTAATTTATTGTCAGTTATCAGACATGTCATCTCCAGCTAAAGATGAGATGGAGAGCTCTCATTGGTCTGGTGATTTGATCGAAGTAAAGACTGAAGCTTACACCATCAATGGGCTTCCCAAACCTAGCTCAGGCTCCTGCCAGACCTAAAGGATGAGCTTACCTACATCCAGACTCACACATGTGGCATCATCCTTGGCTTGTTTTTAGTGCACAGGTTTGGAGTGGGGGCGCCTTGCCTGGGTGGAGGCCTCCCCACACTCTCGGTTCTCCAGTTTAGGTCTGAGCTCTTTGTTAGGTGGCTAAGCTGGTTATGGTTGATTTTATGGTTTTATGGTTTTAGCACTCTCTCATTTGTTGAAAAAGAGGCTCTTTCAGCTCTATTTGCATGGAATTTTGTAGCAGAGTTACTCTGAGAAATTGTATCGAGCATTTGCTTTAATTTGTTAATAAAGATCAGACTTTGGAGGTCCATGAGCTCTTGGATGTGGTAGTTTTTTGCAATTGGTTGAGGTGATATTGTCTCTAACCCCTATTTTTTTTAATGCTTATGTAGGATTAAATTGTTTATTTGTTAGCTCAAGAGGGCCATTGTTGGCACAGTAGAACAATCATTTGTAGTTCAACTTGATTGTTTATGCGAAGTAGATTAATATTTTGATGGACATGAGTAATCAGTATATACGTAATGTTGATCATGATTCAATTTTTTTAGCATACTAGCATGTATTTTGATCTCACGTTTTGTGTTGAGTTGTAGTGTGTTTTCAGGCTTCACAGGTTGAAGAAGGGTGTGAGCTCAGCTGCTTCTATCCCAGACTTCAAGCAACCTTTTTAATATAACACTTTCATTGCAGGACCTACAAAGATCTTCTTCTTCAAAATACAAAAAGAAAGCTGGGAGTCTAGCTCTCTCTCTTGGGTTCCATCCATAATTTCAAATACTTTCTTGGTTACCGAGCTTCCCTCTTCTAGTTCTCTCTTTGCTCCTTGATCTCCTTGTTTTTCTTGCTTGCTAGTCTTTTTCTCCTTGCTTGGTTTTTCCCCTTCTTATCGTTCCTTCATCGCTGCCCTCTTTTCACTCAACTTTGCAGCCATCTTTCTTCTCTTTTGACAGCCCTCGTTTTACCTAGTTTTCACCCATTTTTTCATGCTATGGACAGCTCTATTTTTCCTCCTTGTGGACAGCCCTCTTTTGACTGTTCGCTGCCCTTTTTTTTACTGTTTTACAACCCCCTTTTCTCCATTTTGGACAGCCCTAGCATGCCCTACTTTTCCTTCATTTTTGCCCTTTTTTTGCTCTAGTTTTTGGGCCCTCTTCAACCTTGTTTGTGGCCTTTTTGTCCACTTTTTGTTTGTTGTCCTGTTTTTCATTTTTTATGACAGCCATTTGTTTTCTCTTTCGCTGTCTCGTTTTCTTAAATTTTTGTCTTCCTTTAGCTTCATAGTTGACTGCCCTTTTTTTCCCCTTCTTTGGTTTTGATCCTCATTTCGTTTTCTTGCCTTATTTCCCTCATCTTCCTTTGTTTCAGTCCTCTTTTCATTTTTGCTCTTTCTCTCTCTTTCAAATTTCCTCTTCCCTTTTTTTTGAAAAGTTTTGAGAAAAATTAAAAGTAAAAGTAAAAGTACTCTCCTTTTTTTTACACAAGTCCTAATATTAAGTAGAGTGATTTTGCTTTCATTTGAAAAGTCATTTCAAGGATTAAAATCTTTAAGACAATTTGTATAAAGTTTAATAAAAAATATTGTGTTTGAGTGGGGTTTTTAAGTCCCCACTCTCATCCTCCCCCATTTGGGGAGGCTTGTGTTGTGTGTATGCTTAGATTAGTGCTTGTTTTCATCATTGATTATATCTCATGCTTAGATCATTAATTGTTGATTCATCACTTCTAGATCATTAATTAAGTTGATTACTCTGTTTTAAATTGTCTACCATTCTAAGTAAATCAACTGTGCAAATCTCTTGAATCACACCATAAGATAAATCAAGAGTGCTCTCTATCGGAGAGTTGTCTTTTCATTGTTTAATAAGTTAATCAGTTAATCTTGAAAGTCTCTTGAACTTGTTGTAATCCAAGTCAAGAGCACTCTCTATCGGAGAGCATTCCCACTGCATATCCTTGCATCAAGCATATAGATTAACTAAGTCTCTTGAACCACTGTCATAAAACGAGGTCAAGAGCGCTCTCTGTCGGAGAGTTTTAATTAATTAACTTAATAAAATTCGCAACTCACATCCCTTTAATTAATTAACTCCCTTCCCCCTTTGCCGGAGTATGCTTTGACCGATCTTCGATCGGAATACCCAGAAACGGCATTGGATCTTTAAACCCCACGAGAGAAACTTAACTAAAACTTTTCCCCATAACCAACGCACCGGCGTTGTTCGATAAATACCGAGGCATGTGGACAAATTCCAAGTGTGGGCGCCGGGCTACCTAATCTGGGCACTGGTAGTTAAGTTATTGAACACTTACCTTTGACCCCAGACAGGTCCGTCATGTCTTCGAACGGAGCCACTAAAGGTATTACCGGTTAGGACATCCAGCCACCATAAGTGAAGATCACAAACAAAAAACTCTTAAAACTTACCAAGAGCACTTGCAAAACCTAACATTCACTGGCATCTTTTTGGGATTCACATGTTTACACTCAAAGCATCTCTGATAAGTTGACTCCATAGGCACTGGTCCCATCTTTTAGTTGTTGATAATCTGGGCCATTTGTCCATCGAATGTTTGATTATAAATCATATATGTGAACGCTTTATCTATTTCGTGAAGCTCTCAAATATTTGTCTATATTTCAATTCCGGTGATAGCAACGTGGATTGCTTTGTCTTGTGTTAAATTCATCACCTTAATCATCTTAAATCACAATAACTCCTAAACAACACCCATCCGCATCTGAAACATCTAAAAATTAACTTAAACATTGAGCCATAGAAAACTCTTTGTTAAGGACTACCCCCCTTGGCTTCGTTAGGAGTTAGCCTAAACGGACGAGCTAGGAGTAGGTGACAGTACCTAGCTCTGTGCTTGTCCCCAAGGTCACACCTCTCCCACTTTCTCAAGTGAGAAGACAGTTTTTAGAAGATTTCTGCTGCTGGTGTGCAATCGGCGGACAACAGGAAGTACAGCGAGTGTGCTGCAGGTTGTATCCCTTCATTATGTTGGACGGTATAATAATAAAAGCATTAGCAATTTTTGAGTGGACGTAGCACATCTTGGGTTAACCAAGTTATATTGGTCTCTCTTGTAATGTTTTATATGTTTTAATATTTGCTTCTTGTTTATTGTTATTGCTCTACAATCCCATTTTTCTAACACACTAAAAAGCACTAAAGACCAAAAAAATAGCACACTATGGTATGAAGAAGAAAAAATGTATTAAATAAATTTCGATTTCCATAACATATACAATTATAATTTAACCATGGTGTTTCCTAATTTATAATTTGAAAACCTGAAAGTTAAATAAAACATACAACCTAATATATTCAACGAATGTGACACCCACAAACTTCACAATATTAATTACAATCAACCTTGATATAATGCCTCTGCACTTAGTGTGATCAGCTGGGTTCAAAAACTCTGGTTAATGTGAGTTTGCGCTTGTGATGATCTTCACCCTCTGAAGACGAACAATCTTTATTTGAGTCTATATGAAGAGCTGGTTCTTTTGAAGTCGTGTTCTCGTGCGCGTTCGGTCTTGGTTTCTCTTGGTATTAGAGCCAACGCGACATTTGTATCATCTCTTTTTACTTGTAATTTTCAGAATCACTTTTAATCAAATTCCAGTACTACATTCTGAAAATATATCTATGCATTAGTAATCTGAGGACAGAGTTCATTTCTTGTTGTAAAACTATCTGTGTGAAATAGTTTTGATATCCGAGTCCATTTCAAAGTTTTGGGGGCTATAGTCATTGGTTTCAAGCGTCGTAAGTCCACTAGTGTTGTCTCTTAGTATACCTGTAGGATATCTTCAGGCCCAAAACCATTTCTTTACTGCCCGATTTGGGAAAGTGTTCCATGGATCCTTCAATGGACTCTGTAGAGTTGACATCTCTGGATTTCCAATCTGCAGATCAAACTACAGTCTCTCTAGCTGAAAAGAGATCATCCTTTCAAGCTTTGGCCATCATAAGTAATCCAAACTGCATTAGAGTTGGGCTATAGTCATTGGTTTCAAGCGTCGTAAGTCCACTAGTGTTGTCTCTTAGCATACCTGTAGGATATCTTCAGGCCCAAAACTATTTCTTTACTGCCCGATTCGGGAAAGTGTTCCATGGATCCTTCAATGGACTCTGTAGAGTTGACATCTCTGGATTGCCAATCTGCAGATCAAACTACAGTCTCTCTAGCTGAAAAGAGATCATCCTTTCAAGCTTTGGCCATCATAAGTAATCCAAACTGCATTAGAGCTTGGAGCTAAAGGTCAAAAATCCAAACATGAAAGAAGATACTCATTTGGAATGATGAGTATTCAAGAAGATGACCAAAGACCAAAATTCATTTTTGGTCAAGAAATGGAAGACCAAGTTGAACTCAACGAGTTAAAAGAAATGGTCTCCCAGTTTAAAAAAATGCCGAATGCCCTATCAAATAAATATTTATCAGCATCCAGAATCTCTAAAAGAGAGTGTTGGATCTTCAAACCCAACCAATCAAGAGCACAACCATCCTAAGATAACAAGACTTCCTCCTTCTTTTGATATAGAAATGTCAAAACTTCCTAACACTTCTCCTTCGTCAATTCCTCATTCTTTTAGTTTTGGAATAAATGGAATGAAAAATCCGATCTCCCAAATCCTTGATCAACCTGTGTTGAACATACAATGCCAATCCCACGCCCAAATGCAAACATTTATTTAGCTTCTTTCAAATTGGATTTTATACAAAAAAACACAAGACACCACAATAACTGGCCAACAATTAGCACTCCACCTAGTTGCTGGATTTTCAGGATTAGCTTCAAAATGGTGGCGTTGGATTCCCCAAGAATGTTCACTATTTCTTTTTTGTTTAAATATGGTTATCTTTAAATGATAGCAAGTGAAAAGAGGATGTGCATACTTGATGCTATTTTAATTCATCTTTGTTCTTCTCACAAAAACATAAATAATTCTATTGTCAACGCATCTCTGAAATAAGCTTGTTTCTCCTCTACAATTACTTATCTCCTTGGCTAACGAGACACCCACTAAAATGCCTTAGACGTACTATAAACCTAGATATCACTATTATGTTGATATTCTGTCCATTCTCAAACTATAATGCGTAGCTTATCCCTTTGATAAAAAGGCATCCCTATGATGATAATCACAGCTCCTACAAGCAATAGAATTATATGTTATTGTATTGATAAGGAATTTATATCTTACCTTTTGGAGATGGAGATGGAGATGGAAGGATAAATTTTCTAGATTTTAAGATGTGTAGTGTATGTCCAAACAAGTTGGGTGGTCACATTATTTCAGTTAACTATAAATAAATTGTTAGTTGGGCAACTAAATAAGCAATTACAATGGCTATAAGCAACTAACTGCTAGCTTACTATGTGACTCCTTATCTTAATGACAAACCTTCATTTAACTACAGGTCGATGGGTTGGTTGCGCATGAAAACAAGAATAAATAAATGATAATATTCTCGCCATTGCCCAAAATCCTCCATTTATAATGGAAAGTATATGGCAAATTCCTCCATTAATCAAAAGCAATTGGCAACCAATTTCTTTATACACCAAGTCTTCTCATAATAATGAGTCATACCAATTTCTAATGACCTATGATCTAAACCAATTTCTTTATACACCAAGTCATCTCATAATAACAATAATGAATTTATGTTCTCTCATTATTATTTAATGATGTTTGTTAAAATCCTAATAACAAAAATAACAAGTAATACCCAAACATCTAATAAATAAACCTACTTATCTTACCGAATGGGTCACAAACAAGATTGTGAAAGTCCTCGAAACAAAAAAGATAAAACTCATTCAAACCATTAGAGACCATTAGACAAAAGAGAGATCCATTAAAGACCCTACTAACAAAAGACAACACAAAGGCGTGTTGGTTTTATCTTCTTACTCAAAAGATGCAGGTGAATCAATTTGCAACAATAATAACAAATACAACAACACGAAACAGCCAAACCTAAACCTAAACAGCCACTCGTTTCAGGTGTTGACATGATTCTCAAGTATAATCTATAGGTCAATCGCAATAAACTAATGCAATTTCCAAACCTGAACAGCCACTCACTTCAGGTGCACTTGATCCTCAAGTACAATCCATAGGTCACTCACAATAAACTTACATTAATTCGTGAATCTCATGACAATATAGCATATGTAAAATTAATACAATCTAGTGTGATTAATAAATCTAATCCCAAATTAAAAAATATCCTAATAACCTTCATCTCTAATTAATATCGAATAATATTATATTATAATGTAATCCCTCTAAATACAAATACATTAAAAAAATTTACAATTTATCTCAAATTATAAATTCCAAAAACCTAAAAATTAGAACAAGCAATTTATAATCCTAGTTTCCTACAAGCAACCAATGTACACTCTCACGCTATGTCTACATCCTAAAAATTATTATTAAAAAATTAGATCACCAACTCCTAAAAATAATTATTAATAAATTAGATCCTCAACTCAATAAAGACCAACACCATCCAAATGACGAAACATGTTTTGGATTCAAATCATCAATAACAAAATGACCACTATCGATTTTATGGAAGAAGAATTTAAAACCAACCATCTTAAAAATCTTGCAACAAATCATAACAAGAAAAATATAAATATAGAAAAGTCTAGCAGTCACAATAATGGAGACAGAAAATAAAAGATGAGAAGAAAAACTCTAAAATCCCAATTGCATATTTGAAATTATCATTAAAACTTAATTGATAATAATGAGAAAGAGCCAACCAATTTTTAAAGAAACAAAACAAAACATTATATAACAAGTTCATAAACTAATTCGCTGAAAAATCATGTGAGATTAAAAGCAAAGCACCACAATGCAATAAATGAAGAACATCAACAAAGCATTCATTCAATACATAATACTCACTATTAAAGTATGCAGTATGGTCTAGTTCAATTATGTTTTTGGTTGTCTACTTGTGATATGTTGAATTACAACATTCATCAAAGATTATGTTCTATTGTGACATTCATCTTGTGATGTTTGCATTATCGTTATGTTCTTTAATGGTCTATCAGATTGTGAAATTCATTTAAAAGTCTAGCAAAAGTTGTCACAATACTATTTATCAAGTGCCATTTTTTGTAGGGACATTCCTCCATGGTTATATCACATTCATGTTATTCCAACAAAGAGAACAATGTTTGAAAGAAGCTTTTCAAAATTAAACATGATAAAATTGATAATAAATCATGATTTTTAATGAAGACAGGGTTTATTTCTTAGTGCACCTAATTGCTCAAAATGAAATTAGGTTGGAAGGTTATTTATGGTGTTAAGTTCTCTACTAATATACAATCATTTCATCCTTCATGTTTGAAGGGCCAAAAACCCTTCAAAATTGAAATTGAGACCAGAGACTTCAAATTTGATGACTACTCCTATCCCATGTTTTTACAAACCATGTACATTTCGCAAAACACCAACCATTCTGAGGCTGACCAAAGGGCTGAAAACTATATACCCTTCAAATTGAAATTAAGGCCACTAAAAATTTCATGACTGAACCCCCTCTCCCATGTTTTGGGAAACATGTACCTTCCACAAAACATTGACCACTTGAACCTAGCAAATAAAAGATATACTTCATGTATAATAATGTCATTGTATGATTACTTTCTGAAGGCCATATTTGTCATTTGTATGGATATCAAGGTCATATTTGTTATTTGTATGGATAACAAACCTGTAGCATGGATAATACACTTGTAATACTTAATAGAGTAACCTGTAGCATAGATAATACACTTGTAACGCTTGATAGAGTAGATAAATGGATATATTGCATGTAACAAGCATAAACAAGAGCACATAAATTGAGTTTAAATTATTATATTGGATATATCAGAAATGATGTTGGGCATGCAAACTGATTGATTAGCCAAATTAAACTATAAAACATGTTTCCAAAAGCTCTAAACTATAAACAACTTTCATGACAAAAATAATTATCAATGAAATGATTCTCATTCATTGCTTCCATAAGATATAATGCCTATCAGGAGTGGGTCAAGGCACAAAGTGATCAAGATACCCACTATGTTATTAAAGTATATCACATTGACTCATTTATTATTATAGTGGCTAAAGGCAAAAAGAGAACAAGGCAATATTTTATAATGTCACTGTACGATTACTTTCTGAGGGGAATATTTGTTATGTGTAAATATCAAGTCATATTTGTTATTTGTGTGTATATCAATGCCATAGAAAAGGTAATACACTTGTAGCACTGGATAGACTAGATAAGAGAGTATATTGCATGTAAAGAGCATAAACTTGAGCATATAAATTGATTTAGATTTACCATATTAGAGCATAAACTATATTGGAGCATAAACTAGAGTATTGAGAAATCAGTAACCATAAACAATTTTCATTATAAAAATAATTGTCAAGTAAATTATTCTCATTCATTGTTTCCATATCATATGCCGCCTATTAAGAGTGGCACCAGGCACAAAGAGATCCAGGCAACCACTATGTTATCAATGTTTCACATTGATTCATTTATGCCGACTTTTAATGGTGTGGCTCAGCTCAAGGCAAAAAGATATCAAGCCAGCCACTATGTTCTGAAAGTTTCACATTGATTCATTTATGCTGCCTTGAACCACTCATGAAGGGCAACATATCTTACTGTTATATTACAATAAAATCTGGTCCATTGTCTAAACATAAATATGCTAACAATGAAAAACAATCATACCCATGGCCTAAACATAAATATGCAAACAATAAAAACAATCATATCCATGGCCTAAAACATAAATATGCAAACAATCAAATACCAACATATCTTTCTATTTAGAATTTACTGTTACAACATAATCTGAACATAATTATACAAACAATGAAAAACAATCATATCCATGGCCTAAACATAAATATGCAAACAATCAAAAACCAACATACCTTTCTATTTACAATTTACTATTACAAAATAATCTAAAATCTGGTCCAAACAACATATCTTTCTATTTACACCAACATACCTTTCTATTTACAATTTACTATTACAAAATAATCTAAAATCTGGTCCAAACAACATATCTTTCTATTTACAATTTACTGTTACAAAATAATCTAAAATCTGGTCCAGTCTAAACATTTTGTATACTAGTTTATTAGATTAAACTTCAGTTTTGATCCAAGTGATAAATGACAATCAAGTTTATTTGAATACCTTTCTATTTACAATTTACTATTACAAAATAATCTAATAATCTAAAATCTGGTCCAAACAACATATCTTTCTATTTACACCAACATACCTTTCTATTTACAATTTACTATTACAAAATAATCTAAAATCTGGTCCAAACAACATATCTTTCTATTTACAATTTACTGTTACAAAATAATCTAAAATCTGGTCCACTGTCTAAACATTTTGTATACTAGTTTATTAGATTAAACTTCAGTTTTGATCCAAGTGATAAATGACAATCAAGTTTATTTGAATAAACTTTAGTTTTGATCGAAGTGATAAATGTCAATGAAGTTTATTTGATTAAACTTCAGTTTTGATCCAAGTGATAAATGACAATCATTGCAGGATAATATGACACTCGTATTCATGGAAAAGAGCTACCGAGGCCCGGAACCAAGATAATAACTTTAACCAAAGAGCATTATGCTTTCATCTTTCTTAAACAATTAATTCAAATCTGGCTGGTAAGAATAATTCATAAAATCAAAATTTTGATTATAATAAGCCGACATTGTGAAACAAACACAAATAGCCTCGTTTGAAAAGCAGAAGACCCTTGAATAACCCTGATTAACAATAGTAGAATATACGACTCCACGAACGAAGATTGCATAACAAGGGTACTACATGATAGATTAATCGTATAAATTTAAAACGCAAAAGTAAAAACAAAACCCAAGTATTAAAACTTAACAAGTCTCGAAAATACAAAATATGGTCCAAATATATATTCAAAAAGTTCCTTGAATTTTTCACATGCAAATCTTTAAACCATTTAAAAATACAATTAGATGTCAGTTAAAATAAAGACACTAACGATGACAACTGTATCTGATCAATTAATTCAACCAATGATAAACTAATTCATCCAATTATATAGAGGCCCCTGAAGTATTAGGCTACAATAAAACTCGACAAATAAAGCTTTTCACCATTTCAAATAAAAATTTAGCTGTCGTTAGCAATAGTTAATTCAACATATTATAGAGGCCCATGAAATACTCCGGCTATAACAACTCATCAGGTAAATTACTTTGATCCAAATATAAATACAATGGATAAACAGGGTAAATAGAAATATATAAATGTAATGGAATTATTTCAAGTAAAACTTCAATTTTTAAATAATTAACATAGCAACAAACTATGACCAAAGTAGTGATCTTCAACACCATTAGAAATGCAAAACTAAAGGCCTCCTAAACTGCAGTTCTCCCAAGGGTTAAAGATGACACCAGACAATCAAGCAGATATATAATATACTCGAATCCTTTTCATCATCCAAAATATGCAGATAAAGAGCTTAAAATATAAACTCTATAGTAGACAATAGAAAACGAACTTTGCAATGTTGACAAGGCTATCCTCGTAAAAGGAAATGGGATTCCTGATCAAGTTTATGAACTCCTACTTTTTCGTATGCAACGCATTCACATAATTACGAACTATCAATATCAATGGTCACTGAAAATTAACTCTGGCAAACACGCTTGCCAATAAGTTAAGTTTTTGCATACAAACAACTCCTTCCGTTTCGAGTCTTGTCAGCCATGGTGATTTGATGCAGGAAATATCTTCGAAATTTTAATGAACTGAAGATTTCGAGAGTGCAAAATCTGCGTAGCTTTGGATACAAGAAAATGGGTTCCAATAGTTTGCTTCTAAGAAATAAATAGCCTTGACTTAGAATTTCTTTCAAGGTTGTTTGCTCTCATAAGTTCCTCGGCATCACGGGATGCCATCAAAGACCACCACATCATAAACTCTCCAGGACATCATGCAAAGAATATCATCTCCATACAAGATCAAATCGATCCTGGAAGACAAAGCTTTTTATAGTCATTAAACTATCCAAGGTATAGCAATCAACCCTCTTTTGCTACGGGTGCTAGGTTAGTTCCGTTCCCTGTGTAGTTGACTAAATGATTTATACTGGGATTGCAACGTATACAAGGCTCTAATGAACCTAACTATGGGTTTGGGTTAAACCTCCCTCGATAAGACGGCTAGGCAACATTCCAATTCTTGTGGCCCATCTAAGAGTTTCAAAATCGGTTGGCTGGAAGAGTCTTGCATATTCAATGCGAAAGACAGTTGCTGCGTTCTAACGTTTGAGAGGGTTTAGGGAACTCTATGGTTGCTAAGTTCCTTCCTGACTTTAATGACAACTATCTAAATATCAAAATTTCATGTATTTCAGTTATTATGGCATATCCTTTAAATTATGATAAACGCCAGTAATACTAATTTTTTGAGGGGGGGAATAAATTGAAAAGCAAATAATTAGACTTGGACAGTCGAATGTAACGGCTGAAACAAGATGTGCAATACTAGAGCAATCATCTAAAGACAACAATTACAGAGGCAAGAAAGCTGTCAGTGTAAACAATGGGAAGAGGACTTTAAAAAAAAATGGGAATGGAGTTTGTAACCCAGGGTCCATTACTGGGGCCCTTAATTCCCATGAAATTGAAAAACAGGGCTGCATTTTCCTGTGAAAAAAAATTTAAAAAAATAACATAAGAAATTTAAAATTACAAATAAACTGTACCCTCCCATCTCAGAATTGAATTACAACATTGTTCCTGGTTTTCTAAAGTCTATCCACTACAGAGCGCTCTACATGGACTGTGTAATGAACAGATGGTGAAAAATAGACCACAAAGAACAGTGTTGGATATAATGATAAGACAGCGCCTCAAGACAATCTATGCTCGGGTCAGAATATATCAAACAGTATATCTATGCTCGGGTCAGATAGCTGTGTTCTTGACAGATTATGCTACATCTCACTTGCTTCAACAATATGTTAACCACCTCAGCCAAGAGCATAATAAGCATGACATGAGCGATGGAATACAACATTCCTTCTTGACATCTTTAAGATTTCCGAGTCTTTGATAGTTTGATTTTCTACTCATCTCAGTTAAAAACCAAAACTATACTATATGGTGGATTAATTCAACAACATTAAAATTATATATTCAAAAACAACTTGAATAAAAACTGAATAAATCAAACAAAGAAAGGAAGTCACTCAAGTATTCAAGCCATCTTAAACTTTAACATCATAAACTCGAAAACACAATAATTAATCCAAATAAAGTTGGAATGAAAAACAGTTTAATATCCAAAAGAGGTCGAAGCTGTACAAATTCTTAATTAATCCTCAAGCTTTTGATCTGATAGGCATTTGACTGTACAGTAGCGGACTCAATATTCGTAACAGACTATGCACATCAAAACTGTCAAAATTGACAATTACAAGTTGAATCAACAATATAGAGAGAAACACCGAAGTCTGAGAATCAAAAACATCTTCTAATGAGAGAAAAGATATCCCATAAGAGGTTAATTCGTGATTCAAACCTATGAGAGCTTCATTCGTTCATGTCAGCAAACATGGAAGATCGAGGGCCAAGAACAGCACGTCAAAATAGCCCTCACAATTGTTCAAGTCATTAAGAAAAACCATCAACAAAGGAGAACAGAGCCAGGGAACAGCACTCAAAATAGCTCGCCAAAAATAGCACCCAAATCAATCCATCCATACAAGAAACCCCAATATGTAGCTATATGAATAAGATTTCAGATGTTTAGACAGACCCAAAAGAGAATGTGAACCAAAGTTTAGAAGGGTTATTACAATTTATTAATTAAGCCTCGCGCTTGACTTAATAAGCTTGTAATATTTTAAGTGTAGTATACCAGACTCGATGTTCCTAGAGTACTAAGTACAGTCAAACGGTCAAAATGACAAGTATTAGAAGTTCCATCAACACAGAGAAACATCAATGGCTAAAAAACAAGAAATCTTCGAATGTGAGAAAAGATATACTATAAGAGGGCAGTTCATGAATCAAACCAACCAATGCTGCATTCGTTCACGTCAGCAAACATGGACAATCAAGTGCCAGAGAACAGCGTGCCAAAATAGCACTCGAAATCATTAAAGACAACAAGAAAATCTCATTCTCTATCTATATGAATAGCATTCCAGATGTTTAGATATACAACCAGAAGAGAAAGATAGCCATAGTTTAGTATATGTATTGCCATATACAGCACTATATATAACTAACAAATACACTTAAGATATATGCCGAGTGTTAAGTAAAGAGCAACTGTCAAATATGAATGCTTTGAAATGTACAAGTCAAGCCTACAAAACTGCCATTGTTAAGAAAATAAACAGATGCAGCAACCACAAGTTGAACAGACTACAGAACCAACCTCAAAAAATAGTCATAGAAAGTTTAATGAAATCAGAACATGTAAAAAAGAGAACCTATACCCTCAACCCAATAGAGACATTTCTTGTCTGAAAGACTTCAGCATAAAAACAAATTTCCATACAACATTCAAACCATAAACTTATCAGACATAATATATTTCCCAATGCCTAAAAAAGCTAGTAAACACATACATATACAAAATTCAAACACAATGAATCAGAGCCAACAGGGCATAATAGGCATTCCGAATCAGGACAGAATTAGCATGATTAGCTAATTCCAGATCAATAAAATGTAGATCAACCAATTATTTTTTCAATCAAATAGAACAATTTATACATCTAAAGTTAAACTTTAAAACACGGCAAATGAAAAATACCAGAACATAGATCATCAAATAATCTCAGAACAGTTTTACCATAACAAATTTAAAAGTATCTATTTCATCAACTAAAGCAGTTATCAGAAGCTCTATCATATGTATTCAATTAGACGCCACAAAATGACTAAGCAAAATACAAGATATATGCCAACAGAGAGATTTAAAGAAAACAACTTGTCTACGATGACTTGATCATGTTTTTTAAAACATTAATAACACGATCAAAGCAGTCAATAACATGTTTCACGAATAACTACAGACATGGAAGTACCCAAGGCATTCACTTCTAACGAGTGAATCTCCATTTAATCTATGACCCCTACAAAAGAAGGTAGGAAATAACAAAATCATCTATCGCTGGCTAATTAGTCAAGTTACAAATTCTTCCAACTTCAAGCCCAGCACTAATACAAGGCCTTCAAGATATTTACTCTTGGTCATCATCCTGAAACAAAACAAAATGAACCAAATTGATGCCATGCAGATAGTATTGAAATATAAATCAAAATTACAACCATTAAAAAGACGACTCAAGCAACTGAGGTTAAGATACCTCTCCACTTTCTTCGTCATCCTCATCATTTACCTCAGACTTAGACTTGTCTGACTCTTCTGCACTATCAGCTGCAGCGCTGGACTGCAAACCAAACAAAGAATGTTTTTATAATATAAGCATCAATCGATACCACAAGAATCAAAATCAGCAAAAAAGTGTGAAGACTATACTTGTTTGTTGTTGTATGCTGCCATGTTCTTTTCATACTCGGTTTTCCTTTTAGCAGCCTTGGCAACAAACGGGGCCTTGTCCTACAAAAACACACCAACAATAATCATAAACAAAGCAACAATTAACCAAATATCAAAATATTATGTTGATGGACCTCAATCTATGATTTATCAAGCGAACTCACTGCTTCTGACATTGACTTCCATTTGTCGCCTCCAGCTTTGCCCACCTAATTAGTGTAAAATATACATTGTAATTAGCGTAAACAATGGTATACAATTAGAGCAAACACTTCGAAATTGAACTTAAAAATAAAACATATTTAAGAAATAAGCGATTAATAAACAGAATATGAAACTAGGAGGCCATTTGTTGATTACACAACTGATAAGAGTAAATAGTGTTACACAATGTACAATATAGGAAGTGGAACATCATCAAAACAAACGAAACAAAAAAACCAAAATAAAATGATGTTGCTCTGCCAAATACGAAAACAGTAATCTTCAGGGGAAACTAACTACTTACAACAGAAACAGACTTGACATTGGGATTCTTTTCCTTGTAGGTTTTCCTGAACTCCTCCCTGGAAAAGAGAAAATGGCTGTTAGATCAATTATGGTCACCTACGCTCACTAGACAAAGTTCCAAGATAAAATTTGCGAGAAATCAAACACTTAGTACAAGAGTAAATTAATTATCTTATAAAACCAAAGCATCCATTGGCTTTGCAAAACCATTTAAGTTAAATGCCTAGCATCGTTATATGTATACACTTAACTCCAGAAAACAAAACACATTCGTAACCTAAGAAAAATGTCAGTAATCGTAAGGCACAAAATTCAACTTACATGAATACAAAGAAGGCACTTGCGGGTCTCTTTGGTTTGTTAGGATCCTTGGCCGCCTTGCGACCTTTCTTCTCCTGCCTACTACTTGCCTTTGGATCTTTTGTTGCAGTTTTTCGCTTCCCAATAGTTCTGTAAACAATTTTTAACAGATGAGCACATGCATGCTAGTAGGTTAAAGAAAAAACAAAAATACAGCCTGCCCTGTAAGTTCGATTTTATATGTATACCAAAGTCAACTTTCCTGAAGCCGAGTCAGTTATTCTATCTGCTGCTTAATAAACAAAATTAAGCTATTCAAGTATAAATTTACAGTGAAGTACATCTTAAGATGAAACCAGACATTTCGGAAGTAAACACATAATCTGCTAATAACAATATAAAACTATTAAAATGTGATTGAGCATACTTGTCCTCAACTTTCTTGAGCGTGCTGGACGCCTCGTTTTTTGCTTTAGCTCCCTTCATTGAAATAACACTTGCTGCACATGAACCAATCTTATTAGAAATTTACATTACCTCCAAAACGTCGAAATACTACAGTAGATTCCCTCGAAACTACCTATTTTAATATCTCTTCAAGAAGAATAAAACCAGGAAATTCATTACCCTTGTTACAAACTAAGAATGCCTCCAATCTAGTTTGCTTAAGCTTATGATGTTCAAAACAGAAGAATAGCATATGCAACCCTACATACAGTTTATATAGGGGCCAACACAAAGAGTTTACCATTATTTCTAAGCATCTAGGGCCTTCAAAAGAAAGTCCTTGGTGCTAGGCTCTTTAAAATAACCAGCAAAGATTTAAAATAAAGGCATACTAAACTAAATAGATGAGATCCTGAAAGCTTTAACAGGGAATCGAGTAATTCATTGATATGATTTCCCCACTCTGAAATAAATAAAAATGCAAAGCTTTCAAGAACAGTCTCTCATTCCCGAGAGAGCGTCTCATACTGATCTCTTCAAAACAGAAAGGAGCTTAAAGATACTAAATTACAAGGGTTTAACGTTTACAAACGAAAATAATACAACATACAGTTAGAATCGAGCTCTCTACACCAGAAAAATAGCAAAAGTTTCTGAATAAGACCGGAGAAGATATTATAAACAAGCAGAAAAAACCGTGCGCCGACCACACATACGAGATAATAACCTAATTCCGGGGTTAGAAATGGCGAAAAAGCCAGCCATTACACGCAGATGAAGATTAAAATAAATTTACAAAGAGATCCAAGCCGAGAAATTCTCGGAGTACAGAGCTAAAACTGGACTCTCGCTAACAAAATGCCTAAAGCAAAAAACATATCAATAGAAAGCTCAAAATACAGCGAACTAGATCTGAAAAAAAAAAAGCCATAGCTTTGCATACCTTTTGCGACGCCGGGGGTTTGGAACCTTACACGTACGTCTGTAACAGAGCTGAAACGCAGCAGAACAAATCAAGCCTCGCTCGTTTCCACGAGAGAAAAATGGTTGAACAAAGTAGAGATATTAACAAGGGAGGCGAGAAGAGAGAGAATTTTCCTTTGCATAATAATAATACCTAATGGAGAGATAGTGTGTTGCTAGAGAGAGAATTAAAGCGCATATTGACCGGTCGGCCCCGTTGATGCCGGTGATCCATCACCGCCTTTGAGGTCCCGCCGCCGTGACTACCACTGAGTCTACTGGGAAAACCGGTGAACCACCGGATAGATGATCGCCAGATTGAAATTTCAAGTACAAATGGGCGGGAAATGAAATTTCATTCGGGTCGGCTATTAACATGGCATTTATTTTTTAATGAGCATGCTGCCACGTCATCGATCCATGCGCGCTGCCTATCGGATCCGCCCGATCGTGTCGGAGATGGATGGTCGAGATTCTCCCAATCCGAGATATTTGCAATCCCTTTCGCTGTTTTCTATTTAAATCATTCTGATGTGTGGCGTGTGTTTTTTTCCTTTTGCCTATTTTTCATCCACTTGATTTTAGAACTGGAGTTCCAAGTTTGCCTTCACACCGGAGACTTGAGTTCGGGTTCCCTTTTGTAAATTCGATAATTCTTTTATGCTTTTAGCTTGGATTGGGTGGGTGAGAGTATAAATTTGTGCTTGTGTTTTTCATTGTGCTTTCTCTATGGAGCCCATTGTCTAGTTTGGGTGGGAAAACTTTTGTTAGTATCCATAATCCAAAAAATGTTGGTTTGTAAGCCAATTTTAATAATTATAACTTTAAATATGAGAGTTGTGGAGTTTGGGTTAAGTGTTTGGCACTCGGCTTTATGTATGTTTTTGCGTAGTTTTGGGTTTAGTCTGAGTGGTTGTAAAATAGAGTGTTGTCTTCTTTATCCAATTATTATTTTCATAAATAACATCTTAAGCTCATAATGAGTATATTGTCGTAATGGCTTCGAGCCTTTTCTTGACTTGGGCTTGTGCCCTGAAGAATCTATGGTTTACCTTGAGTACCATCTTCGAAATGAGGGGAAGTGCCAGAGGATTTGGCATGGGATAATTTATTTGGAAAAAAAAATAGTAGCTTTTATTATTGGAAAATGATGATCCCAATTTTTATAGCAATGACTTAGTGTAGTGTATGGATTTCATATTTCGCATATTTATGTAGTCAGCATCTTGAGAAGACATGAGTTCTCCATCTTATCATGGTGGATTGTATGTAATAGTGGTCTTTCTTTGTTTAGTTCTTTACCTACATGTGGATTTCTTTAGCGTTCCTTTGTCCCTTCCCATTATGCATTTGTTCAACTTCACTACTACATTGTTCCCTTCACATAAATTTGTGCAATTCTTGTGTCGTCCACAAATTGTGTGCTTTTGTGTTTCTCCATATGCCTCCTTGCTTGTTCCACTTTGCTCATCTCCATACAATTTCCTTCCCAATTTGTCTCATCCAAATCTTTAGCATGATTTCTTCGTGTAAGTCTAAATTGTGTTATAATGTTGTGCTCTTCAAATTGCATATAAAGAAGGCTAAATGTTCTATGAATTTGCATTTTTCTAGTTTACCATCACTAGAGTTCAACAATATTTGACAAAATTGCAATTTTGGAATGATAAAATTGTTGTTTTCAATGCATGAATGGATTCAATACACTTTAATTCCCCTGATGCAACAAGATTGTGCAATGTTAAAATTTAACATATGCAATTCCATCAATCCAAAATTATTCTTGCCGGGTTTTAGGCTAAAAATACTAGTTTCGTTCACGTTATTCTGAGCTGCCACAAAAGGACAAATTTGTAGAATAGTTTACACTACGGAATTGTATATTTTCTTTTAAATTATTTTTTGTAAATGTATGATGTTGCTCATGCATTGTTTCTTTTGGTCTTGCATCGATGCTTCCTTTTTCACTTGAGCATGCTTCATTTGGGTGTGCGCTTATCATATTCCTACTTATACTTTTTGTGCTAACTCCTACATCATCATCATCATAACAGCAATAATAATAGAGAGAAAAAGAGAAGGGACGATTTTTTCTAGAAATATTTTTCTACATCCTTAATCTATGTATCTTGGGTAGCTTGACCCCTAGTGAGAATATGGCCTGGAACAAGGTTTTCTAGAAGGGGAAAAAGACTAAAGTGTCATTGTTGGTCTATAGTTGTGTGGTTGGGGATTTCCCATTTGATATGTTGGAAGAAACTTCCAAAGGTAACAAATAAGTTCTTGAACCTTGTAATCTTTAATTAAGTACTAATGTTTTATTACAATGTGTTGTTGTTATTGTTTTCTATTATGATTGTTATCAAAGGAAGTTGGGATACACTTTATGGTTTTATTATTAAAAATAACCAATTTATTTCTTTAGTGAATATGTTATAAGCAGGGATATGTAGGACATATTGTTATTAAACTCTTTGATAAAGACACAGTGTTGTTTGTTCATTGTTACAGAAGAAATTCATGGATTATTTATATATATGTACATGCGCATAAATAAGTATTTTTCATTTAAAGTGAATTTGGAAAATTACTCTGATAACCTAGATTGCATGCGTGTATATGTAGGGTTTGAACCTAAAATTTATACGTTAGTTATTGAAAAGACATAAGCTTATTTTCTAACGTAGAACAAGAAAATGTAAACTTGTTGTAAACTAGCAAAGTAATAAGCAACAACGAAACATGAAAGCAAATGCATGGATGAACCCTCAATAATACACAAAGTAGTATTGTATTCCTAATCAATATAGCATTTGTTACTTTAGAACCTAACTAAGGTTCTTTATTAATTATAGGGTTCGATTCAAGGCTCAAAACCTCTACCCAAAACTAGAGAAATGAAGAAAATGGGTAAATTATTATATATATCTAAAACTTTACTTACATGTGCAAATCAATATTAAAAACGAACATAAATAGTAACAATAGTTAAAATAAGTAATATGGCTTGGTTTATTCTTGATTTTATTCCAAAGTTGATTATTTTTTAACAAAAACGGTTGAGAATCATTTTGTATTTGTAAAACCAAAGAAAAAATTACATCATGTCGTGGAAGGATTGTTCCCAAAGTAGGACAATGTCCATATCTCCTTGTTCATCTTTGGCATATTTGAAGTTGTTACGATATTTCTCTGTTCTATGGATGTAACGCCCCATTTTTTGACTAGGCGTGTTTATGAGTCAAACTTATTGCACTATATTTGCTTATTATCTATTGGACTCAGTTACACTGAGAAAACTATTTTTCGGCATGTTAGACTTGATTATATGTTGCTACTAGGTTTTATGATGTTACTATGCTTATGCGGATGTTCTCGTTATGATGATATGATGTTATCATGCTCATGATGTTACTATGCTTATGCGGTTACTATGTTGTAGTTATCATGATATTCCTTTATTTCATAACAACAATGTATGTTTGATTGTCGTGCTTGATGAAATGCGATATGTATGATGTGATACATTGATACCCACCCATGATGTGAACGATTTAATAATTATATGTGATAAAATGATATAATGTTGATAATATGGACCAGTTATTGATTTAATAATGTTATGAATGTATGTTTGCAAAGTGCTAACCCATAGGGTACAGGGGCTATGTAATACTCAGGTACGTGATGCAAAGTGTAATGTAGTACATATCTTGCAGAGAGCCTTAATTATCAAAGTGATGATACGATGACACATACCAATAACCTCGATAGCAGCACAGTTTGGTTTGATAGGGTATAGCCCAGTATGTTGAGAGGGATAGATGCATTGCCCACCCTATGTCACTATGATACCTGAGGTCGTGGGAGGTCAGTGCTAAGACACACTCCCCAAGTTGTTGTGAACAGTCGAATGCCTGCTAGGAGAGGCTAGGTCCACTAGTTAGCCGATGCTACCGCTCTCAGGTTTTGTGTGGTTAGGTCTGTACAGTTGGCATCCACTCTGTACTAGCAGAGGAAAGAAAGGGAGGATGCAGACGTAGGTTAGGATGGGAGGTTATGTTAGTTAGTATTGTTGAGGGTTGGGTATTTTATGATACTGAATTAGTGATGGTAGGCACCCATCTTGGTTGACCGGTTAAGTTTATAAGATCACAAAGGTAAGATAGGAAATCATAAAAGGGAGTAACTGTTAAATAATTGAGAATGTTAAAACAATTATATTATATATGTGTACTTGTCTTGTTTGCGTGAAGGATTATTAGTATAAGTTAGAATTTATGTGTAGGAAAGATGAGGTATGTTTATAGTACATGTTCGGCCTGTGCATGTACTGGCCGTGCATGCACAACTTACACATGCACACTAGTATCAATATACAAATACATAACATGTTGAATAATCGTATAAGTTGTAGTATGAAATAAGATAGTTATGTATTGATCAATTTAGATAATGGATGTTTAGTTGTTAGGGCATGTGTAAGAATAAGTCAACAAAACTATTTGTTAATTGTATGTAGACATCGTAATAAACAATTAAGAGAAATATTGTCATTATGAAATATCATTGACAAACATTAACCTTGGATAGTTGTCTAGTTTAACTAGTAATCATGATTAATTAAACCAATGAATGTACCTTGTTTATTAAGAAAAATGTAATAGATTAGTGCTAGAGTACTTAGCGAATAAACATATACATGTCAATGTTTTTAATTGCAATCAATTAATAATAATATTATTGTTATTTATTATTATTGATAGTTGGTATTAATTATTATTATTATTATTAGTTGTAGTAGTAGTAGTAGTAGTAGCAGCAATGTTATTAATAACAATAAATAGTAATTGATGATAGTGTTATTACTATTATGTTTCCATTAAGCTTAACAATTAAATAGATAAATGTTGGTGTCATTAATTGCAATCGATTATGTTAAATGAATATGTTAAAAAATCTGATTACTAGGTTCTTATTATAAAAATGATTTAATTGAAAAGCCTTGTAAAATATTATTAACTTAATGAATACCTCATATAAGTCAATACAAGGGTTATAAATGATTATAAAAGTAATACCATGTCAGACAAGGAATCCAAAGTTAGGTTGATAATTTAATTAAATTGTCACCCCAAATCACGAAGAGTCAACAAGATAATTATTTAATTCAACATATTAAATGAAAAATAAGGACCATAATACATCCACCGTCTCGTGAAGGGTCCTAAAGTGGACAGATAGATAATACCTAATTAATGTAAATCCATTCTTTAAATAAAAATTGAACTAGCTTTAATAACACTTGAATATCCAAGAAAGAAGTACATAATACATAATATTTTAAATATGAGTTAGGCGGTGGAAGAGAGGGAAAGGCGATGGAAGAAGGGGGAAGGAAAAGAAGGGTGGAAGAAGGTATAAAGAGAGGTAATTGAAGGGTTTTGGGGATGGTTATTTGGAGGTGGATTATTTGGGTGGAAGTTTACGAGAAAAGAGAAAAGAAAGTGTTGTAACAGAGGAGGGGATTAACTCAAGAGTCGAAAATTCTTGTTGGAAGAGAAGGAAGTTGTTGTCGGGTTTATTGGTATGTGGGCTCAGGGGCCAAGAAACCCATCGGTTTCCTAGGGCCAGCAGGATCAGCGTTGGTCGGCAAGGTGGTTCATCCAGTTTTGGTAGAAAAAGGATTGGACGGGAAAGACTACGGGAGCAAGG
The DNA here is from genome assembly GCA_001517045.1 of Pseudotsuga menziesii. Classification (NCBI taxonomy): domain Eukaryota; kingdom Viridiplantae; phylum Streptophyta; class Pinopsida; order Pinales; family Pinaceae; genus Pseudotsuga; species Pseudotsuga menziesii. The sequence continues at coordinate 61,097 of LPNX010996458.1, read as the reverse complement.
GGACTATATTCAACCTACGGGAGCAAGGAGACTATCTTCAACTTGCATAATTCCAAGTATTTTTCGTTGTTATCTTTTGGTTAATAGTAGTGCAAAAATAAACATGCCTGAGAATTAGAACTAGATTTACTGTCAATATAAATGTTGTAAATAGATAAATAACAGAATTGTTAAACTGTTTGTAAATCCCTATGTTAAGAACTTACATCCTTTTTAGTACTAAGATTGTTAAATCCATATAAAATAGAAAATACTTACTGACAATAGAGGTAAACAAACTTATAAAAGAACATAGGGACTCATAGAAGCCTCAAAATATCATTTCTTTATTTTATTTAAATAACTTGCTCATTTCAAAAATAGAGCTTAGATATTTTGACTCAGTGCTCTGCAGGATGAGCACTACAATGGAGGCTATATCTCCTTACAAACAATTCGAAAATATTTAAGAAAAAGCAATTCATTGCAGAAATTGAATTCATATCCTACACCGAGTCCATGCAATTGAGATCTATTCCAGAGTTGTTGTTTTTTCCTGGGAAAAAAAGCGTAATTTTATTTCTTCAAACAAAATGTTGATACAAAGTGTATTTCAATGATTGCGTAAAGCTTATGTGATGAAAAACAAAATCATTTGACAAAGGTCCCATCTCATAGAAATGATGGCCATAAAAAAACTGTCTAATCCAAACTTGTCCAAAAAGGAACTATCGATTGTCAAAAAACGAACAGTCTTTTGGTGCATAGCCCATAAAGTTCTGTAGAGTAGCTAAAATAAACTGTGAGCAAAAAATTTATCCCCTTATTACAGTAATCCAAAATCTAAGCAAGAAAACTGTCAAAAAGTTCAACGCACATAAGATCAGAGCAAAAAAAGAAAGATATAATAGAGTATAATATTTGCCTCATGATAGTAATGTGATCTAGATAGTAGCAAAATGTAAGTTCATTCAATAAATGGTCTATGAAAATAATCCAGAATGATGCCATTGATGTGCTCCTTAATCTGCCACTAACCCATTACCAATTGCAATCCTGCCTTCGAAGCTAGATCCGCTTCCCTGTTGTTTTCCCTGAAAATATGACGACAAGTGAATTCATTAAATGTGTCCAGGATCTCTCTAGCTATAAGAAGGATGTTCTCAAGTCTGCTGCAAAGCTATGTTCCATTCATCCAATTTATAGCATTTGATGAATCACTCATGAAATGAAGAGTTTTAACACCCTTCTCTGTTGCAAAGACCAAAAGGAGTTTAAGGCTCATAATTTCTGCAAAGTTATTACTGCCTTCCCCCAACCCAGCTGATAACTCAAATAAATGAGTCTCTAATAAATATAAAAGAGTGCCACCCCCACAAACATTATTCTGTGCCGCTCCATTAAAGAAACCCCACGGCTTCGACCTGTCTAATTCCACAGCAAACACTTCCCTCACTCTGCTAGCCTTGATGTGTTGTGGATAAGCACTGAGATAACCACATGCATTACTGGCAATAATAGCAGGCGTACTGGCTTTATCTTCAAAGGAAAATTTGTTACGTGCCATCCACACACCCCAGAGAACCTATTCCAGAGTTGTTACTAAACAAGGGTTTACAAATAACCCCTAAGATTGGCATATAAAGAGAAGTGTGCCTATAATGTAGAATATATTGTGCAGATAAACCAAAATAAAAAGATATGCATTAGCTCGACTCAAAAATAACATTTGTTACTTTAGAACTTAGTTAAGGTTCTTTATTAATTATAGGGTTTGATTCCAGGATCGAAACCTCTACCCATAACCAAATAAATGAAGAATATGAGTAAAATGTTGTATCAAGACCACATGACTTATGTTGTATTAAGTTTCGGGGAAATACTATGTGATGTATGGCTAGCCATGGTCACCAAGTGCTACAAGTCTCCTTTAGGGATTAGCTACCCCTATAGTGATTTACTTTAGCATATGACTATATGACCCAGGGTAATACATATGATCATAGGTTAAAAACAATACTTATGAGTGTGATATGATAAAGATGATTAATTAATTAAACACTCATGGACCATGCAAAATTAATTAATGATAAATGAGATGAGCACACAGATAGAGAAAAATTTGAAATGCCTAAGTCAAACCTCTAGTGAACTCAAATTGCAAAGACATCATTTAAGTCTAAGTTGTGGAAAACAAGTTTCAGTTAATTAAGGAATATACTCCTTGATTTATGCAAAGTGCTTTTGAAAATGACACTGATGGTGAAACACTAACTATTCAGTTACATTCAGTTTTGTTCAGTTACATGCAGTTACATGCAGTTCCATTCTGTTTTGTTCAGTTCAATCAGTCAGAGGCAGTTAACACCAGTGAATTAATGGAGGACGCATATCTTCAGTGTGGGAGATAATTACGAGCTGCCAACTCGGCACCAAGTCAAGGAAGGCACAAAAGGTTAATGCATATATAGTGCCCATTGTGCACATAGTGTATACAGTGTTGATAGTGCCTAAAGGCATGCAACAATTCGCTACCTCTCATTGTATGCCTAAATAAGCTTTTTATTAAAGTGTTATGCACTTGGCAAGGCTGAGATAATATTCAGAGTGATATTTATTCTCTACTGCTGCTTAGATCTCTTTTCAAGCAATATGTAAGTGTTGTAAAATCATTCTCTGCAATTATCTATCATACTCAAAGGATTGTTTTTTGAGTTTTTCATCCTCCACATTTGGAGGGTTTTCCCAAGGTACATCATGTGTCTTATGGATTGAATAATTTGTGTGCTTGAATTATTTATGAGATCTACATGCACTGGATTTGTTTATCAAAAGTTTTAAAGATCAAGAATCTCCATTATTGCTCAAACATTAACATGGTATCAGAGCAAGGGCGTGCAAGAGCTTAGTTTTTCCCATGCAAACTAAAGCCTACATGATCTTGAGGATTTGAGCCAAAGCTTGGAGCCATAGCATCAATCTCCGTCTAACCAGAAGACCGACTTGAAGGTGCTTCCAACATCAACACATGAAAGGCAATGGTGTTAAGCATTCTTGAGGAGCATGATTTAGATGTCTACGCGACCTCAGTGAATGGGGATTCTTTATCCAATGCAGGGCAAATTAAAGAACAAGTCAATATGCACCATTTTCATTAGTTTTTTCAGAGACAAATTTTGTGGGGCATTTATGATCAATCCGTGAGGAAATACACAAAATAGTTGAAACCCCACTTCCCAAATGGGCTGATCTAGCATAGTCTCGAGCGAATTTAAAAAAATTACAATTGTTTGAGAGATACAATCAAGTCTTTGAAGATGAAATTCTCAGAATTCGTGTTATGGTTGTTTTCTCAAAGTGGACGAATTGATGGAAAAAACCTAGGATTTGTGGTTTGGATATTATCATTATTTAATGGATCTTGTGTATAATGAGAGCCTATTAGAGTTGAGAACTCATCCAAGGAAGAGGATGATTGTTGGAAGAAGTTTTCCTTTAAGAAGAACATTCGCTTCAGGTTGCACGGGATCTAGCTTTTCCATGCAAAGAATCCTAACCTCCTGCATGCACTCAAATTTGCAAAGAGACCAAGATCGAGGGACTCCAGTAATCTCCACAAGGAAACATAAATCAAGAGGGAGCATGCAAAACAATAAAAGACAAGTAGCTACATTTTTATTATATGTTATTTAGATCTATATGCTTTTGAATGTTTTCATTGCAGTCATATAGAGATTCAGATTAGGAATTGTGAGCATATATGTTGATTGTCTTTCCTTTATTTGCAAATAAATAAAATTCACAATATATGAATATAGTGCTGCAAGATTGTTTCATAAGATATGAATATATCCCCCAAGGCGGGTGTATACTGAGGCAGATGGGAGGGTGCATGAGAGGCATGTCGTTGGACTGCATGCCCCCAATGCTAACACCTCATCACCCCCTGAACGTATGTCTTATAACTGGTGGGCTCCTCCCATGATGGCAATATCAAAGGCTCCTCATACGTGCACTCGAGTGCAAATGGACACTGAAATGATTGGCGAGGAGGATGAGTACAAGGATGAGGATTTGTATTATTAATATATCATCACGTTTCATTGTGAATTCGACTGCATTCAATAGGGGGTGGTGGAGGTGGCTCATCAGTTCACGGGATGGACGCAAGCTGAAACTATCTATAAAGGCTATGGAATCCCTCATGGCTTTCACAAGATGACTCTTATTTGTCCTTTAGCACTTATCAAAATGTTAGAGGTTGGGTCGATGGTCTTCAGTTGGGATCCCCGTGGATTCTGGTAATATGTGGATTTGGTCATCTATGAAATTGGTTATCTGTGAATTTGGTCCTGGTTATTTGTGGGTTTTGTTACCGATGGATTTGGTTCAGAGAGCCACCCTTCACAGGTCCTAGGGTTTTGGATCTGCTCTCTGCGAGTCTGGTTCTAATTCTGGCAGTGCTTTCTTCACTTTCTGAACGTATTGGTGGATGCTTCCTTCGCTCTTCAGTGTTCTCGGCCTGGCTCCTGATAATTATGGGTGTCACTCTGGTAATTTTTGGTCTACCTGTGACTCTGTTTCATTTTTTAGACACCATCTTGCTTCTATTATCTTTCCACCGTTGAACGCCTTGGTCAGGACTTTTTCTTGGCCTGATTGTGAGCCCAACGTTATGTTTAGTGGGGTAGTGCTCTCGTCCCCCCATCCAAGCACTAGTCTCGTCTCTGTCTCCTTTACGGGCTTTGTTATCTCTAAGTTGGCTCCTCTCTGCACCCTTATTCATGCCTCTGTAAAGACGCACTCGCAATCTGTCCAACCCTCTAGGTCCCTCGTCTAGCTCCACTACTCCCACTAATAGAGTCATGCGAAGCATAGTGCACTCGGCCCTCCTCTTTATAAATCCAATTTCGTCCCCCATTCAAGCAGAAATCGAAGAAAATGAAAGGGAGGCTCAGCTCACTGGAGGTTGTCTCACTGACCAGGAGGTGAAGACTGAATTTGAAGCCCTAGTCCCCGACCCGGGCTATGTAAGAGGAGGAACTTCCCTGCACCTGAAAAACCACAGACTACTATTAGCAGCAAAAATATGTTATGGGTCCTATCGTTGTCAAAAAGGGGGAGGCCCACGAAGAAATACTCTTGAAGCTGGATGAGCTCTCCTGTTATATGCATCAAATTACAGGACACTTGGGGATCAAGTTGGTTGACTTCCCAGACTCGACCCCTGCTGACACTAATACCAAGCCTAATATAGGCTACTTTCTTTCTCTATCTATGCTTATTTTCTGTTTATTATGAATATTTGTAAGCGTTATGTATTAAAGAACTTAGAGACTCGATGGTTTAGCCTCATCTCATTTAGAGGCAAATTTTAATCTTTTGATACTGTGACCCTGTTTTCTCTATGTAGGGAGGGCTCACTTTTGATTCTCTTTTTTGTAATTTTTTTGGAAGGCAATAGAAGGAATTATATAATTTACTATATATATATAAGAGCATGCATGGTTGTTTCATAAGATATGAATAATGCATGATTGTTTCATAAGATATGCACATAGAGCTACATGATTGTTCCATAAGATATGAATATAAAACATGCATGGTTGTTTCATAAGATATGAATAATGCATGATTGTTTCATAAGATATGCACATAGAGCTACATGATTGTTCCATAAGATATGAATATAAAACATGCATGATTGTTTCATAAGATATGAACATAGAGTTGCATGATTGTTTCATAAGATATGGACATAGAGTTGCATAATTGTTTCATAAGATATGAATATATAGCTGCATGATTGATTCATGAGATATGAATGTTATGCGTTAGATTTTTATCATTTAAGCAATATGATCTTAGGATCTTATCTGAGAGAATAACATGCACAACAATAATCACAGGAGACAAGAGACACAAAGAATTTTCCTTGGGGAAACCATAAAGGAGAAAACCCCGCAACTTCCTCAGAGATAGAATGAGCACCAATGGCAACAATAAAACCCAAAGATAGAAAAGATGATCTCCAACAGTTGTTCTCTCTCTCACTTGTGTGAGCACTTCCTCTCTCACTCGTGCGCCCTAGTTGAGTGAGTGTTTATTTAAAATAAAGAGCCTCACTCTCTATTTATACTAATTTCCCACTTGATAATTACTTACTAGGGCCGACATCTCTAAGAGAGTCTAATAACCCTAGTGCCCCTCAACTGTGGGGACTTTTCCCTCTAATCAACAAGGAGGGTTAAACCTAACTCAATTGTGGTGACTATTGCCCCGACTTACAATGAAGGGTTAACCTCATTGAATTTACATGACTTTATTATATTAATGACTCTCCCGATAGGAACATCAAGGTACAATGAAATACAAATGATTCNTAAGATATACAAGTGAATACATTCCGAAGTTACAAATACATCAACACTCCCTCTTAACTAGGAAGGTATTCTCTTGACACAATTCATCAGCACAAGTCTTCTTTTCTGGGTCATCATCAAAGCTGGATCATCACTGGATCATCATCAAAGTTGAATAATCACTGGATCAACATCAAGTTTGGATCATCACTGGATCAACATCAAAGCTGGATCATCATTGGATCAACATCAAATCTAGATCATCACTGGATCAACATCAAGTCTGGATCATCACTGCTTTTGCTATCTCGATCAAAGGTGCTATCTCTTCATTCTTCTCGTCACAGGAAGTTATACAGAGCCAACCCTTTTTCATGCTAGTTGTAGGCCTAGCCTCCATGTAGTTCTTCATCTTCTTCAACACTTATATCTGACCATGGGAGGAACACATCCAAGAACCATGTCAGAAAGGCCCGCCCAACACTTACATCTGACCATGGGAGGAACACATCCACCACCATGTCAGAAAGGCACGCCCAATACTCACATCTGACCATGGGAGGAATGCATCCAGCACCATGTCAAAAAGGCCCACCACTCACATCCGACCATGGGAGGAACACATCCAAGAACCATGTCGGAAAGGCTCAACACTTATATTCACTAGCATGGTAGGACACACCTACTACCATTTGTGAAAATGCTCCAGCACTTACATCCACTGGCATGGTAGTACACACCTACTACCATCCATGGAAAGGCCCCAACACTTACATCTACTGGCATGGTAGGACACACCTACTACCATCCAGAGAAAGGCCCTGCACTTACATCCATCAGCATGGTAGGACACACCTACTACCATATATGGAAAGGCCCTACACTTACATCCACCAACATGGTAGGACACACCTACTATCATATGTGGAAAGGATCTGCACTTACATCCGATCATGTGGGATCCAATCCCATAGTCATATCAAAATGGCTTTGCACTTACATATGATCATGTGGGAGCAAATCCCACAGTCATATCAGAATGGCTCTACACTTACATCTAATCATGTGGGAGCTAATCCCACAATCATATTAGAATGGCTCTACACTTACATCTGATCATGTGGGAGCCAATCCCACAGTCATATCAGAATGGCTCTGCACTTACATCTGACCATGGAAGGAACCAATCCTACCATGTCAGAAAGGCTCTCAGACTCATCACTTCCCCTTGGAAGGAACCTTGAGCCGGAGAACACCAAGATTCTCCTTGAAGTACTCAAACTTCACTCTAGCTAATGGCTTGGTCAACACATCAGCTATATGTTCGTCTGTTGCAACATATTGGAGCTTTACTGCTCCTCTCTGCACCATATCCTTGATATAGTGATATTTGATCTTGATATGCTTCGACTTGTCATGGAACACTGGTTCTCTAATAACTTCACACAACTCTGGTTGTCACAATATATACAAGTAGCATCCAACTGGAGATCAAATATGTCACATAGTAGCTTCCTCAGCCACACTGCTTCACAACTAGTCGAACAAGCTGGAACATACTCTACTTCGGCTGTACTCAGTGCCACATAGGATTGCTTCTTGCTAAACTAAGAGATCACACCTGATCCCATACTGAAGCAGCACCATGAAGTGCTCTTCCTATCAATGGAACTTCCTGCCTAATCTGAATCCACATAACCTTCCAGGTTAATCTTCTAATTCGCCTCATACTTGAGCCCATAATCAACTATACCCCTCAGGTACCTCAGAGTATGCTTTGCAACAATTAAATGAACATGTCTAGGATCTGTCAGGAACTGGCTTAATGTGTGCACAACAAAGCAGATATCTGGTCTTGTATTCATCAGGTACATCCAGGAACAAATCATCTGACGATACATCATGGCATCAACCGTGTCTGATGAAGCATCACTCAATAGCTTCACGTTCGATGTCATAAGTGTGGCCATGGCCTTGCAGTCCATCATCCCAGACCTCTTCAGGATCTCTACTGCATACTTCCCTTGTCCCAGAGAGATTCCATCTGCATTCTGCCACACCTCCATGCCTAGAAAGTAATGCATCATACCCAAGTCCTTCATCTCGAACTTAGCATCAAGTCTCCTTCTTGTAACTTTAAAGAGTTCCTCTTTTCTGTCAGGAACAAGTCATCGACATATAAGAGGAGCATCACTGGTCTTCCACCTTCAACCTTGAAGTAAAGGTTGGAATCTGCGTTACTCTCAGTAAAGCCTAGAGTCATCAGTAATTTGTCCATCTTGTCGTACCATGTCAAACCTCAAGATCTTCTGTAGTCACTCCCTCTGAAGCGGAGCATCACTCTCCCTCTGCATTTCGTACTCTATGCATTGAAACATTATGTACTAGAGTGACAAGTAGCTTCCTCTACTACTAATATTCTATGTATCCATCTAGGGTCACTGGATACCAAGATCCTCTATCTTGAAAACGTTCTTCTCGCACCCATCTGTGATCTTGTCATCCTCTATGGGCTTTCATCTTCAACCTTGTAGAAAAGGTTAAGATCTTCATAATTCTAGATGATCTTCAAGCTCCTCATGTAGGTGTTATCCCATGGGTGTCTTCTGAGCTCGTATAAGGCCTACACATGAGTCTTCCTGTCATGTGTCTTAACTTCTAGTTGCTGCAAATGTCTCTCCGTAGTCTATGCCTTCTTTCCGTGAGAAGCCTCGTGCTATGAATATTGCCTTGTATCCCATGGTGTTTCCATCTACTGCATGATGGAACTTGTAGATCCATATGGAAGATACTACGGACTTCCCTTCAGTTCTCGATACCACATCCTAGACATCATTCTTCTTGAACTGGTACACTCCTTCCCTTTCTTCTTGGCTATTTCTTCATAGATGGAAGGTTTTGCATCAATGATGTCGTTCAACAGTGTCACATAATTGTACTATCTTTGAGACATCTTTCTTTCTTTGAAAGTATCATCATATTATTCTTCATCTTGTATTATTTCTCGAATTGTCATCACTTGTTCTTCGGAACAAGTCTCCTCCTTCTTTTCTTGTAGGCGATTGTACGTGATCTTTCCTACAAGTCAAATGCATTAGTTGTATGGTTAGAAACATTTCATAAGGCATATTCATAATGACAAATTATTATGCATACATATATGATCATGCAACTATTTTAGCCAATACAACATTTATCCATATCTCACATAAACTTTCTAGATGCCTTCCATCATTGAGATTGTGCAATAATCCAATATGTCAGCAAAGAGGTTTCATTCTAGATAAGTAGTAATGGAGAGTTGTATAGAACCATGAGCTACTTACCCATCACATGCATATTAGTAGTATACTGTCATTAATGCAGACATTCTATCATGCACAACACATCAACTGAATATAAACAAATGCATAACAAAACAATATCATGAAATGATAATTGAATACTTATTGTTATTTGTTTCGTGGGTAGACTCCTTCTTTTAGCTTCATCATCTTCTTCATTCATAACAACATCATTTCTTATCCAAATGCTCAAGATGGATAAGAGGCTCTTCAAGAATTTAGTTCTTCATATTCCTCATCGCTTGAGGGATCTTCTTTGAATTGTGAGCACTTGATCTTCAGTTGCTCCCATCTTGTCTTCTCTTATTATGGGTCGAGCTTCATCTTATGTGTGCTCTTTCCAGAGTCTGTTGAAAGTAATCACTTCCTTTTGGCACACATTCCTCGAATGAATGAATCCCATGATCCTGGGATGCCATTCAAGGTGGTTATCACAACTACATTCTCCACTTCTTCTTCTACTACTTCATGTTGTTCTTTGATTTGAAAGACCCTTGAAATGATTGTATGGTCTCTGCATTCTAGATCTTCACATTCTTCAACTAGTTTCTCAAAATCATCTTTTGATTTACGTTCTTCCCTTCAGATAGCTTGGTCAAGGAATCAAACATATCTTTAGGTGTCTTTAGCGAAGACACTTGTGGTATAAGGCGATCCTTGATTGAATCAGCAATGATCCTCTTGTGTAAGGCTTTTAGCCTCATATCCCTCAGGAACTGGAACCTCTCCACTTATGTAGGTGTTCAATTCATTTTCTTCAAGAACCAGTGAAAACTTATACTTCCATGCTTGAAATTTTCTAGCTTCACCAAGCTTGTCATCAATCTGGTGTGATTAGTTATCTTGAAATGATAACCTCAATTGTAAATAGCAAAAGATTAGATCTTATCGATTTAAGGTGTCCATCCGGGTTCTGGATATGGAGGATCTAGGGTTTGTCATAGAAACCCTAATTTTCAAAACTTAGAATCTTTCATATCTAATTGGATAGAAATATAGACCTCTTCAAGGCAAGTTGTCCAATGTATTCCTTTTCTGAAAACAGTGGAGGGAAGCTCCCAGAACAGGAAGCCCTAGTTTTCCAATTTCTTCTACAGAAACACCTGATACTGTTTTTGCAGTATCTCCGAAATTACTGCTCCTCTATGTATGAAACTTGGCACTGAGGTAACCTCATCTGTCCTCTTTCCAACACCATAGGTTTGACTAGAATTGGTTTATCCAATTGGGACTTATGAGAGTTTTCCCAATGTGACTTATTTCAGGACTTTTCAGCATAGTCAACTTGTATGGACTTCCACATGTCCTTGTTTCATCATCAGGGTCTAAAACTTTTACCACAGAAAGTACAGTATGTGCCCTATCTGGAACATCTTGTGAAATTTCATTTGGACCTTCGTAGCCCAAGATATAACAATTCTCCCTAGGTGTCAAGTTTAGGGATGAATCCTGGAAGAGGCTGGAACCCTGATTTAGAGGAAACATATCTCCCAGAATATAGTAAATCTGAGGCTAAATTTTTTACACAGGGTATATCAGGATTTTATATTCGGCCAGTGAAAATTTCCGCTCCTGAACCATCTTAAATCTCTAGATATAGCGAATGTACCAAAACTACCAGTTTTAGTATTTTAGGGTTTTTCAGGCCCGAGGTCAAACTAGGGTTTGACTTTCCAAGAGTTTTACCCAACCAAAAATACTGACCTTGGTCTCTAAATTTCGATTTTGAGGAGAAGAGAAATCCTATGCGGGATCACTCAAAAATTCTTCTTCTGTAAAAATCCCTAATTTCCTACAGCAAAAACTGAAAAATGCCCGGAATCAAATTCTGCTTCGACAGAAAGATGCGCCCTTCAATGGAGAGTTATCCTAGCCTCCTTTTGTTGATGGATTGTGGAGAGAGACCCAAAAATTAAGAAGCCCTAGCTTCTGCAGCTGCACAGTGTCTTCTTCTCAGGTTAGCTCTGATACCATGTTAGATTTTTATCATTTAAGCAATATGATCTTAGGATCTTATCTGAGAGAATAACATGCACAACAATAATCTCAAGAGACAAGAGACACAAAGAATTTTCCTCAGGGAAACCATAAAGGAGAAAACCCCGCAACTTCCTCATAGATAGAATGAGCACCAATGGCAATAGTAAAACCCAAAGACAGAAAAGATGATCTCCAGCAACTGTTCTCTCTCTCACTTGTGTGAGCACTTCCTCTCTCACTCATGCACCCCAGTAGAGTGAGTGTGTGTTTAAAACAGAGAGCCTCGCTCTCTATTTATACTAATTTATGACTTGACAATTACTTACCAGGGGCAACATCTCTAGGAGAGTCTAATAACCCTAGTGCCCCTCAACTGTGGGGACTTTTCCCTCCGATCAACAAGGAGGGTTAACCCTAACTCAATTGTGGGGACTATTGCCCTGACTTACAATGGAGGGTTAACCTCATTGACTTTACATGACTTTATTATATTAATGACTCTCCCGATAGGAACATCGGGGTACAATGAAATATAAATGATTCTCCTGATCGAAACATCGGGGTACAATATAAGATATACAAGTGAATACATTTCAAAGTTACAAATACATCAACATTATGATTGCTCATAAAGATATGAATATAGAGTTTCATGATTATTCATGAATGTTGGGCTACATGATTATCTGATTATCATATGCTTTTATAAAATCAATTTTTTTATTACAATCTGTATTCCTGTTATTAGGAATGATGTTTGGTAAAAGCATGATTAAAGGCATATGTTACAATATTTCTATTTTATTGGTAAATATGAAAAATCACGTTAAGAAGAATAAAGGTTTGCACAAATCTTCATGAGATATAAATATAAGATTGATATAGAACTGCAAAACATTACATGAAATATGAATGGGGTTATGTCGAAACATTGATTTAATGTATACATAACTATATGAACCATTGCAAATACATTGAAATATTTATGTGATTAAAATTAATGAGATATGGTTATATTAAAACATTGGTTAAATGCTTTTGCATATCAGTGTGTGTTGTTTGTCATTTTATTGAAATGATTGGATTATGCAAGGTTGTTAATAACTTGATTGAATTTAACTCGCAGGGAAAAACTATATGCCCTAAGATACAAGTAAAAATTAAATGTATCGAATGAGGAGTAATTCCGATGGCTGATCCCGAAAGAGAGCGGGATGTTGTGAAGCAAGAAGCTTCTGGTAGCAGGTCGAGAGGTTCTTATGTATTAGGAAGAAGTCAGAATGGAAGTTCTAATCCTATTCTGGGATATGTAAAGACTCTTGAATATAATTAAATTATCTTATTTACATTCATGTGTCAAGAAGAGCTTCACACATAGATGAGCATTAAGTCTCTGTGATGGAGGACCTAGATTATGATTCTCACATCCTGATGGTGAGAGGAAGTAGCTATATTCGCTAGCTCCTGAAGAATCAATACAACTGGTTGATGTATCTTCTGTTTAGAGGAGACCTGCAAGATTTTCATATTTAGAAGGAAGCTGAGAACTGTATTCAAGAATCTTGTTATGATTCTTATGATCAGTGGTGTGGAACTCACTAGACAAAGATCTTCCTCAGTCAAGGAAAATGTGCAGTAAAAGATCCGGAAGATTTTCAGGATGATGGACTATAAATCCATGGCCACACATATGGAGATAAACTTGAAAGTTTACAATTCATATTTTATATTTAGAGGATCTCAAGTCAGTTGAGATGTATTTAGTTCGTCACAGGTCCCAGGATCTGTTATATGCTTTGCAGTTTGTATATACAAAGCATGTGTTGTAGTACCTACTTAGTACAAGTGTATATGGACTCAAATATGTCTTGGTCAACGAAATAGTTTTTTAAATATATATGAAAATTTGACTAGTGTAGTGATCGAGAAAAGGTCACATGTGTTGCTCTAGATAAAGCATGTTGAAAAGCAGTAAAATCTTTATGAGGGTTCTAGTCAGTTATATCCGAGACATGGTACATATCCAGAGATGGTCAACATTGCCAGCATTCTTACTAAGCCTCTGTTCGTATAAGCTTGGTATAGTACATAAAAAGTCCTCTAGCTAAAGAGGGAGTATTGGTGTGTCTTCACAGGCAGGAGAAGATAAAGTCCCTGCTAGTTAGTCATGGTACATGACTCAGGCAGCTAGGGGTTGTGATACGTTGTGGAGAGAATGCACACGAGCAGAGACATGATCAAAATCTTAGAGGTTATTGATACTGAAGAAGAGTTGTAGTCTTGACTGTTAGAGAACAGTTAAACCTCTCAGAGAGGTAGTTGGGGTGTTGTAATATAAAGAGAATAATCACTAAGAAAGTGATTAGGCCTTGAAGAACATCATAGAGAATGACAAGCTCACAAAGAACTTCTCTAGATAGCAGAAGATTCAAGAAGTCAACAAATGTTCAAAAGTGAATGAAAATATGAGACTTTCTTTGTGCATAATATTACACATTTGTTGTATATGATGGATTTAAAATCCATGGTTTCTAGTTTAGAGGAACTTTATTCTGGATTGGATCTAGATGATGCTACTATGTGTAAGTAGCTAATTGGTATTTGAGCAGACCTGTTGTAATTTAGGCTTACTACTAAGCATATGTTTGAGTACCTTTGAGGTACATTAAAATAGGCTCTTTATTATATTTGATACATAGCAGACCTATTATATGATTATGTTATCCAGATATTGTTTTAGCATGAGATAAGCGATGTAAATTGTGGCTAGTACTACAAAAGATAAGTTTATTGCAGCTAGGACTACAAAAGCAAGATGTATGTCAGAGAGTACTAGAGAAGCAAAATGTGTTTTGCGGATAATACTACATGTTGAGGAGTAGTGTAGCTTGGGAAGCTACCTACTAGGGTGAAAGACTTGAGGCTACAATTTTTAGGTGTTAATAGTCAAGCTTTCTGAAAAACCCTATGTGTGTTATGATAAAACACATTGAAATGAAGTTTTACTTCATTGGAGTGATGGTCCTGTAAAATGAAATTCCAGTATATATCTATTGATGAGCAGATTGAACATTTGTGAACAAGTCGTTGTCAATGACGAAGTTGAGATACTTTTGAGAAAAGCTTGGTATGGCAGGAAATTCTTGGTAGAGCAAAGAATGTCTCCTTCACGGAGAGGGAGTGTTGAAAGTACAACTTCAGGAGTCATTCCCATAAGACCTGTGTTGTATCAAGTCCGAAATCTATGTTGTATTAAGTTTAGATCTTCTCCATGAAACTTATGTTGTATTAAGTTCACTAACTTATTTTGTATTAAATTAAAGAGCTTATGTTATATTAAGCTAGGACTGTAACACCCTAGTTTTGACCCCATGGTATTGAATTGCATATGATGTAAATATTTTTATTTGACCGTGGTGCGGATCCCAAGGCAAAGGCCCCACCATGGATTTAGTGTCTTATGTATTAGCGATTAAAATCGATGACGATGGTTTATGTGCTAGTCAGGCATGATATGCTTGAGACATCATGTAAAATGCAAATTAATAAAAATACCACAACTAGTTATGCGCCACAATGTTAAAGAGGTGGGGGCATGATTTCACAAGGAATAGGGAGTGGGAAATAATCAAACCTTTTGGGAAAATTGAGAAAGGCCAAATGCCAAGGGAAAACCCATAAGTTATCAACTGCCCTTTTTGTCTTTTGTGCCCATTCATCTCTAAGTTGGTTGACGAAGTTATTTCCTTGGGATGGGAAAGGTATGGAGGTCAATTTCGAATTGGGAAGATCACCCATTTTTGGAAAGTGTGTTTTTGACTCGTGGGGCAAGTAAAAGATTGGGAATGCATGCCCAAGCCATTATGCACCCATGTATTTTATTCCTCACCCATCCTCATGGAGGTTTGGCTCCCTCACGCAGTTGAAGCTTGTTGAGCTCTCCCCCTCACGATTTGTTGTTGTTTCTTCACTTCTCCATGCCCATAATTCATTTTCTGTGTTGTTGGGCAAATGGGAAGGAAGGAGCCACGATTTTGGGGTTTGAGGAGGCCGTTTTTGCCACTATGAGCTAGTTGGGAGCTTCCCTCACGTTTTTCTGCATTTTCCCAAATTTCTCCAATCTAGGAAACCCGTTTTTGTATTGTTAAATGAGTGGGCCAAGGAGACCCACGATTTGGATGTGTATGGAGGTTTTTTCAGCTCCTACAATGTCCAAAAACATTTTGTGAAAATGTATTTTCTCTCACAGGGTGTTTTCCCCCAATTTACCAGGCCATTTTTTGTTACAAATCCGTTTTTGGAAATACCCAGCGGAAGGGAGAGTATATCCATGATCTGAGTGTTTGAGGAGGCTGTTTTTACCTCTGTGAAGCCCATGAATGTTTCCTGAAAACGTATTTGCTCATGCAGGGTTGTTTTCCCCTCAGCCATTTTGTTTTGGTTGCCCAAAAACGTTTTTTTAATATCCAGCAGTTGTGTATGTCCGTGTTTGATTAATTGGTTGACTGTGTGTTTGATGCAAAGTGTGGCTCGGATGAGTAAGTCCAAGGAACCCATGTGTTGTTGGTTAGTTTCCTCAGCAGCCTGTAAAACCCAATTTCTTATTGGCTTGGCTAGACAGTCTGTGAAACCCAACAGTGTGTTGGCTTGACTGTGGATGTATGGTTTTGGCCATGTGTGAGCCTGTTGTTCCCTAGTGCCTTGTGGAATTATGCTCAGCTCGAGGGTGGTAGTGGTGCTAAGAGATTGAGGAGCACACTGGCCTATGGTTGGGTGGAACGTTGCAGCGACGTAGCTTGTTGCGGGTCAACTTCTTTTCAAGATAAGTATTTTCCTGTATTTAATTTCAGCAATGTATTTGTTTTATAAATTATTATGAACACGAAGAATGATTGAGTGAATGTGTTGTTTATGTTGTGTATTAATGCATATGCGTATATTCTTATGTTCAATACATGGAATGCTTGTATGGATGATTTGCTTCCGTTGTATAATTGCAATTGTTATGCATCTATGTGTGTTTTTAATGCAATGCATTTTTATGTTTATGTTCATGGGGCTAGATCGCCCATTTGACAGCAGCAACAGCCTAGTCGCATCCTCTCCATCATTGGTACGAGGGGTGGGGACGTGACAAGGACCTTGTCCTATTCGGGATAGATGCTTGTATTAGGATCTTATGATGTATTAAGATCATGACCTTATATTGTATTAAGGTCAGAGACTTATGTCATATAAAGTCAAATAATTCTCATAGACCCTGTGAGATGGTTCTCATTAACTGGAGATAGACTTGTGTTGTATCAAGTCCGTGACTTATGTTGTATTGAGTTCAGGGTCTTGTGTTGTATCAATACCACATGACTTATGTTGTATTAAGTCTATAGGATATACTATGTGATGTATGGCTAGTCATGGTCACCAGGTGCTACAAGTCTCCTTGAGGGATTAGCTACCCCCAAAGTGATTTACTTTAGCGTATGACTATATGACCCAAGGTAATAAATATTATCATAGGTTCAAAACAATTCTTATAAGTATGATACGACAAAGATGATTAATTAATTAATTAAACACTCATGGACCATGCAAAATTAATTAATGATAAATGATATGAGCACAAAGATAGAGTAAAATTTGAATTGCCTATGTCAGACCTCCAGTGGACTCGAATTGAAAAGACATCAGTTAAGTCTAAGTTCTAGAAAACAAGTTTTAGTTAATTAAGGAATCCACTTGATTTATGCAAAGTGGTTGTTGAAAATGACACTGATGGTGAAGCACTAATTGTTTAGTTACATTCAGCTCTGTTAAGTTACATTCATTTATGTTCAGTTACATGCAGTTCCATTCAGTTTAGTTTAGTTTAATAAGTTAACACTCAGTCAAAGGCAATTAATACCAGTGAATTAATAAAGGGCACATATCTTCAGTGTGGGAGATAATTACGAGGTGACAACTTAGCACCAAGTAAAGGAAGGCACAAAAGGTTAATGTATATATAGTGCCCACAATGCACACAGTGTATACAGTGTTCATAGTTCCTAAAGGCATGCAACCATTCACTACCTCTCATTGTATGACTAAATAAGCTTGTTATTAAACTATTATGCACTTGGCAAGGCTGAGACAATATTTTGAGTGATCTCTATTCTCTAGTGCTGCTTAGATATCTCTTTTCAGGAAATATGCAAGTGTTGTAAAATCATTCTTTGCGATCATCTATCATACTTAAAGGATTGTTTGTTGGTTTTTTCATCCTTCGGATATGTAGGGTTTTCATACGGTACATCATGTGTCTTATGGATTGAATAATTTGTGTGCTTGAATTATTTATGAGATATACATGCACTGGATTTGTTTATCAAAAGTTTTAAAGTTCAAGAATCTCCATTATTGCTCAAATATTAACATTTCTCACTTGAATGGGAGTGTGGCTTAGTGAATGGGCATGTTTAGGGTACATTGTATTGTAGGATCATGGAATCGGGATACGAACCCCCACTTTTTAAGGTGGAGTAAATAGTTGAATGGTAAGCCGCTTTTGTAATAACGGTGTGATCCGTGTTTAATTCTCTCGAAGGCATTTCTCACTTGAGCGGGAGTATGGTTCAGTGAATGTACATGTTTAGGGTGCATTGCATTATAGGAGTATGGAACCAGGATACAATTCCCCACCTTTTAAGGTGGAGTAAGTAGTCGAATGGTAAGTCACTCTTGTAATGATAGTGTGACCTGTGTTCTATTCTCTTGAAGGCATTTCTCACTTGAATGGAAGTGTGGTTCAATGAATGGGCTTGTTTAGGGTGCATTACATTGTAGGAGCACGGATCCAGGATACAAACCCCCACCTTTTCCCCCCAAGGGATTTGGCCTATTGGCCACTCCACGTTCTGTTAAGGCATGGAGGTTGTTAAGCATGCCACAGGTTCAAATATCCCGATGCAAAAAGGCGGTTTCCTGTGCAGTGCCTAGGGGGGTCGGGTAGGATACTCAGGGGTTATAGTGGTAGGACTAGGAATTGACCCCATGTCATGTGAGTACGAAACCGACTAGTTGTTGATTCCTCTGTACAAAAAGAAAAGAATATAGCCCAGTGGGTTAGCTCAAGTGGTTGAGAGTTGTTTATACTAGCAGAAGGTCTCGGGGTCAAATCCCTGGGTGGTTATGCTGGGGCCTCACTCGATGTCCACACCAGGTTAGGCCTCATAATCAAGGTTGATGCCTTACCTCGGGTATCCTAAAAAAAATGAGGAAGCACCTAAGGGTTTCTTGAGCAATGTTCCATCATTATATATATATATATATATCAAGGAAATACTCAATTATAATTCATTTAATGAGATACAGTTTCAATAAGTAAAACACGAGGAAAACCCTGAAGAGAATAATCTCATGTCCAAAAGAGTAAAACTAAAATCGATTTCCAGGTACAATAACCATGCCCCGAAGGGTCTAAATAAGAGCTTTGTAAACGTTATAAAGAAAACGACTTGCATACAAGTAGAGACAGCCGAGTAATATGATTACACATAGGCGTATCCTCCTTAACAGGAAGAAGCATGACAAGGAAACAAAATTTTACTCATTCAATTACCTTGTTAAGTGATTCAAGCTCGTATACTGAATATTGAACTAGGTTGAGTAGAATGGTTAACCTGTGCACAAATGACACGTCCACTACGATCGTGGACCTATAAAATGACAAAGTAAATAAGTTATACACTGTGCGATTAAGGGAAAAGAGTAAGTGTAGGAAGTAACGTAGAATACAAGTTACTTCTACGTACAATTCCATGGAGAGGTAGAAAAACTCTCCACGCAGTGTCGTTGCCGAATGTATTGGTAAACGCCTTTGCACACATAGACCCCATAAAGGCAGCTAATATCACAATGTTTTTTTTAATAAATAAAATGGATAGATTGTACTATAAACAATTGGAAAAAAATAGCTTAAAAAATGTACACTGCAATAATTCCACAAATTGTGTGTTTTTCCATATGCCTCCATATATGTTCCACTCGCTTGTCTCCATGCAATTGTCTTCTTAATTTGCCTCATCTAAATCTTTAGCATGATTTATTCCTTGGAGTCAAAATTGTGTTCTAATTTTGTTCTCTTCAAATTGCATATGAAGAAGGATAAATGTTGTGAATTTGGATTTTTCTAGCTTACCATCACTAGAGTTGAGTAATATTTGATAAAATTGCAATTTTGGATTGATAAAATTGTTGTTTTTAATGCATAAATGGATCCATACACTTGAATTCCCTTATTGCAACTAGATTGTGTAGTGTTAAAATTTAACATATGCAATTCCACCAATCCAAAATTATTTTGGCCAAGTTTCAGGCTAAAAATACTAGTTTCTCTTCATGCTATTCCGAGGCACTAGAAAATGACCCATTTGTAAAACATTTTACACAGAGGAATTGTATATTTTATTTCAAATTACTATTTTGTACTAGTATGATGTTGCTCATGCATTGTTTCTTTTGGTTTTGCATCGGTGCTTCCTTTTTTACTTGAGTACACTTCTTTTTGTTGTCTGCTTATCACATTCATACTTTATTTTTTGTGTTATCTCCTACATCATCACCATCATAACAACAACAATAATCGAGAGAAAAAGAGAAGGGACAATTTTATTTTATTTTTATTTTTTTGGAAATATTTTTCTACAACCTTAATCTATGTGGCCTGGGAAGCTTGACCCCAAGTGATACTGCGGCCTAGCTAAAGGGTGACTAGAAGGGAAGAGCAACTAAAGTGTCCTCGTTGGTTTGTGGGTGGGTGGTTTTGAAATGCCCATTTGATGTGTTGGTAGAATCTTCCATAAGTAACAGATAAGTGCTTGAACCTTGTAATATTTGGTTAAGCAGTAATATTTCATTATAGTTTATTGATGTTATTGTTTTCTATTGTGACTAAGTTATGAAAGGAAGTTGGAATATACTTTGTGATTTTATTATTAAAAGGAAGAAGTTTATTTCTTTAGCGAACATGTTATAAGCAGGGATATGTGGAACATATTGTTATTAAAGTATTTGATAAAGACAATGTTGTGGAGTCAACAAAATAAAAGATTTGTCCTAGTGGTGGATTGTCATGAGGGGTCAAACTTTAGTTTGATCGAGACAGGAGGTGGTTAGATTATTATTGAGGAGGGGTTGGTTGAACTCGTGTCATCGAGGTTTGGTCCTCAGGATGGTGAAAAGGTCATCCTTGTGCAACATGACTCATTACAAGATATTGTAGTTAGTTTTTTTGAAACTCATACATGTGTGCTAGAGGAGTAGGCAAGTGGCGAAGAGGTTATGGTTAGGTGAGCAAGGATTTTAGAGAAAGGAGGGGGAGAAAAGACTTAAAATATCATGCAAAAAAACAAGCCTTGGTATTGGGTGGAGATGTTGGGATGTATGATGTCATCGACATGTCCTCTACTACTTTGGTGGGGAAGTTCAGTTATTGGGTTCTTGCCCGTAAGGAGATTGGGGCTTAGGAAAAACAAAACTATGGTATTGGGATATATTCCTATCTATGTCTCCTTGATTAAGGGTTAGTTTTTTTTCCTCTTTAGGAATGGAAACAATGAATCAAATAGTATGGGAAGTTCATAGATGTGCAGGGTCGGCAATTTGATGCTAAAAAGATGGCACTCCTCATTTGATCCTGCCAAGGAGAAGTTTCATTTTTGACATCTTTGGGTTCTTCTTCTAGGGATTCAATTATCGCTCTAAATCTTGGAAGCTATTATGGCTATCAGTAATGGCTTGGGTTATTTTCTTACGTGGATGAGAGTACTTTTACAACCGAGGATAAGAGAGTGGCCCGCATCTTGGTGGATATTGATATTAGCTAGGGGTTTCTACTCGAATTAGAATTTTTTTGGAGAGATTTCACTTTATTTCATAAGCTATATTATTGGAGGCTCCCATTCCAATGCATATCCTGCCAACAAATTGGCCATTTGAAGGTGGACTACATGCGTTTAGTGAAAAAGATTGCAAAGTGAAAAGCTTGGTACCAGACTCCTGTAAGGGTTTGTCATCTAGTGGCTCTTCAAAAAGGGACCCTTAGCAATGTCGAGGTTTCTCTTGTTTTGGTCATGCCATGGGGTGATGACCCCTCAAAATTTCTTCCAATGGAGACTTCATCTTCAGTTATTGGTAAGTTGCAAGCACATGTTCCCTCAATTTACAACACATTTAGATTCTTCTCTCTATTAAAGAAATAGAACTGTTGAAGAAAGTGGCATTTTATTTTGGTTTGGAAGATTTGTTGGAAGGGGAGAAGGCAGATTCTCCTTGAGACAAAGGGGACCGAGAAGATTCTCCTTTAGACAGAGGGGAGGGAGAGCCCTTACATAGTCATTCTTCCTTTTGTTGATGTATTTGTAACTTCAGAATGTATTCACTTGTATATCTTATGTATTGTACCTCGATGTTTATTTCGGGAAGTGTCTATAATGTATTGGAGTCATGTCATGCCCGATGTGCATATCGGGAGATTCAATAATGTAAACAAGTCATGTCAAGTCATTATGGGTAACCCTCTTATTGATCAAGGGTTAAAGTCCCCGCAGTTGTGGGGCCCTAGGGTTATTAGAATCTCCTAGAGAAGTCGACCCTAGTGAGTTATTGTCAAGTCGGGAATTAGTATAAATAGAGAGTGAGCCTCTCTATTTATCACACACTCACTCACACTCAGTTGTAGCGCATAACTGAGAGAGAAGAAGTTGCCGGGACAAGAGAGAGAGAGACTACTGCTGTCAGGAGATCATCTTACTATTTTTGGGGGTTTTGCTTTTGGTGCTGATTCTATCTCTGAGGAAGTTGTGGGGTTTTCTCCTTTATGGTTTCCCCGAGGAAAAACATTGTGTTCATTGTCTCTTATTTTTTATTGCTGTGCTTGTTATTCTCTCACTTAAAGATCCTAACATAATGCTAGCTTAAATGATAAAAATCTAACATGGTATCAGAGCTAACCTGAGAAGAAGACACTGTGTAGCTGCGGAAACTAGGGCTTCCTATTTTTTGGATCTCTCTCCGCAGATTTTCAACAAAAGAAGGTTGGACTGACTCTCCTCTCCAGGGCGCATCTTTTTGTCGAAGCAGAATCTGATTATGAGTATTTTCATTTTTTGACCCGACACTACTACCGGAAATTAGGGCTTTCCACATAAGTGGAATTTTTGAGTGAGCCTAGGCCTGGATTGATATCCTCCTCAAAATCAAAGTTTAGAGATCAAGATCAAAGTTTTTGATTGGGTAGAACTCCGAGAATGTCAAACCCTAATCTGTTCCTGAACCAACTCTACAGAAATTCAGCTCCAGATCTGGATCCGACATCTTAACCTGGTAAGATCTAAATCTTTTGTATTTCCATTTGAGTTTCTCTGTTAATATGTCTCATCATACCAAGCTTGATGAAAATCTTGAGGGAGCTGATAACTTCCGAGCCTGGAAGTATAGGATCTCCTCGGTCCTGGAAGAAAATGAGTTGGACTCCTATATCAGTGAGGAGGTTCCAGTTCCAGAGGGAGATGAGGCTAAGGCCTTACACAAGAAGAAGTTGGTTATGGCAAAGAGAATCATTGCTGATTCTATCAAGGATCACCTCATACCACAGGTGTCCTCCCTAAAGACACCTAAAGCTATGTTTGATGCCCTGACCAAACTGTTTGAAGGGAAGAACATAAATCGAAAGATGACTCTGAGAAACCAATTGAAGAATGTAAAGATCCAGAATGCGGAAACCATCCAGTCTTACTTTACAAGAGTCTCTCAGATCAAAGAGCAGCTAGAAGCAGTAGATGAAGAAGTGGAGAATGCAGAAATTGTGATGACCGCCTTGAATGGTCTCCCTAGATCATGGGATTCTTTTATTCAAGGGATCTATGCCAGAAAGAAGTTAGTCAATTTAAGTAGACTGTGGGAGGAATGCTCACAAGAAGAAGCTCGGATAGAAACTCGAGAAGAAAAGATGGGAAGTGAAGACCAAGCTCTCACAGTACACTCCAAGAAAAGCAGAAGAAGCTCTCATCACTCTAGAGGTAAGCAATTCCACCAGAAACATAACACTAGAAGCAATTCATCTAAACTTAGATGTTATAAATGTGATGAAATAGGACACTTTGCAAGAGATTGTCCTAAAAGCAAAAATAAGAAGAAGGGAAACAAGAGAATACATCATGCTCATGCTGCAGAGGATGATGAACCTTCCACAAAGAGAATTAGACAAGAAAGAGATGACTCTTCAAGTGATGAAGAATATGTTCTGATTTTCGCTCTCACGGGAACTATCACACATGGAAGCAATGATTGGCTTATAGACAGTGGTGCTTCCAAACATATGACGGGATTCAAGGAATCCTTTGTAAAACTATTTGAACATGAATCACCTCACAAGGTGAAACTTGGAGATGACTACCAGTATCCAATAAAAGGTAGTGGTGAATCCTCATATAAGCTAGACTCTGTAAAGTCTATGAAGATGAAAGATGTATTGTTTGTACCAGGACTAAAGAAGAACCTCCTCTCCATATCTGCATTGGATACAAAAGGAATGAGGGTTGCATTTGTAGATGGCCAAAAGGAAACTCTATTGATGATGCAGTAGTAATTGGGGAAAAAGAAGGAGGTCTATACAAATTAAAGGGCCAACCAGAACAAGCTTTGGTTCATGACTCAGTATAACCAAATGAACTGTGGCATAGAAGGCTTGCGCATGTGCATTACAAAGCGCTACCACTTGCAAGCAACACTGTTGAAGGTCTTCCATAAATTCAGGCAAAACATGATGGAGTCTCTAAAGGATGTGCAAAAGGAAAGAACACAAAGAAGACATTTCCAAGTAGTGAGAGCAAGGCAAAAGGAATCTTGGAAATCATTCACTCTAATGTATGCGGTCCAATGTCATCAAGTTCATTAAGCAGGTATGTACTATGTTTCTTTTATTGATGATTTTTCTAGGAAGACATGGATATACTTTATGAAGAATAAAGATGAAGTATTCAGCAAGTTCAAGGAATTCAAAGCCTTGATCGAGAACCACACAGAAAATAAGATCAAGACCTTTCGATCAGATAATGGTGGAGAATTCACATCAAATGAATTCAAAGCAGTATGCAAAGACTCAGGGATTAAGAGGGAGTTATCCACTCCATAAAATCCACAACAAAATGGGGTTGCAGAAAGGAATAATAGAACGATCATGGAAGCTGTAAGGGCCATGCTTCATGATCAAGATCTTCCCATGCATCTATGGGAAGAAGCTGCCAGAACAACAGTGTATGTACAGAACCGTACTCCACATAGAGTACTCGAGAACAAGACACCTGAAGAAGTCTTTTCTGGTAAGAAACCATAAGTCAGCCATCTCAGAATATTCGGCTGTCCTGTATACATACACATTCTGAAAGAAAAGAGGACGAAGTTAGATCCATCAGGAAAGAAGGGTATATTTGTGGGATACTTTGAAAGCTTGAAGGCTTACAAAATATACTTCCCAGGATTCATGAAGATTGACATCAATAGGGACGTAACATTTAACGAAGACTCAACTTACAACAAATCCAGAAAGAGACCTGCTGAAGAACCTGAAGAAACAGAAGCACCCAAAATTCATGACACAACCATGAATGAAGAAAATCAAGAAGAAGATCGAGAAATAGAAGAACCTTAGGAACCTATAGATCCACCTTAGGAGAAGAATCCTCACAAAAGGAAACATGCTTGGGTACGAGAAGCTATCCAAGGTGCAGAAAGATATGGGGCTCCAGAAGAAAATCACAGAGAAAGGAAAAGAACTAGGTCCTGTTCCGGTTATGTAGCCCTACTATGTGACATTATGGACAAAGAACCTTCCAACTATGAAGAAGCAGCAGAGAAGAAAGAATGGAAGAATGATATGATCGAGGAGTATCAATCGATCATGAAGAAGGATGTTTGAGATGTTGTCCCAAGACCAAAAGGGAAGTCTATTGTAACTTTCAAATGGATCTACAAGATCAAGCATGCTGCAGACGACAACATAGAAAAATATAAAGCAAGATTTGTGGCTCGTGGCTTCTCCCAAAAAGAAGGAATAGACTATGAAGAAACCTTTGCACCTGTAACCAGATACACTTCCATCAGATTAGTGCTTGCTTTGGCTGTAGTAATGAAGTGGAATATACACCAGATGGATGTCAAGACTGCCTTCTTGAATGGTGTAGTGGAAGAGGAAGTATATGTGGAGTAGCCACTCGGTTTTGAGACACATGACACGGAGACTCATGTGTATAAATTGAAGAAAGCTCTGTACGGTTTGAAACAGGCACCCAGGACATGGTACGATAGAATTGATGGCTCCAGTTTGGGTTTTACCAAAAGTAAAGCAGATTCCAACCTTTACTACAAGGTTGAAGAAGGTAACCCAGTGATACTCCTACTATATGTAGATGATCTATTTGTAATAGGTATGGATGGGTTGATTGTTGATACAAAGAGAAAGCTTGCTGCCGGGTTCTAAATGATGCACTATTTTCTAGGCATGGAGGTGTGGCAGAATGCGGCTGGAATCTTCCTTGGATAAGGGAAGTATGCAATAGAGATCCTGAAGAGGTTTGGGATGATGGACTGCAAGGCCATAACCACACCTATGGCATCGAACTTGAAGTTATTGAGTGATGCTTCATCAGAAGTGGTTGATGCTACGATGTATCATCAGATGATTGGGTCCTTGATGTACCCGACGAACACAAGACCAGATATTTGCTTTGTTGTGAACACCTTGAGCTAGTTCCTGACAGATTCGAGACATGTTCACTTGATTGTTGCAAAGCATATTATGAGGTACCTAAAGGGTATAGCTGATTATGGGCTCAAGTATGAGGCGAATCAAAAGATTAACCTGGAAAGTTATGTTGATTCAAACTGGGTAGGCAGTGCCATCGATAGGAAGAGCAATTCAGGGTGTTGCTTCAGTATGGGATCAGGTGTGATCTCTTGGTTTAGCAGGAAGCAGTCTTGTGTGGCACTGAGTACAGCTGAAGCAGAGTATGTTGCAGCTTGTTCAGCTAGTTGTGAGGCAGTATGGCTAAGGAAGCTACTGTTTGATTTATTTGATCTCAAGTTGGATGCTACTTGTATATATTGTGACAACTAGAGTTGTGTGAAGTTGTCGGAGAACCCGGTGTTCCATGACAAGTCAAAGCACATCGAGATCAAATATCACTATCTCAGGGATATGGTGCAGAGAGGAGCAGTGAAGCTCCAGTATGTTGCGACGGATGAACAGATAGCTGATGTGTTAATGAAGCCATTAGCCAGAGTGAAGTTTGAGTACTTCAGGGAGAAGCTTGGTGTTCTCCAGATCGAGGTTCCCTGCAAGGGGAAGTGATGAGTCCATGAGCCATTCTGACATGGTGAGAGGATTGGTTCCTTCCATGGTAAGATGTAAGGGCCGAGCCATTCTGTCATGGTGAGAGGAGTGGTTCCTTCCATGTCAAATGTGAGTGCTGAGCCATTCTGATGTGACTGCAAGATTGGTTACTACTTGATTAGATATAAGTGTTGAATGCCATTCTCTGAATGGAGGCACCTGGTCAGTTACCAGGAATACTCAGTCTGGGGCTGAGGGCCATTCTGATATGACTGTGGGATGTGTTCTCACATGATCAGATATAAGTGTAGGGCCATTCTAATGTGATTGAGGGATGTGTTCCCACTTGATCAGATATAAGGGCTGATGCCATTCTCTGGGAGAATGGAGGCACCTAGTCAGTTACCAGGAATCCTCAACCTGGGGTTGAGAGCCCTTTCGACATGTAGGCTGGATTGGTTCCTCACATAGTCGAATGTAAGTGCAGAGCCCTTTCGACATGCAGGCTGGGTTGGTTCCTCTTATGGTCGAATGTAAGTGCAGAGCCCTTTCAACATGTAGGCTAGATTGGTTCCTCGCATGGTCAAATGTAAGTGCAAAGCCCTTTCGACATGTAGGCTAGATTGGTTCCTCGCATGGTCGAATATAAGTGCTGAGCCCTTCTTTGGATAGTGGATGGTGTGCCCTACTATGCCAGAGGATATAAGTGATGTGCCTTTCTATGGATAGTAGATGATGTGTCCTACTATGCCAGTAGATGTAAGAGCTGATCCTTTCCATGGATGATAGATGGTGTTTCCTATCATGCTAGTGGATGTGAGTGCTGGGCCTTTTTGACATATATGATTGGATTGGTTCCTCTCATAGTCAGATGTGAGTTTTGGGCTTGCCTTTCTGACATGGTGTTGGATGTGTTCCTCTCATGGTTAGATGTAAGTGCTGAGTGGGCCATTCTGACTTAGGGTCAGATATAAGCGTTGAAGAAGACCTACATGGAGGCTAGGCCTACAACCGGCATGAAAATGGGTTGGCTCTGTAGAACTTCTTATGACGAGAAGAATCAAGAGATAGCACCAGTGATGATGACCTAGTGATGATCTAGATCGAGTGATGATCTAGATCTGGTGATGTTGATCCAGCAGTGATGATCCAGATCCAGTGATGTTGATCTAGCAGTGATGATCCAGATCGAGTGATGATCTAGATCCAGTGATGAAGATGACTTGAAGATGAAGATAACTTGAAGATGAAGATGACGAGATGATCCAATTGATACAGAGAAGAAGACCAGTGCTGACAAACTGTGTCGAGAGAATACCTTCCTAGTTAAGAGGGAGTGTTGATGTATTTGTAACTTCAGAATGTATTCACCTATATATATTATGTATTGTACCCCGATGTTTATTCCGGGAAGTGTCTGTAATGTATTGGAGTCATGTCATGCCCCGATGTGCCTATCGAGAGATTCAATAATGTAAACAAGTCATGTCAAGTCCTTGTGGGTAACCCTCCTATTGATCAAGGGTTAAAGTCCTCGCATTGTGGGGCCCTAGGGTTATTAGACTCTCCTAGAGAAGTCATCCCTAATGAGTTATTGTCAAGTCAGGAATTTGTATAAATAGAGAGTGAGCCTCTTTATTTATCACACACTCACTCACACTCAAGTGTAGTGCATAAATGAGAGAGAAGAAGTTGTTGGGACAAGAGAGAGAGAGACTACTGCTGCCAGGAGATCATCTTACTGTTTTTTGGGGTTTTGCTTTTGGTGCTGATTCTATCTCTGAGGAAGTTGCAGGGTTTTCTCCTTTATGGTTTCCCTGAGGAAAAACATTTTGTTCATTATCTCTTATGTTTGATTACTGTTCTTATTATTCTCTTAGTTAAATATCCTAACATAGTGCTAGCTTAAATGATAAATATCTAACACCTTTGTTCCTTCCCCCAACCTTAAGCCCGATTCAATGGAGGATAGAGGGGGTAATTTGGTGGTTCCATGGGATGATGTGGTTGTTGTAGCTTGTCCCTCATATGAATCCTTCCCATTACTTCCATTGAGGTTTAGTTCCTCTAGAATGGGGTTGGAGGGTGAGTCCCAGTAAGAGACCTTTCCCACCAAACAAATGGAGGAAGTGATAAACTCCCTTGTCCCTTCTTTCAAAGACATTCTTACAAAATAGCCTTTACTAAATTTTTAGGGCACTTTACCTAAGAGGTCATCCCACTATGTGGGTGGGGATAACATGTTTTTTGTTGCTCTCACAACTCCCCTTCGTAAATACAAACGAATTAAAATTCAAAGTTTCAATAAGGGATTAGTTTTAGGGATTCTCGATCATGGAGATATATGTAGCCTCTTATCTTAGTCTTTCGTGATGCCAGATAAGATATCTGGTGTGGCATCCTTGAGGTGTAACATTCCCAACCCTGGAACACAACATCGAGGTCAGGTATTTGGGGTTCCTAATAAAGAGAAGGATTAATCTAAGCTAATCACAGTGGAGAAATACTCTTTAAGGTCAAGCTAACATGCCAAAAAAAAAACTTCTAAAACATTTAACCATTAAGGAAGATTTCCCTTCCAATGCAACATAGTTCCCCATTCTACATGCAATGCAATGTAATGACATAAGAATATATCCAAAACAAACCTCTTCACATATTGACTAACTGACATTAAACCTATGGGAAACCACTCATAGCCATTTAATGAACTAAATAATTCAGACTTGTATTCTTTTTTGGAACTCCATTTACGATAGTAAACATTCAACATTTCATTATTTTAAGAAGGTAGAGTTTAAAATCCTAAACATAGTAGGTCTTATAGCAATAAATTCAAACTTTCAATCCTCTCTCGGATTTTATTTGGTGTGTAGTGGGGATTTCTCCCCTAATACATCCAAAAGCACCTACCTTAGATCATCCAGATCATAGGGTAGAGTTCAACAATGGAAACAGGAAACAAGAACAACAATAATAGTATTTTTTTAGATTTCTTTAGATATATTCTACTAACTAACAAACATAAAAGCATTCATATATATATATTTTAATGTGGGCCACTATAACCGTCCAAGGAAATGGTCCCGCAACTCTACGGTTTGGGTCTCCAGTCTCTTCCACGAATGGTTGCCAAATGGCGGAATGGATCCAAATGGGTACGGAGTGAACTTAACGTACACCATGGAAATGGTATGGCTAGAACAGAGGAATAATGGCAAGTGACTGAAAAAGTTCAAAGTATTGAGGAATGTCAAGAATTGTTTTTGGAATGGCCAAAAAGTGTCTTGGGGGAGACCTTCACAATGTATTTATAGGATGATTCAAGGTTTTTTTACCCATGGTATTTATCTATGGTTTTTGACCCATTCTCATTTTTAGGGTTTTTTTTGTCCTTTTTGGAGAGAGTAGGGATAAATCACAATAAATGCTCAACTTCCCTTTATTTATAGGGAAGGAATAATAATGTTTTGGACCATATTTAGTGGATTTTTAGTTGTGAAGGTCAAAATGGAGGAAATGATGGCAGGGATATGATGTATAATTATGGTTTCAACAATGGAGAGATAGGTGAACATTTTTTTGGTGTTAACAGATTGTGCCTTGATGTGTGAGGGAAGGAGCTCATCGTATGGCTGATAGACATCATAAGATCAAGGGAAAATGGTGACAACAGCGGATAGACTGGAGAGGACTATGGAGGAGTGGAGTCTCCTCATTTGAACTACGATGGATTTTGGTTTGTATTTATTCTAAAAAATGGACGAGGCACATAGAATCTCAGACATTTATATGGACGAGCCGGGCATACCCATGCTCATAACAATGTCTCAAAAATAAAAATGGGGATCAAGGCTCAAATAATGGGATTTGATCAATACATATAGACAACTAGTAGTACATCATGGTGGCCTCAATGGGAGGTTGAAGACATAAACTGATTTGAAGAGCTGGTACATAGAAATAATGATATTCTTATGGAATGCAATATCATAATGACTGATGCTCTATTGGATCTGGAGGTGTACATAATTGGATGGACTCAATGACTGAGATTCAAAATCTCTATGGTACAATATACAACATCAAGTACTAGAGATACATGGAAGCATGACACTGAGGGGCTTTCGAACACTATCGCCAATGCAACCCAGAAATCACAAGGGACATGAGACTGTATGGGTCCCAAAAATATACTCACTAATTTGCTCGAGTTAGGTGACAACCAGGGTCTTTGATGAAATAATGAAAGGACTAATACCCTGTATGAATCTCAACAGTGCTATAGTGTAGCTGAAGTCAAGCAGATGAGACATAACCAACCCAAAAGGCACTAATGACTTCTTTCAAGTGGTATAAGGAACTCATCAATGAGGTGGATGAAACTAGGATACAGGGACCTATGGGTATGTCCTCTAGAATAGATGTGTTGACGTCGATAGAGGGAGACCTGTAACTGCCATGGCAATGAGGTTTCCTTGATAGAAGCGTGAGGGGGACAACCAAAGATATGGAACAATATTGGGAGTGAGGCACTGACTGGGAAACATGGGCAGGGGAGTACGAGGGACTCAAACTTCCTTTGTTCAGAGTATGATGGCAGGCTTGACCTGTAAGGAGATGATACTAACTCATAGGGAGCGGACCATAGCTGGGAAATGGGGAAAATGATTGCCATGGGAGGTATTGGGGAAAGTAACTGGACTAGTGATATCTAAGGGATCAAGGGGAGACTCATTGCAGAGTACTCTAAACAAAGGCAACCCAATAGGGAAAATTTGACATAATGTGAGGCCATATGTGATGGATCCTAGATACATCATTGTGGGGCTTCTTCATATTTTAAGGAGCTCGAAAAATGGATATAAGTATGCTCAATATGATACTATCTCATGGATTCTTACCGATCCCAAGACGGTAAATGCTCGATGGTGTTTTCATTTTTAGAGAGTTTGAAAACAATAAGAAGACTCTAGTGTGGTCTCATTTTTGTATAGTAGTATCATAAGTCCGAAAAAGGATAAAAGTGTACAAAGGAGAGCTCTCCCAGCCGAAAAGGGCAGGGGGACTTCTTTACCATAGGTAGTCCAACCAGGTTGGAAAAGGTTAAACCTATATTGATTAGACGGCCATTTAAATAATTTTACGGGCATGAATGAAACCAAGTTTGCTCGGAAATAGTTTCTTGATGAAAGGGCTAGAAAAGAGCTTAAAGACAACCCATAATGAGTTTTTTTGTAAGTTGTGGTCCCAATTTCCGACAAAGCATAAAAGTATACAAAGGGAAACATTTATAGCTGGAAGGTGCTAGGGTGGTCCCTTTCTTTTGATAGTCTACTCAATCCAAAAAATGAGATAAACGAGACCACATAGACGCGATTAGAATTATTGTGCCATTAGATCTTCAGGCAATGAGTGCAATTAGATTGAATTATTATGCAGTGTAAAGGAATGAATAATACACACTGAACAAAACAAATCTCATAAAAAACATATGCGTATTACCCAATATAATTATAGTATAAACTTCATTAATTCCCAGCAGTATACAATGGTGTTACATAAAGGAGAATTCGAATCATGTGGATAAGATTCAAATCTAGCAACTCAACATGACCGATTGAATAACTAGAAGTGTCTAAATCACTATCAAAGCTAACTAGCTAAGCTCCACTTGTCTAATTCAGTCTCTCAATCATTAATAATCAGTTAAACTAGTCTAGTTGATATGGTAGCTGAGAAGTAGGTGAGAATAGGCGCCTATCCACATGCAGCCATGCAAGACTGGCGCTAACTGAACTAGAGGACATCTAACTGAATGTAACTGAAGCATAACTAAGCTTGACTAGTCACCAACTGCCAACAACTGAAGAAGGTTGGTGCCGACACTCCTAGTGGCTCCTATGTATGATATGTATGATCAGCCGAGAAAACCTGTGGAGCTTCTCATTTTGTACTGAACATTACTATATGATATATATATGCATGTGGATGCACCTTTTTGTATTTTTATGGGTTTTCACGAGTCTCTTTTGATTAGGATGATGCCTATATGATGTATATGACATATGCATGTATGACTATATGATGATGCATGATGTAGTTTATTTCCTATATGTGATGATTGATATGCCACTCTAGAACACCATTGGCCATTTGGTCTGCTACACTATTGAGACTTCTGGGAACATGCATGAATGAAATGGATTTGAAATGTCTAACCAAGTGTCTAGTGCACATGAACTTTCTAAAGAGGCAAGGATCATATACCCGGTAGTAGTTATTCAACTGGGAGATAAGCAGTTGGGAGTCTAAAAAGACATCAAGGTGGCGAATACCCAAGTGAAGGGCAACTTTTAGGAGACCAACGACACCGCCGTACTCAACCTGGTTGTTGTTGGTAATACGAACACACATTCCGTTGATATGGATCAACTCATGTGACGGGGAATAAATAACCTACGCAACCAAGGCGAGATTAGGAGACCATCTACTTGCATTGTCAACAAAACCAACACACCAAGACAAGGCAAGATCCATCTGGAACAACCAAGGAAACAAACTATGAGACTCGTGGAAAAAGCTATGCAAAACAAGAAAGAAAAACTATGATACATGGGTTATTATGGCGAGTGACTTTAGGCATAGAACCTCTTGAGGTAGAGCCCATTGCAGGGATTCTTCAAGAGGCGACCATCATTGTCAGCAAGGATATATTCCCCCTTGTCAAGACATCAATGGGTGACATAAGGGCCATACCACACGGATTCAAACTTCCCTTTTCCAGTTTTATCATGGGCTTGGTCATAAATGAGGACTAGGTCCCCCTCGCTAAAGGTGCGTGGGTGGACATTGGAGTCATAATGGGACTTTGACTGGGTCTTTCTGCTTCAATCATTTGGAGAGCAATGCGACGGTCCTCATTGGTTCGTTCAATCATAAGTAGGCATTGTTCTAATGGTGAAGTATCAGGTAGAAGCTCGATGTCAAGGCAGAGTGATGGAATTTGGCATTCAATGGGAAGAATTGTTTCCACACTGTGGACTAAGTGAAAGGGGGTAAAACTGATGGTGGTTTTAGATATCTCTTCATCGTCACAAAAGTGGTGTTGGGATAGATTAGGTAGATCTTTCATGGTTGAAGATAGGAAAGGACTATTGGAATCATATACTGTGTAAATGGTGTTATTGGTGTCCAAGGAAGATGTTGGGGGGTGGATTTCCTCAAGGACATTGATGTTGGACTCACGGGAGTGCTTCAAAGGTCACTGAGGAGTGACCGATACTCAGGAAAATCTAGGAAATGTTGTGAATAATAACCATATAAGACACAAAGTGCACATGGATGGTTGGTGCAGAGTAATTTGTTCTTAACTAGATGTGGGTTTGGGACATTGACCACTGGGGCGTCATCAATATCGACTACAATGTGCATGTGGGTGCGAAGGATAGGAAAATTTGGAAAATTTTGTGTCGCATGGCCTTGGACATCGAATAATGCACATGTAGGAGGAGGACGTGGTTATGATATTGCTTTGGGAATCTTGTCTCCAGTCTTCTTGGGAGGAGGGGGGTAGGATTAGTCATTGGTGTACCAAGATGTGGGTGCGACTTTGTCTCAATAGGTTAGATGGGAGTCAACACAACCTGTGGAGTCAGGGGAAGGGTGGGGGGATCAAGCTACCACACAGGAATACCCAAAGTGAAACTCAGAAGGTTGAGAGTAGCCATGATCAGCTTACTCACAATACCATATGGTGGGAAAAGGAAGGGGATCATGTGCACAGGGAATGCATCCCAATAATTCCCTGAGGATTGTGGTTGAGGTTGAGACTATGGCTGTGAGGAGGTTGAAACCATATGTGATAGGGCACAAATACGATATGTCAGTATTGAAGGAGGAGATGGTAAGGACAAAAGGTGTCTATCAAAGGAGTGTTGGCAAATAAACCTGGGACAACAACAAAAAGGGAAGGTATGGAAACACTTTCTATGGTAGTGTCGACAGTAGGGAGGACGTGTTCCAGTGTGGCTGGTCCCTTATGGTCATAATACATCAGTTAGTTGATGGTCACAATCTTCCCATCATGGGGGAACATCAAGAGTCAAAAGATGGTAGAGGAAACAACTCGCATTGTATACATATTGTTAGCACTCCAGGAAACTCCTGTAGGTTGTAGCTCGAGGATGCCTGGTAACTTAAACTGTTTTTAGGGTTTTCAGATATGGGTCAAGTCAGTCGACCTATGTAACCTTTCCACTCTCAAGGCATGCATAAGACTCACTTGTTTACAAGGCTTTTAGTTGCAATTTGCCCAGAAATTCGACTATAAGGTGTAGGGATGGAGAACTCACTAGGCTGGCAGACTTACACACATAACACATGCATATAAATGGCTAAATCCTGCTGAGGATGGTATCTATAAATCAAATATCACTAATAGACCAATATGATGACATCTATCAGCTTTTTAATAAATATGAAATTGACCTGAATGCACACTCAGGCATAAACCCAGTAAAGAAAGAGATGATGGCTGAACAGATCACAACAAAAGAGCTTATACCATGAACAAGTAAAATGAGAAGCTTGAAAGTATTATTGGCTCATAAATCCCCGAAGTTGACCCTTTATTATAAAAATATCATGGGATTTATAGCCTTCTACAAAAATCACAGATACTGAAAATCCGATTTGTTTACACAAAAATAATTGAAAGTGATAGTTTTTTCTAGATTAGGGCCTCAAACCCTTGCTAACTATTTGTCTATCTATTGTGAATATCTAGTTCATTGAGTGATCTTTTAACGACTGAAGTGGTCACTGATAATCACTACTGCTAGTTCACTGTGAAACTGCTGCCAACAACCAGTGTTTCGATAGTTAACTGAAGTGATTTTTCTTGTTTAATCCGCTAGATTTTTCTCTGTCTTGTCGCTGTAGTCGTCGATCGGAAGCTTTTTCTTTAGCTCATCAGTGCTCCAAGTCTCAACTCTATCGTTGTTTCGGTGCCTTAAATCAAAAGTGTCGAGACGAATTCTTCATCGGTGATCGACAGCTTTTTCCTTTAGCTTATCGGCGCTCCAAATCTCAACGCTGGCACTCTCCATCACTAGCTCGTCGGCGATCGGGAGCTGAAATACTTATGCATCAGAACCTTTTATCTGAACGGTACCATAGTTTTGGAGGTGAAACGAACTAATTGTGTTGCTGCTGGAGGTTGATTGGCGACGTTTGAATTGGAGATTTAGTCTTCTGTGCCACCGATACTGCAGAGGAGCTTCGTTGTGAACTCGCTGCTTCATAGTCTGTATGTCTTCCGATCGTTGATGATCTTCTATTGTCATGCTATCGAAATGATTCTTGTCATCGATCGGAGCTTTAGTCTTTTGTGCCGTCGATACCGCGAAGGAGCTTCATTGTAAATTCGTCGATTTGTTGTCCTTAGATCTTTCGATCACCAAAGTTTTCATCTAGTCGCGAAAGCCGCATTCTGTCTTTCTTCCAGCGTGGTGGCTCTTTAATATACTAACTCACCGATGGTTAGTGTTTTCAAGTTCTGATTTCTGATACTTGACTTCAGCGGTATTTAGTTCTTCATGTCATGACATTTCGACACTTTTCAGCCTTGCCCCGCCTCTACGTTGTCTTTAGTTCTTCCAATCACCGAAGAGTTCATCTATTGTCGTGCTATCAGAATGATTCTTGTCATCGATCGGAGCTTTAGTCTTCTATGCCGCTAACACTGCGGAGGAACTTAGTTGTAAACTTCGCCGATCCGTAGTCCTTCTGTCTCCCGCCGTCGTGACTCCTTATTGAACTATATTGCTGATGGTTAGTCCTTAGAACCTCCGATCGTCAAAGTTTTCATCTGGTCATGGAACCCGTAGTAAGTATGTCTTCCATCGTTTCGACTCTTTAGTGGACTATCTCGCTGCTACGTTGTTTTTGGTTCTTTCGATCGTTGAAATGTTCATCCGACCGCGGAAGCTGTCATCTGTAAGTCTGTTAGTGGCTAATGAGATGTTCTGATCCTCACCCAAGCCACCGAAACTACAACTTAGTGAAATTTTTATCAGCCACAAAAGCTTTCAAAC
The DNA here is from genome assembly GCA_001517045.1 of Pseudotsuga menziesii. Classification (NCBI taxonomy): domain Eukaryota; kingdom Viridiplantae; phylum Streptophyta; class Pinopsida; order Pinales; family Pinaceae; genus Pseudotsuga; species Pseudotsuga menziesii. Next base: position 23,968 of record LPNX010996458.1, on the reverse strand, counting down.
TGTTAGTGACATTCATATTCCTCATTGCGTGAATTAAATTATTCATACAAAAATAAATTATATTGGGAGATAACATCTGGCTCCTACTTGGGGATGGGAACCTCCCAGTGAGGTCCCAAGAACCCCAGACCAAAATGCCTTTCCCTAAAAGCAACTAAGTAATCTAACACTATTCTTTATTGTTCCATTGGGCATGGAGTCTTATTCTGAAAGCAAAACAACCTACTATCTACTAATTTACAATCATAAGGCCTCAGAGCCTCATATAAAATAGAGTTTCAGGAACTGCCCATTTACTGGGCCATCGAATACCTCTTCACCTTCCAGATTCTGCAATTTGAAGGTGTTATTCTCATATACCTGGCTCATAATAAAAGGGCCAGTCCACAAAGAGTCAAATTTTCCATGTTTCCCTTTGTCCTGTCTGACAGCATCCCACTTGAGGACCCAATCTCCGACCTAGAAGTTGTCTGCCTTTGCTCTTTTGTCAAACATGCCCTTTATCCTCTGTTGATGAGCTTCTGATTTTCCTATAACATGCTCCCTGATCTGCTGTAACTCCACCAAATCCATAATCCTTCTCATCATATCATTTGGTTCATCCTCCTCTTCCTGAAAGAACTTTTCCATTGGAAGGATGAGCTGGATAGGAAAGATGGCCTCAGTGCCATAAACTAGTTTGAATGGAGAAGTCCCTATGGATCTTTTATCTGTCACCCTATCAGCCCATAAAGCAAACTTAATCTTTGAATCCCAGCTTTTCTGATTTGTCTCTAGCAATTTCCTGATGACTTTGACTAAGCTTTTGTTGGATGACTTAGCCAGGCCATCGCCTTGTGGGTCATAGGATGTGGAGTGCACCAGTTGAATACCCATTGATTCACACACTCTAACTAATGCCCCAGCCTAAAAAGATGGTGCATTATCAGTTACTAACCTTACTGGGCAACCAAACTTGTTGAAGATGTTCTTATATAAGAATCTCATGATGACTTGCTGAGTGGCATTTCTGGTGGGTACTGCTTCTATCCATTTGGTAAAGTAGTCAGTGGCTACCAAGATCCATTTATGCTGTCCACTGGAAGATGGATTTATTTCACCTATGAAATCCAGACCCCGTTGTTGGAAAGGCCCATTCACTGTAACAGGCCTAAGGGGCAAGAATTTGAGCTGCTGCTTCCCTATAAATCTTTGACATTGGTCACAGGCCCTTACAAAAGTGCATACATCAGCAAAGAGGACTGGCCAATAGTATCATGCTTTTAATATCTTATGGGCTGTGGTTTTCCAGTAGTGGTGGCCTCCACATGTACTGGAATGAAAGTGATGCATGACCTGCTCTGCTTCCTCTTTATCTAGACATCTTAACAAAATTCCAGACTGATCCTTCCAATACAACAAATTGTCAATTATGCAAAACTTAACAGATTTCAACTTAAGAGCTCGTGCTTGGTTAGGAGTAAGATGAGGAGAACCTTCTAATCTTAGCAAAAATTGAATGATAGCTGAGTACCACTCACATGAAGATATGTTCTCAGCTACTGCTGGACTGTTATTCTGATCTTGATTTACTTCTGTTTCAGCTGCTACCATAGTCTGCACCTTTGTTGATCTGACACATGTAAAATTTATTCCCATCAGTTCACAGTTTTCTTTGGCCATGAGTTTGGCCAGACCTAATCCCTTTACCAGCTTGGTGGGTTTCACCTCTACATCAAACTCAATGAGTTTGGCAATCCACTTAGCTCTCTTCCCATTAATGTCAGGCTGAGTCAAAACATCCTTCACAGCAGCTGAAGGGACATATGCAATGATCTTTGCATGGAGAATGTAGATTCTGAAAGTCTTCAAAGATTTTATGAGAGCATAATCCTGCTTCTCAATTGGGTCATACTTCAGCTCAACATCTCTCAGGGTTCTGCTAAAGAAAGCAATTGGATGATCAAGACCTTCATCATTCTTTTGTAATAGTACAGCTGCCACTGTGTCATAAGATGTAAAAGAGAAAATGTAAAAACCCTTGGTGTAGTCAGGACTAATCAGGGTTGGGGCCTCCATAATGGCTTTCTTAATGTCTTCAAAATAATTTCTTTCCTGGTTGGTCCACTTGATCTTTGCATCCTTTTTTAGCATGGCTGTTATGTGCTTTACCAGCTCGAAGAAATTTGGAATGAATCTCCTAACAACGTTTATCTTGCCTAAAAAGTACTGAATGTCTCTTTTTGACTTTGGTATTGACAGCTACTGAATTGCTTCCACTCTTACCGGATCAATCTTTACACCTTCTGCTGAGACTATGTGGCCTAGGAGCTTTCCTTCATTGAGTGCAAACTGGGACTTCTTGGGGTTCAGTGATATTCCATACCTTCTACACTTCAGAAATACCTTCCTTAAGTGCTGCAAGTGGTCATGATAGCTGTGAGAGTAAACTGTTAAGTCATCCAAATATATCAGCACAAATTTATCTTTTAGCCCTACAAAAGCTAGGTCCATAGCTCTTTGAAAAGTAGCCCTAGTGTTCATTATCCCAAATGGCATTTTAGCATACATGAATGTGCCCCAGGGGGTGGTAAATGCAATCTTCTCTTAGTCATCTGGGTGCACAACAACTTGGTTGTATCTAGAGAAGCCATCAAGGAAGGACATGACCCTGGTCCCCGAGACTTTCTGCAGCAGGTGTTCCATCTTGGGCAGTGGATAGTTGTCTTTTTTGGAACACTTGTTCAGGTTTCTAAAATCCACACACAACCTGATTTCTCCATTTTTCTTTCTTACCACTACTAGATTTGCAATCCACTTGGAATACCTAAGGGGGATTATGATCTTGGCTTTGAGGAGCTTGTGGATCTCTTTCTCAATCACTGGTAATAGAAGAGGGCTAATGGGTCTCAGCTTCTGTTTGAAAGGAATGGTGTCCTTATCCAAAGGAATCCTGTGCTGGATGATGTTGGTGTCATATGTTTTTAGGTCACTATACTCCCATGCAAAGACATCAGCAAACTCTTTTATCAAGCTGCAATATTCAGACTTCTGTTTAGCAGTCAGCCCAGGGGATAGATTTATCAGTTTTGGATGGCTCTGGCTGCCTATGTTTTATTCTTGGATAGCAGGATCTAGCTCCCTTTTGGCAGGCTTGAAATGGATGTCATTGTGATCAAATAGTTCTTCCAGTGGTACTAGACCTCGGGATATGTAGTTGCTAGGCAATTGGACAATATTGTGCTCAGTCACTTTACCTTTTAACTTGAGCTGCTTGGATTCCTCCAGGTTAAGGTTTTCCTGGTCTATATGTATGTCAGAGAATTCATCCACTAACTGAAGGAATTTACTAAGCTCCCCATCATTTTCAAACACCCTCCAAAATTTTACATTGTCTGGCAGAGAGGGTCTGTACTTGACCTGAATGTCATAGCTGAGCTTAGGGGGTAAAGGAGGAACAAATAGACTTGCAGAGACGGCCATGGAATCAGTCAAGTGATTCAAATCCCTAGGAATATATGACAGTTCAAAAAACATAAAGGAGTCTCTGAGTTTCCATACCTCGTCCTTGTAAGCCTTCAATCTGATATTCTTTGTTTGAAAAGTGTTGTTGACCTGCCATATGATGAGGTCTGCGTCCCCAAAAATATTCATGCACATGATCCCCGTCTCCTTGGCCACTTTAACTCATAGCAGCAAGGCTTCATATTCAGCTACGTTGTTCGTGGTTTTGAAATTGAGCTTATAAGATAAGTGAATGTTCTCCTTAGATGGGGAGATCAACACGATACCCGCACCTACTGAGTTTTGAGCGCTTACCCCATCGAAATACATGGTCCAGATTGTTGTTGTGACTTCTTTGGGCTGCGAACGGGTGGGCTCAGTGAGCTGAATGGATGTCTGCTGATTATCATCTATTTGCAAGATGCAAGACCCAAAATCAGTGTCCACGGCGTAGATCGGGTGATTCACTGAGAGGCTCTCCTTGCTTATGATGTATGCTAGCTTATTTTCCCTGTACAGTCTCTTAGTCTCCCCTTCGAACATGGGAATGGTGGCATACCTGAGATCCATCTGAAGGGTGCTGCCCAATCTTTTTCTCCATGATCGGGACAGCAAGAGGCCGAATTTCAGAGGAATACCAGCCACTACGATGTCCATCATTACGCTTTTTGAAGGTAGTTGAGTTAAGTTTATAGCAAGGTCTTTGTTGAGGCCCAAGCACTTGACATTCCTGGAGTCAAAGGAGAATAAATCGTGGTAGGGCTTTGTAATGCTGAGGCCGATTTCATCCATCACAGCCTTTGGCATTAGGTTATGAGAGGCTCCTGAATCCAGCAGATAGTTATGGAGGATTTTATCATGGATGTTCAAGGATATATAGAATGGTGGGCAGGAGTCTTTTATGTCTTCGATCATGGGGCCCAGGGTTACAACATGCTTGTCATCTTGCAGGTTCACAAAGTCAGTGTCATGGTGCACCTTGGGCTGAAGGGAATTAAGAATGGAGGTTTTAAATGCATCATTCTTCATCAACTCAATTAAAGGGAAAGGGATTTTCAACTTTTGAATTTCAGACTCAAGGTTAAAAGAATAATGCAGCCTATCCGGAAACCTTACCTCATGAGCTGTAGGTTTGAGTTGGGATTGATCAGGTGTGGCTGAAGGTGCTAGTTTATGTAATGCTTTGGATGGGACAACCACTTTCTTTGGTAAAACAACAACCTTTCTAGCTGGTGCAGCAGGCAACTTGATAGGTACAACATTCTTCTCGAGGGGAGAAACCAACCTAGACCTCAGTTGGTAACCTCCCTGAGCATCAGCCTGATAGACAGCCTCTTCAGTGATCTGCTCATCAATAAAGGCTTCTTCATATTCTGCTTGTGTCAAAAAAGAGTAGTCCACCTCATCCTCCATGCAGTGGATATTGTCTTCAGCTTCTCCTTCTTTTTCAATAAACTCTGGCTCTTCTTCTAATACAACATTTTGAAATGGAGCTCTTATCCTTTGATCTTCCCCTTGATTTCTCTCCCTTATGAGAATCTCCCTTGATTTCTCTCCCTTATGAGAATCTGAACTGGGGGGTTTCCTCTTCTATAAGGAACAAAATTTGGGTTTCGAGGAGCGAAGTCACTTGGCCCCTTACCCCTTACCGGTAGATGTCCTTGGTCTTTCAATTTAGACATTTCAGCAGTTAGGTTATCTAAAAGTTTGGTCATTTTTTCAATCTTGTTCTCTAATGTAGAAGCCCCACTATAGTCTGCTGGCTGTTTTCTTCTGTCTACCTTCCCTTTGACCTTCTGAGATGACAGAATGTTTGACTCTACCTCCAGGGCAGCATCCTGCATGAGTGATAAGGAGGCAGACCTCCTTTCTCTGAGAAGTAAGCAGAAGTCAGAGTCAAAGGCATTCACATAAGTTATCATAGCTGAGGTACCGATGGGATTAATCTCAGCGGGGATCTTGCTGTACATGTTGTTGAATCTCTTGGTAAAGTTGGATATAGACTCACCGTTTTCTCTTTTCAAGTTGCTAAATTCTATGATATAGTAGAGGTGGTCTCTCCTCTCTCCCCAATGTTTTGGGAAAACGTCATCTAGGGCCTCTATGCCTTCCACTGACCCAGCGAGCAGTTCTTTAAACCACTTCCTAGCCTGGCCATCTAGGCTTTGCACAAAAACTCTGGTCCATACATCTTCGTGTTCTATATTTATATTTTTAGCATAGCTATAAAAAGCCTCTAGATGTTCTTCAACAGTGAAATCCCCTTCCTCGGTAAACTTAGGCATATACTTGAGGTAATCCCTGGTAGGCATGGCTGCGAGAGGATTTGGCAAAATTAGGGGTGCATACCTAGCTACTAGGATCCTTTCCATCTTGGTCAATTGAGGGGTAGCCATATTAGAAATGGATATGGATAGGGATGTGGAAGGCAACACTGATGAAAATATTTGTTGAGCAAGCGGTGGTATACTTATCCCAGTAGAGTCACCGAGGATTGGATCTTCACAAGCAGCAGTGCTTGAAGATGCCCAAGCCCTAGATTTTTCTGATGTATCTAAAAGTTTCTGGGAATTAAGAGTTTCAATAGAAGAAATAACAGCAGAAATATTTTTAGAAATATTTGATGTAGCGTTTTGTGCAGCACTGCTGGTCTATCTTAAAGCCCTAGCTTTCCTCAAGATTTCTTCTGGATTTGAAACGGGTGTTGCTGGTGGCCCCTTTGGGTTTTCTTTGGTACTTGGTCTTCTTGAAGCCACCTTATATCAATGGAGTGGCCAGATAGATGATTACAACCATAATAATGTCCAAGCCTTGTCTATCATCAAAGCATGGATCTATGTCATCTCCTAGGGAAGCTGAGCTTCAATTTCCTCTCCCCGGCAATGGCGCCACTTTGTTAGCACTCCAGGAAACTCCTCTAGGTTGTAGCTCGAGGATGCCTAGTAACTTAAACTGTTTTTAGGGTTTTTAGATATGGGTCAAGTCAGTCGACCTATGTAACCTTTCCACTCTCAAGGCATGCATAAGACTCACTCGTTTACGAGGCTTTTAGTTGCAATTTGCTCAGAAATTCGACTATAAGGTGTAGGGATGGAGAACTCACCAGGCTGGCAGACTTACACACATAACACATGCATATAAATGGACAAATCCTACTGAGGATGGTATCTATAAATCAAATATCACTAATAGACCGATATGATGACAACTATCGGTTTTTTAATAAATCTGAAATTGACCTGAATGCACACTCAGGCATAAACACAGTAAAGAAAGAGATGATGGCTGAACAGATCACAACAAAAGAGCTTATACCATGAACAAGTAAAATGAGAAGCTTGAAAGTATTATTGGCTAATAAATCCCCGAAGTTGACCCTTTATTATAAAAATATCATGGGCTTTATAGCCTTCTACAAAATTCACAGATCCTGAAAATCCGATCTGTTTACACAAAAATAATTGAAAGTGATAGTTTTTCTAGAATAGGGCTTCAAACCCTTGCTAACTATTTGTCTATCTATTGTGAAGATATAGTTCACTGAGCGATCTTTTAATGACTGAAGTGGTCGCTGATAATCACTACTGTTGGTTCACTGTGAAACTGCTGCCAACAACCAGTGTCTCGACAGTTAACTGAAGTGATTTTTCTTATTTAATCTGCTGGATTTTTCTCTGTCTTGTCACCGCAATCTCCGATCGAAAGCTTTTTCTTTAGCTCACCAATGCTCCAAGTCTCAACTCTACCGCTATTTCGGTGCCTTAAATCAAAAGCATCAAGACGACTTCTTCATCGGTGATCGATAGCTTTTTCCTTTAGCTTATCGGCGCTCCAAATCTCAATGCTGGCGCTCTCCATCACTGGCTCATTGGCGATTGGGAGCTGAAATACTTATGCATCAGAACCTTTTATTTGAACGCTACCGTAGTTTCGGAGGTGAAACGAACTAATTGTGTTGCTGCGAGAGGTTGATTGGCGATGTTTGAATCGGAGATTTAGTCTTTTGTGCCACCGACACTGTGGAGGAGCTTCGTTGTGAACTTGCAGCTTCGTAGTCTGTATGCCTTCCGATCATCGATGATCTTCTATTGTTGCGCTATCAGAATGATTCTTGACATCGATCGGAGCTTTAGTCTTCTGTGCCGTCGACACCGCGAAGGAGCTTTGTTGTAAATTCACTGATCCATTGTCCTTAGATCTTTCGATCGCCGAAGTTTTCATCTGGTCGCGGAAGCTGCATTCTGTCTTTCTTTCGCTGTGGAAGCTCTTTAGTAAACTAACTCACAGACGGTTAGTGTTTTCAAGTTTCGATTTCTGATACTTGACTTCGGCGGTATTTAGTTCTTCATGTCATCGATATTTTGGCACTTTTCAGCCTTGGCCGACCTCTACATTGTCTTTAGTTCTTTCGATCGCTGAAGAGTTCATCTATTGTCGCACTATCGAAATGATTCTTGTCATCGATCGGAGCTTTAGTCTTCTGTGCCATTAACACTACGGAAGAACTCAGTTGTAAACTTCGTCGATCCGTAATCCTTCTGTCTCCCATCGTCGCGGCTCCTTATTGAACTATCTTGCTGATGGTTAGTCCTTAGAACCTCCAATCGCTGAAGTTTTCATCTGGTTGCAGAACCCGTAGTAAGTCCGTCTTCTGTCGTTTCGGCTCTTTAGTGGACTATCTCGCCGCTACGTTGTTTTTGGTTCTTTCGATCGTTGAAATGTTCATCTGATCGGGGAAGCTGTCATCTGTAAGTCTGTTAGTGTCTAATGAGATGTTCTGATCCTCACCCAAGCCACCGAAACTACAAATTAGTGAAATTTTTATCAGCCACAGAAGCTTTCAAACTGTTAGTGACATTCATATTCCTCATTGCGTGAATTAAATTCTTCATACAAAAATAAATTATCTTTGGAGATAACACATATAACTGCATCGTAGGGGGAGGTTGTAATCGAGTTGGGCATTGAAAACCTCAATATCAATAACAATGTTTTTCCAACCAAATCGATAGGGACATTCCTGAGAACACCTTGTGGTTGAGCAACTCAGCCATTGTAGGCGCGAAGGGCAGTGGTGGAAGGATGAAGGGTTGGGGATCCAAGTTTCTGCCAAAAAAAGGTTGACATAACATAGGTGGATGCTCCCTCATCAATGATGCATCGATGAATTACCAAATTCTCAATTGTGACTGAAACTTGAAAGGCGACAGATGATGGCATTTGGGGTTCTCCTTGATCCAAGTCGAAAGTGATCAACCATGAATAAGAGGGATTGACGAGACCTAACGTGGCTAACAAAGGTTTGTGTTGCAAAGGACAAGTTTTGAGAACTTCTAGAGTAGACATGGTTTAGGGAGACTGGGCCAAGTCATCGACTATACTGTAGTTGAGTGCAACTCTGGCAGTGGCGTTGTTCACAATGCGAGGCAAAGGGAACCACGAGACTTTGGCAGTCCTATCTATGGGGGGTCTCGACAAATACAAATAGATATATGGAGCAGTGGAGGTAGATGTCATAGAGGGGTTAATGGTTTTCGTGGTGGAACCATACTGGTTTCGTCGAGTCTAGAGGTTGACATCAGACAGTAAGTCATAAGGTGATGGACACCAGGATCAATGGGTGGGGCCGCAGAAGTGGTTGCAGGGATTTGTGGTGCCAAGGGTTGGGTTGCAACCATCCCTTGGTTTGGTAAGGGGTTTTGGAGCACCATAGGCGGAGGACCTAATGGTGTTGGGTTTGGATGAGTCAGAGCAGCCCCATTTGGGTCACATTGATTATCAGTTCGGAGTAAATGGTGGATGCAGTTCATATGAGGACACTGATGTGTGTAATGGACATAAGTGTTACAAATGGTGCATGGATGGTTAGTCTGCAACTATGGGTTCTTCCCAGGTCTAGCGGGATGTCAGGGATTGTATGCATGAAGGTTAGCTCTGTTATTGTTTGGAGGGTTAGGTTATTGGCCACCTCCTTGAGGCTGGTTGTTACCCCAATTCCTACCTCTCTGTCGTCTTCCCTTCCCTTGTTGATTATTGGGGGCAGGTTGATTAGGGAGGTTATGTTGTGCGTGGACCTGTCCTTGAGGAGCAGGAGGAGTTGGGGCCAGAGTCGGAGTAGGCTACATAGGTGGTGGGTAATAGGCAAGAGCAGCTAGTGGGGTTGCGAAGCTTCTCATATGGCCATTACACAAGTGTGCTAAACAATTTGGTCCATGAATGTGAGGAATTGGTGTGGGAGGCGCATAAGAAGGTGTGGCTCTGGATTGATTCGTTACGCGTGAAAAATCAGGGGCGTATAATGGTTGGGAAACACTAGGGGTGTTACCAGAATGGGGTGGCATCGAAGGAGAGACCGTGCAAAAGTGAGGATGTTGCGTAATAGAGCCAATGGATCCATCAACAACATGGGATTCCCCCAACGTATCGCAATGTGAGGAGCCAGCACAGGGAGCATCAGGGATAATGGTAGACAAGTAACCTGATTAGGTGTATATGAGATTGAACTGTTATGCCTTCAGGATGGCTTCCTCCTCGGTTTGTGGGCGCTTAGATGCAACATACTTAGTGATGGGAGGAAGTAAGGTTTTGAGAAACCAATCTAGGAAAATCCTATCATCTAATCAGATTTTACACAAGCTACGACGACAATGCCATTCATGGATATGATCCGTGATATGGGTAGCTATGTTTTTTCTACAGGATAATAATATTTTCGCACCCTCATCATAATAGACGGGTAACTGGAAGTATTGAAGGAACATCAAGGATAACCAGGAAAAGTCCCTGTAGGTGGCATGAGGCAACTTGATATACCACTTGGCTGCAACACTTGTGAGTGTGCATTGGAATAGCCACAATCAGATCGAATCATACACTATGTTCTTAGATGAACACCATAAGTGGAATGACATAATGTGGTTTTAGGGGTCCTCTCTCGCCTTTCCTTCAAACTTAGGGATGCCAGAAGGGATTTTGGTATGCATAGGAGACCATAGCAGGCTATAATGAATGGGGTCATTTGTGAAACCATGCCAAATTAGGCAGGTTGAGGCTAGCCATAAATGGTAGACTATAATAGAGGGTGGATCGGGAAGGGCCAACAATGGTGTCAACGCCAGTAGGAATGCAGTTCCCATGGATGACTGGGGGTGGGTAAGGTTGAATTCCAACAGAGTAGTCACTAGGATAGTAGCAATAGTCGAAATGGAAGGGCCACAACCCACATGCATAGATGGTGGTATGGTAGGAACCATGAGGGCTGGAGTGGGGCCACCACTAGTGGGTAGCTAACCAACAACAGTGTGTGTGGTGGTAAAGGGTCCACTAGGAGCAGGACCTGTAGGTCCATCGGAAGGTATACTCGAAATGATGGGTGGAACTAACACAAGTTTGATATCAACCGTCCCCCTGAAAGAGGTTAGGAGGTGCACCAACCATGGGCTATATGGAGCAGTGAACAAGGTGAGTTCGGATTGATAGCAATCTGAGTCAGACTTAGATGCCATATGTGGCTTTGAAGGTGGTGAACGATATCGAATATGGCTCCGACGATGACGGTTCAATGAGCTGAATTGATAGGTATGCCCCCTAAGTCTATGCGAGTAGCGTGGCAGAGCAATGATGACGTGATGGTGTGCTATGTAATGAATGGAAACTCACGAGTATCAACCACAGGATAAAAAACCCAACTATAACCGAGTGTGCAGAAGGAGAGCATACAAATGGTGGCTCATAGGACAAAAGCAATCCCTAAAATTGAACTGCAACAGCGTGTTATAGTAGGTGAGTCGACAACAAAGTGGCCAGAAATCCAACAAGCATCACTACCTAGAAAACAAATGACGCACTAACCTATGGGGTAAAAGTGCAAGCAAAATCCTAGATACAAGCTGCAAGCCCTTCACAAATTGTATCCTTAGCAGGGTGGTGAAATCCCATTTAGAAAATACGAAATGGAAGAACAATAGGCTAAGAGAATCCCACTACCAAGAAGGACCTCTGGGTAAAATATCCCTATAAATAATGGCAACTAGGCTACCTTGTTCATGACACGTCCGAGATAGTTTCCTGACACTTCATCCCTTTGGCCCTCGACACCCGATATACTCTAGCATGCACGAGGAGGACTATGAAAGGTTAGCCATCGGTACAGAATAGAGTGTGGTATTCCAACAAAGGGGTGCTATTTGGATTCCTATCCCCAATTTCCTAACTTAGCTACAAGATTGTTTTGGTCCTCAAATGAGGTTACAATGTTGGTTGGAGTCAAGTTTATTTTTTAGGATAACTTAGGGTCATGAACCAATCATTTTTCTTTTAGGGTGTGAGATGTGTGCAAATGATGTGTATAAACCCCAACTATCTCAAGGTTGAGATGCAAAAAAAATGCAGATAAATAACAATAAATATCATGCAAAATCACAACTAATTCTTCCATAACATAAAATAAATAAAAGTAAATGAGCGCATAAGGAACTGACCAGCGTGTAGGAAACACACAAGCCCTCAACTACAAAGATTGACTCAAAGTGCTCACATACAAGGAAAATAGGACCAAAAAACGAACCAAGGGGTTGTAAAGGATCAGATCTGTGCAAAAACAGGTTGAGAAAGGGTAAAACATAGACAAGGGGTCTGGAATAAGGATCTCAAACACCAAAAAGGATTGAAAAATTGTCGGCAACACTTGTTGGTGGAACATGTGTGATCGAGATAGAAAAATAGTCGAAAGACTCAGGTCGCACAAAACAGGGGTTTAAGTGCTACAGGTCACACAAAATTGGGTCAGAGTAGTGATCGGGGTCACTCCGAAATCCAAGACAAGTGCGATCTGGTTTTCTGGTCCAGATATCCATAAATCCCATGAATAATTTGATCCAGAACATCCATACATGACCATATGGATGTCCTAAAATCAGACCTCCTAATAATCATAAATTCTATAAACAAACTAGCTACTAACAACTAGTCTAACACATCAACATACCTTCCAATGAGCTGCCAATATTTCAACA
>LPNX010996458.1:0-10778 GCA_001517045.1 Pseudotsuga menziesii | reverse complement strand
ATTACATCTATATTTTGATAGTTGTTTTGAATGTTAAGTTATTATACCATTTATATACAGATGTTAATGTTGAATTTCAATTATCTGTTGACAAATACATCTACAGAGTGAATACAATACTTTCTTATTTTATTCTTTATGTTTTTGTAAATTTTATTAAACGAAGTGTTATTAGTGATAACAATTCTGATAGTTTCTTATCTGGAATCGTATGATTTATTTCACTTTGTTATTTATAATCGTTAATTGATAGTTGATATAGTAGTCTAAAAGTTTGCTCTCAGCTGAGATATGATAGCTAGTTGATTTCAATTCACATTTTAGCTTAGTTTATTTTAATAGTTGTTAAATAGAATTAGATTAATTTGTTAAAATTTAAAATAGTTTATTAATCAAAACATTTAAAACAAAACCCTAAAACAAGAGACTTTCCTTAAGAAAGAACTTTAGGATAACTTAAACTTAGAAAACTAACTCTAGGATTTATTTTAAGCAGTAATTTAATTTAGAATAATTTTTTACTAAATTTTTACGTTCTCCTTAAGAGGATAAATTCAGTTGGTAGTATGACCATAACCTGCGAGGTTTAGCCATTTCAAACACACTGGAAGTTGCCTTAAGCAACTTGTGTGGGCCTAATCTCCTTAAGTTGGCCTAGATAGAAAATCCGGCCAACACCCGGCTACCATAGAATTAAAGGAAGTTTTAAATATGTTTTACCGGTTGCAGCAATGCAAGTGACTGTACTAAATGCAAGTGATCAATGGGTAAGAACCTCACTATAGATGCGTAGGTCTTCCCTCCATCTTACCGCTCTTGCCCCACAATCACTCTACGAAAGTAAAGAACAACCAATATATTCTAAACGAATTCTAATCTAATTTATCCCCAGGGAGAAGAGTTTATATCAAAATGAGTAATATACTGTATTGTTTACAAAGAAAAAATGAACAACTAATATATTCTAAACTAATTCTAATCTAATTTATCCCTAGGTCCACCATTTTATGATGAAATACAAGTGCACGTACTAAATGCAAGTGATTAATGGGTAAGAACCTCACTATAGATGTGTAGGTCGTCCCTCCATCTTACCACTCCTGCCCCACAATCACTCTACGAAAGAAAAGAACAACTAATATATTCTAAACTAATTATAATCTAATCTATCCCCAGGGAGCAGAGTTTATATCAAAACGAGTAATATATTGTATTGTTTGCACATAATTCCTACATGTAGTTGTTAAATTATTCATACATAAATACAACATAAAGATAACAGAAAGATAGCTTTGTTAAGTTAAAACATCCATTACTCATTTATTGCACAATATTCGAAATAGAAAATGAAACCATTCATAAACTGCAGAAATAATTCAATAGGTTGGAACGATCTCGCAGTTATGCAGCAAGCAAAAATAGAAGTAGTTCACATTCAGAAATCCACATAATCCATCTTGAAGCTCATAAAATCCTTCCTCCAGCAAAATCTTGTTTCTCTTTATTTATTAAAAGAAGTAGTTCTCATTACAAAAAGTTTCAACATAAGTGTGCCAGAAAAATTTCCCTATCTCTTCTACTCTACTTCTACTTATACTTTTACAAAATGACTTTTCAGCTACCCTAGCCTCTTGGGATTCCTTAACTCTTCAATTACAAAAATTTTGTCCTCTAGTGTGCTCACTAGGAAAATTGGAATAAATACAAAATATTACATAGAATTTGTCATATTTGAATAAAACAAAAGACTAGGCAGGCCTAGCCAATCCATTCACTAATTGTTTCCATGCAGCTGCATCTGTAGCTATGGTCCTAAAGTCCATAGGTTCCAATATTCTGACTACTACTTCATGTACGGATAGTTGGGACTTTATCTCTGCTACTCTTGGTGGAATGACTCTAGGATGTTGTTCTAGCAAGCAATGCTGACTGCATCTTATGCCACCAAACCTTTTACCACTTTTTCATTTAGGCCCTTAACCAGCTGTATGTTGAGCTCATCTTCTTGTAGCTTGTCATGAAGTTACTTCAAATGCTCCTCTTGACCTAGAAACTCCTGAAGTCTCTTTGTTCTAGAGGTCTGGCATTTTTTATGTGTTGTAAGTGCCCTTTTGTAAAATTCCATGCATTTATCCAATGTTTTCACAACCACGGCTATCAGTCTTGCAGCAGCCTTGCTGCTGAAATCCATGAGTTCATATTCGATCTTCAAATTCTCTTTACTCTTTCGAGGCACATTTTCCAAAATTTCTGCATTAGTCTCCAACCAAGTCAGTTGACCCTAGATAATTTCTGTAGTTTCTTGAGTTCTCGTTCTAAAATCAGTGGATATTTTTGAGATCTCTTGTAATCTGGCTTCTGCTTGCTTAATATTGTAGACTTCTTCTCCAATTTTTAACTGAACTTGATATATTTTCCTTCTAAGCATGAGAGTGTGCTCTCGAAGGGGTGTTATATCCATTTTTCACTCATTTGCTGCCTTAAATAGAACCTCCAAAGAACTATTTTGTGCCTCCAATTCCGCAACTTGGGTCTTCAACTCCTCGGATTCTTTATCAGTCGAAGCCTTGTGTGTCTCTAGAACCTCAATCTTACTTTCTAGGTCCTTCTTTTCCCCATCAATAATAGTGTTTGACAATTCCAAGGCCTCCTTTTCTGCTTCCAGAATCTGGTAGGATTCTTGAAGCCTTTCTAAATATGACATTTTGGCTTCATGCTTCCTTTTCACCTCTCGACCTTCCCCTTGTTTTTTTCTCAGGGTCTCTTTTATTTGCGCCATCTTCTCTTTGTAGTGGTCCACAGATCCTTTCATTTTGCCAACATTATAAGAACTTTCCTGTGCAGATGCAACACTGAGCGAGGCCATTTGTTATGGATCTTCATCTGTATTTTTCATGACAGCATTTTCAGTAACCGTGGTTACCTCAAGCTAAGCACACGTTTTCAACTTCTTTTCAGATCTCCAAACAATTGTTTTCCGCTTCGGATAAAAAAACACTTTATCTAAACTTGCAACCACATGCTTCTTAGATGGAGTAAAGGGTACTAATCCTAACTCAACAATATGGAGGTGAACTCCAATTAGTAAATCTCCTGAAGTAGAAGGAATAATTTCTAGATCATCTTGAGTAGTACTCTGTTCCTGGTTCCCACTGTCTTGATCTTCTTGCTCCTTATGTCTCAGTTCCTCAGCTATCCTCTCGGCTTCTTCCTTTTCTCGGTCAGCTGACTCCTCTTGTATTCTTTCTTTTTCTTCCTTTCGCTTCTGTTCTTCTTCTTCTTTTTCTGTCTAAGCCTCTTCAGCTAACAACTTCTTTGCTCCTTCGAATAACCTTCGAGTTTCTTCTACCTTTTCTTTTTGAGCAGCGTCTTCTTCGTGCTTTTTCTATTCCGTAGTGTTGTTGCTGCTACCTTTGCCTCTTGAAACTATGATTTTCCTCTTAAAATTCTTGTTCAGAGCAGTCATATTACAAGCATTGTGGTATACTTCCTCATCTTTTTCTAAGTGATCGGAGTACTCGAATTTTACCTTCACAAGTGCATGGTGTGCAACAACCTTTTCCTAAGAATCATTTCTGTGAAAACTCTTCTCACCAAAATAGAATTTTTCCAGGTCTTTCACAAAATCTGGTGCGCTTTTAACTCTGGAAAATTTATTACTGCCAACATAGAAAGGCATTGGCGAGAAGATAATTGGTGTAAAAGGTGTGCACATTATCACAACAAACTCTCCTTTGGAATTCCCATTCTTGTTAGGGCTACTCTTTGCATTGACCAAGAAACTCAACCATGAAATAATGAATTTCCTCTAGATCAATTTGAATCCCTTTAGACTAAGTCAAATTGCCTCCAAGAGATTGACTAGAGACCACTTAGAAACAACTCTCATTCACAAAGTGCTTCTCAAAACCACTGACTGCCCCATTCAAGTTCTTAACAGAGTAACTTGAATCCATCGAGACCGACTCTAAACCATTAACACACTCCTAGTCACTTGCTAACTCGAATTTGTCAACAATGACTCAAACCTGCCATAACTGACTCGAATTACCCATAAATTACTCCCCTTGCATGAAGGTAACTTGATTTATATAGACTGACTCAAAATTTCCCAAATTCACTTCTATGCACTCAGTATAATTCAAATTGACCAAAAAATGATCAAATTAACTGAGGATGACTCGAATTCATCGCATTAACCGGGGACTACTTACTTTCGACATCAATTAACTAAGGACAACTTCCAATTAACAAAACTTACTCTAACTGACTGGCAGATACTCCAATTCAATGGAGCTACTAGGGTGTATGGATGCATGAGTGCATGTTGCATGGGTGCATGGTGCATGGTATATGGTTGCATGGGTGCATGTAAAACATTAATTAGACAAAATATGACCACCATGGTACAATAACATCAAAATTAGGAAGACTAGAGTACTATTAGGGGGAGCCACAACTCCTAACCCCAACCCATTCACACATGGAATCCAAGACCTCCCATCAATGTTTTTGTCCATGTTAAGCCATTGTTTAGTTATATAAGTATAATAATAATAAAATAATAGTAATATCCATAGTCCATAGTCCAGGCACCTAGTGCCATTATAATAATCAAATAACAACATTACACATGCTCAGGGCTTACCACCAAGGCATTACATGGGGGGAGTTTCTTCTGGCAGTCATGGGGACCTTAGAACACAAAAGTCCCTTGCAAGGGAAAAAATTCATCATTGTCTCTTTAAATGTAAGGGGAGTGGGGGGAATCCCATGCATCTTTCCCACCATAGTTTTTTTGATATTATCTAGCATGATGTTGTACTCACTTAAGAAATGGTGATTATTGGAGAAAGGGATTGATAAGTTTTTGCAAAGGACCTGGTAGGATGGGAGATGTGTTCAGTTGATGTCGATGGTAATTTTGGTTGCTTGTTGTCACTCTAGAACCCTTTGACCATAAATTTTCCTCCATTTTTTTTGTTTGTAGGTATTCTCTTCGTAGGCAAGCCAAGAGATTGGGAGTACGTGGTTAATGTGGTAAATTTTTGTGGGTCATATGCAAACAAACGATCATTTTGGGAAGGTTTAAAGGAGGATGAGGTCATGTATTTGGAGAATTTCAATTTTGGCCATGATACGAACTTCACCACTTCTAACTGGGAAGTTTGGGCTTTAGATCCATAAGTGATCCAATTGTTAGTTTTTTTGGTGATTTGTTCTCATAAGCTGACTTGATTAATATTATCCCAAACCCTTTTGTACCTTTGTGGAGGAATGGAAGCGTTGGTGAGGCAAGGGTTGTGAAATTCCTTGACCATTTATATGTTTTTGAGACCCTTTTGAGTAACATCAACCATTATAGGTCACGAACTATTAATGTTGATATCTCATATCACATGCCTGTTATTCTTTAGTTGGATACGGTTTCAGCGTAGGAAAATTTCCTTTTCAAATATAATCATGCCTAGATAGATGAAGTAGATTCCATTGGTCTTGTACGTGGTAAATGATAAGCACTGGATGTGGTAGGAGATATTTCTCCTATGCACTCATTGGTGAACAACCTAAAAGATTTAAAATTTGAAGTTATTGTGTAGGAAAGAAAGAAGAAGAAGGTTTTAAAGTCCAAATTGGCGGAGATAGAACAAAATATCCAAGCTGGTTTTCATAATGCTCATAATGGAATTCCTTCTATTGGAGAAAATGCTTTAATCATTTCCCTTTCAACATGCGAGGAGAAGCTGCTGAGGATTGAGGAGGAGACTTGGAGACTAAAGAGTAGAGCTATATGGCTCTCTCAAGGGGGTAAGTATACCTCATTTTTTCACAAATTTGTTGAGAGGATAATGATTTCAAATTCCATTTAGTGATCTAAGGGGCCTTGATGGCGTGTCCATTTATTCGCACAAAGATCTAGAAGCTGCAACAATTTCTCATTCTAGCTCTTTATTTAGGGACTTGGGTGGTGTATCCAACCTAAGTCAAATGAGAATTATTCAAAAGTATCCCATTTTTTTTTCTATGGAATAGGGTAGAAGCATTGGAAACTCAGTTACATTGGAGGATATAAAAAATGTGTTATCATGTTTTTCTAAATATGAGATCTCGGGATGAGATGGATTATAACATGCATGGTCTCTCTTTCAATCATTCAGACATGGGGTACTCAAATTTTATATATGAATTCATCATTCGTATCCAAAATCGTTTTTCATAGAATTTCACAGTGAAAAATAAAGGAATATGGTGGCCCAAATAACCTTATGCTTTCACTAAATATTAGAGGCAATTCAAGAAAGAACAAACACACACCGTGCCATGCAATTCCATACTATGGTTATAAGCTAAAACCCACTAGGGTCATTTCCCTTATCTCATGATCACTTCCCCACTTGTGGATTCATAGCCCCCCATCTCTTCTTCATCCTTCTTATTCTATAGCATAAGAGATTTTATATTGATATCAAAATGTACATATTTAAATAGTCTTGTTCATCCTAACCATTTGTTATGGCTTATTATCCTTTTACATCAATATTTACATATTTATATTACGGGATCAAAAATGGGGTATTACATCAATGGTCTATTGAATTTTTTATATAGTTCTTCAATCTTGTGGGTCTTGATCTACTTGTTGAGGTTGAAGAATTGAGAACTATGGGTAAGGTATTTGGAGCCTTAAATGCCACTTTCTTAGCTTTAATACCCCAAAGCTCTCATCACTATTCTTATGATGATTTTGGACATATTTCTTGCTATAATTTGATCTAAAAAATTATAGCATCCAAAATAAAGGGAAAGCTCTAATCTTGTGTCACCAAAGAGCAATTTGGTTTTTGTCAAAAAGACTGATTTTGGATGCTATTGGGGTTGCCCAAGAGGGTTTCCACTCTATCAAATCTAAGAAAATGAAAGCGATGGTAATAAAGTTGGATCTTGTGAAGGCATATGAGAGGGTGGATTGGAACTTTCTTAGACTGGTTTTATTGCAAATTGAGCTTCCTTTGGAAGTCACAAACTAAATTATGGATTGCATTTCCTCGACAAATTTTGCAGTGCTAATAAATGGAGCCCCTTTAAAAAATTTCCACAACTCCAGGGGATTGAGACAAGGTTTCCCTTTGTCTTCCCTCTTGCTTTTGTTGATAGTGGAAGGGTTGAGTGAGCTCATTTAAAAGCCAAGATGAAAGGTATAATTGAGGTAGTCAAGCTTTCATATATAATGAGAATCACACACTTCCTTTTTGTAGATGATGTCCTTTTATTTGGTAAGGTAAATTCGGTGGAGTGGTTTGTATTTAAAGAATTGCTTGCATTTTTTTGTGAAGCCATGTGAATGCTTACTATTATCTCAAAGTCCACTTTTCTATAAAAAAATAGCTGGACAAAGTAACAAAAGCATAGATCCTAGGGATTCTCCCTTATCAAATACATCCACTAGATTATGGTTTCAAGTATTTGGGTTATTTTTTAAAGCCAAATCACTATACAAAAGAGGACTAGAGTTGGTTGTTGAGGAAAGTTGACAAGAAGCTAGAAAACTGGACTTTAGGTGGTTATGATTATGTGGAAAGCTCATCCTTACAAAGTTTGTCTTGGAAAATATTCATGTGTATTAGATGTATTCAACAAAAATTCTTAGATCTATCTTGAGTAAAATTAGACAAAAGTGTTTCTCCTTCCTTTGGTCAAGCAATAAGAAGAAACATACCTTTCATATGGTAAGTTGGGAAAAGCTAACATCATAGTAAGCTTGTGGGTGGCTAGGGGTTGAAGAATATTTTCAAGTTTGGGTAGGCTTTGGCTACAAAGAGCCTTTAGAGATGTCCTTTTTTTAGGTGGCTTGTGGGGGGGAGTAATAAGAGACAAATATATGAAGAACCTATAGGTAGAAGCTTGGTGCAGTGCTGGGGGCACTAGAAGTAGAAATGTCTCAAACATTTGGAAGAACTTGTCAATTGTTTTCCTTGTTATAGGGGAGCGGTTGCCTTAAAGAGTGGGAAATGGAAATAAAGTGTTGTGCGATATTGACACCATCATGGGTAGGTTGGAATTCTACAATATCTCTTTCCCACTTATAATTTCTCTTAAGGCAGTTCTTATTTATTACCTAAGTCAAGCTTGTCGGCAAAAAGGAAATTCCCTCTCCTTTCATCGATGGAATCAAGATTCGTAGTTGGGCCTTTAGAGGGGCTTGTATGTAGAATGGTCTCACCATATAAATGGGTTGCAGAGGTGTGACATTTTACTAAGGTGTTTAGAGGACTCACTGGTTTGGACTTGGGATACTACTAAAGGTGTTGTTACAACTAATTTGGCATACGATGCTCTTTTCCATAGTCAACCTTTGGTTAGTGATAGGTGGTGGCATCATTGTTTGTGGAGGTGGTACTATCCACTTAAGATAAAACTGTTCTCTCGAATTGCATTACAAAACAAAATACGCACTTGGGAGAATGTCTTGAAAAGAGGGGGGATTTCGACCTAATGTGTGCTTTTTGTGCCGTAAGAGTGTTGAGAATACTGATCATCTATTTGTTGATTATATTTTTACCAAAACTATCTGCGCAAAGGTAAGAGTGAAGTTGACAAGTGTTCCTATTGAGGATGGCCTCTGAATCCAAAATGATGGATCCTTCATTATCTAGTTCTGGTAAAATAGTTTGTGCTCTGATGTTGGTGCTAATAACTTTCTTAAGACAAGAGACATGGAATACATGGTGAAATCGAGCAGAAGGATGAAGTTCCAATTTATAAGCAACGAACCCAATCTTTTGAAGAACCTTATAAGGCCCATAGAACTTTGGATCCCGCTTATGACGCCCTTTGAGTTTCATGGAGGATTTCTTGTAAGGTTGTAGACGAAGAAAAACCATATCACTGGCTAGAAAAGTGCACTAAGAATGGTGTTGATCGGCTTGTTGTTTCATTCAGTTTCTTGCCATGTGAAGATTGTCACGCAAAATGTGAAGAATATGATCTCAGTTTCGGAGAACTATGTTAACTAACTGAACTGGTGAACTACTAGGGGTGTATGGAAGGAGCACTTGCGGTGCCTGACCATAGATTGATTCATATGGATTCATTTTAGATGCACTGTGGTAGGAGGTATTGTACTACCATTTAGCAATAATGATCCACTTTTCCCACTGATGTTGTTGTTTAGAGGTGAAGAAACGAAGATAAGTTTCCAAACATTTGTTGATAATTTCAGTTTGACTATCTGTTTGTGGGTGATACCCTGAACTCATCTTCAATTTGGTGCCAATGTGGAAAAATAGGTTTGTCCAAAAATGTCTTGTGAAAGTTGCATGATGATCTGAGACAATGGAAGAAGGGATTCCATGAAGATGAAATATCTGGTCCATGAAAATTTGTGCGATTGAGGAGGCAGTATATGGATGGTTGAGGGCACAAAAATGACTATATTTGGAGAGGCGATCGACCACAACTAAGATCATTGTATTCCCTCCATATTTAGGGATCCCCTCAATGAAATCCATCGAAATATCTGTCCAAATATGTGTAGGGATGGGAAAAGGTTCGGGAAATCCCGGAAGGAGTTTCATTTCACCCTTGTGGCACTGGAAGGTATCACATTTAGCCACCATATGTTGAATTTCCCTTTTGATTCCCTTCCAAAAGAAGTTGCGTCCTGCCTACTCATACGTTTTGTGGAACCTAGATTGCCCTGCTGATGGAGAAGTATGGAGTTTATAGAAGACAAACCGTTGAATATCTGTGCTCTAGGGAAGCACGATACGACCCTTTTATCTCAGAGAAGCACCATCCCAAGAGAAATGCGGTACATTAGAAAGGTTATTGGCCAACTATTGGATGATTTCAGATAATGAAGAGTCATTGACATAGCCTTGTTGAACATATTGCAACCAATTTGGAATATTCATAGAAATAAATGAAAGAGAAACATGGTCATCAAATGTGTGGGAAAGAGCATCTACCACAAGATTTCCCTTACCCTTCTCGTAAGTGATCTCATATTCATAACCCATGAGTTTGCTTACCCATTTCTCTTGTGTTGGGGATGAGACCCATTGTTCCATGAAATATTTCAAACTCTGGTGATCAGTCTTAATGCATAAATGATTCCCTAATAGGTATGGCTACCACTTTTGGACTGCCTCCAAAATAGCCATCATTTCCTTCTCATATTTAGAGGGGGACATATTATTACCAGAAAGGGATTTGTTGGTGAATGCAATAGGATGTTCATATTGAAGGAAAACAAAACCAAGTTTATTGTCACAAGAATCACTCTCAATAGTATAGGGCTTGGAAAAATTGGGCATAGCTAGAACATGTGAGGCACACATACCTTGTTTCAATTTGTCAAATGCACACTCAGCAACATGTGTCCATGTAAAAGCAAGTAACATCATCAATGGCACTGGCTATGGTGATGAGAACACTTTCTCTGGCCGCATCTCCATGCCTCCTAGTAAACAACAAAACAAAGCAGGGTAGTCAAAGCTTCCTAGGGTTCAGCTACCTGCTCTTGCTTGCTGCCTCTGATGAGCACCTCGTGAGTGCTCCTGCTGCCTGCCCTCCTACTTGCAGCCCTCTGAAGGCCCCCTCATGGGCGTCTTCTTCTGACATCCCTGCTGTGCGTGTTTGATTGGCAAGTGGCCCCCGTGGGCTTGACCTCCGTGCCCTCTGTTATGTCAGTAATTTTTCTCTCCATTTTGGTTTGTTTTCTCACTTTCAATCATAGGTTTGATCACTTCTCAGTTTTGGTTTTTTTTGAAGAATTT
>LPNX010996443.1:134297-176577 GCA_001517045.1 Pseudotsuga menziesii | reverse complement strand
CAAACCTGTTGCGCTTCTTGGTGTGTATCTTTTCAAATACACTCCAGTTGCGCTCACAACCAGAAGAACTACATGTTTGGCTTAGGATCCGAACAACAAGGTTTTGGAGATGGAGTACTCGTTTGCCATAGGTTTCCCACCAAGTATCTATAATGAATTGTAGAAACATAAGAGAAGACATTGAAAATTTGAAATATAAAACAAAGAAAGTAATGAAATTAAATTTTGAAACAAGGTGAAACTTACTTGGCATTATGTTCTTCCTATCATTAATAGCCATATCAAAGCCAAATGTTCCCATGGCCCTCCTATAGACATCCAACTCTTTGGTAATCTCTGAACGGTCAGCTACACTTGGCATCATCCTCTGGACACACTCCAAGAACGCATCCATTACCTCTGCATCAAAGTCGAAGCCACATGAGTAAGAGAATGCGGGGTTGAGGAATAGGCCTGCAGCATGAATGGGGCGATGAAGTGTTTTGTTCCATCGTTGATCAATCACCTCCCATATCAATTGTTGTTTCGCTTGCCCTTCTTCCCCCTTGTCCTCATAGTAGGCATTAATGGCCTCTTTGGCCCTATCCATGGCCTCATACAAGTAGCCCATTGCGGGCTTGTCTCCATCAACCAAGCGTAGAACCCTTACCAAAGGTTCACATACAGTATACACCTCCTTCACCCCTTCCCAAAAGCTCTCCTGGTATGACACTAGCCTGAATATGTCATGTCCCTCTGGTTTAGTGCTAATTGATAAAGCACGCCACTCAGCTGAAAGGAACATAGTCTGCAAGTCCCACATAGAAGTAAGGACAGACTGAAGAGAGATGAAACAAGTGGCAAACCGAGTGATGGCAGGATGGACCAACTCCCTATCATGAGTGAACTTCCTCATCAAGCTAAGCACAGAAGCATGATTGTATATAAATTTGGTGATGCTTCTTGCTGAATGAATGACATCCTTGATAAACTGGATCTTCCCCATATCCTTTAAGATCAAGTCAATACAATGTGCTGCACAAGGTGTCCAAAACAAAGTTGGATGCCTGTCCGTAAGCATCCTACCGGCTGCCACACAATTCGCAACATTGTCCGTTACTACTTGGACAACATGCTGCGGACCTATCTCTTGGGTGAACTCATCCAACAACTGACATAGTAATGCTGCATCTTTGACCTATGCAGATGCATCCACGGATTTTATAAACATTATGCCTCGAGGACAATGAACCAAGAAGTTGAGAAGGGTCCTACCCTTCTTATCACTCCAACCATCTGACATCACGGTGCATCCTGTGGCCTCCCATGAACGTCGAAGCTCCTCCAACCTAGCAGTGCAATCGACCTTTTCATCATCAAGGATGGGCCCTCTCAACTCCTCATAAGTGGGGGGCTTATACCCCGGCCCAACAACAGCAACAGCTTCGAACATAGGCAAATAGAATGGGTTCCTCGCAAAGTGGAATGGAATATCACTCCACAAAAGACATCGACCCACAAGTTTATCTGCTTCCTTTTTCTCTTTTATCTTGTACATTGACTTTATACTTGGTTGTGCACCAGGACCGGATCTCGACAAAAAGTGAGAAATAGAATGTGTCGTTGAAGGCATGACGGAAGATGAGGATAAGGTCTCACTCCCCACTCCCCCTAAAGTGTGCTCGGTTGTCCCGGATCCTAATGCTGCTCTCATTCCAAGTTCCTGCCTCAAAGCTTCCCTTTCATCTTTCCTCTTGCCAATACCTTCAATTGCAAGTTTGGCCCTATGGACTATTTCAGGAGTGGAGTTTTTACAAATATCCACCTCATGCCCTGCAAGTTGTGCGAGGTGGTATTTGAGCCTACTTATCCCCCCCGTCATCTCCTTCCCACACATATTGCATCTAAGCCTTTGTCAATTATTTGGATCAACCAGCTCTGCATACTCCCAGAATGGATCCAAACTCTTTGGCATGCTTGCAACTTTGTAATATGAATTTTGGAATTTAGTTTGAAGCCTGCAACATAAAAAAAACGTTTTTAAGCATATTTTTATTGAAAAAAATTGCAAATCAGACAAATAAGGATTGCAAACTACAAACTCAAATTAATTACTAATCCTAGGGCTCTAAACTTTAAAGAAATCTTTAATAATCTAGATTCTAAAGTTTTAATCTAATCTTCATATTTAGTAATTTTAAATTTTAAATTTAAACCATTTTAAAAATTTATACCATTTAAGACTCAAACAAGGATCTTCTAAGTTCTAATGCTATGGCATATAGGTTCAAGTGATATCAAACAAGTTTATTATAATCCAGCTTCAAAGATAGGAATATCATGAATCCTGTAGTGTGCAAAGAAACATCTCTCTATTGATTTCTCCTGCCATTTTCACGGCCTCCCTGGAATACAGACTTTACAAGTATACTCTACAATAACATAAAAGTTGGCAAAAATACCTTAATAGAAACAATCTAAGTTCAGGAATATACTAAGGAACTCACAAAATAGTGGTATCAAATTCAATAATGACTCAAATGGTTTAATAAGTTTGAAAAATTATCACAGCAAATGTGAGCAATTATGGTATCAAGATTCAAGAAAAACTCAAATGGTTCCATAAATTTGAAAATTTATCACAGCAAATGTGAAAAATTGAAAGAACTTTTACTTGATTTTGGGTCATCGCATAGAGCCAAACCACTGCAATACTTTCAGTTCAGTTATGCATCATTGTAAGTCTGCCCCTGTGCGGACTGAATTTCAAAATTATTCAAATGTTATTATGTTAGCATAAATCTAAATTTTAAAGTTTTAAACATTGTTATTAAGTTATTAACCTATTAATAATTAAAGCTTAATTTTTAAACTTCAAAAATTTATTTTTTAACTTATTAATAATTAAAATTTAAAACTTGATTTTTAAATTTTAAACTTCAAAGTTCAAAATTTTAATTTTTAAAGTTTAATTTTTTGAAGTTTAAAAAAAAATTAAAAGATCTACATACTACTATGATCTATCATCTATCTATTAAAAATTCTACATAGTCATACTGCTGTCTACAAAGTGCATACCTGTTGGCTGTGGGCTGTGGCTGCCTCTAAAGTCTGAAATTCTCTGAATCAATGGAATCGAATAACTTATAAGTATAACCCATTACCCTGCACAATGCACAGTGCACTCTCCCTCCACGGAATCTAGATTCTGGACAGTGGATATCCAATAACCCTACACAGTGCACCCGTGGGCCGTGACCTTGCTGTTCAGTGCTCACACCGTCGCTGTTTGGAGTGCAGACCCATCACCCAACTCTTGCAGCCTCGCACACAATCGCCGCTCAATGGTGGAAGCCGGAACTTTGAAGTTTGAAGTTTAAACATTGCCGACTATCAACACGGGACGGCACAGCCCTTGCTCACATGACACAAATTCAAAATGCCCTCGCTCCTGTCGGGACTCGGCAACCACAAAAACAAATGAAATAACACTTGAAAAAATACAATGTTAACTTTTATTCATAACAACATCGACTCGCGATTTTTTCAAGCACATCGCGTTAAAATCGCGATTTTTTATCGTTGACATCGCCCAAAATATCGCCGAAATTATCGCCCGATGTTTGGCGATATTATCGCCTAGGAGGACACATCGCGATATATCGCGATGTTGGCGAAATATCACCGATATTTGTAACACTGATTTATATAACCTCGAAAATAAAAAAAATGGCATTATTGATATATTCAATTGAAATTTTTATTATTGGTGATTTCTTGACACAATAAACTTCAATCATTCAACTGATTTTCAACACTTTTCTTATGATTTTGGCCTCCACATGGTCGGGAGCTTGTAGAAGCTCCCTATCTGTTTGAGAGCTTCTACAAGCTCCCAATAAAAAGGGAGTGGCAAAAGCAAGTTCCCAAAAAGATCCCAAGTTTCCAAAGAAGCTCCCATCAAAAAGGGGACATTTCGTACAAACTCCCAAGCTCCCAGGAGCGGGGAAGTGTTGGGTACGGGTTGCCAAAATCCTAGGAGCGGTACCCGTGCAACTATGATTTATAGTGACTTAGAAATATTTAGATTTTTTTGAGATTGTTCAAAGAAACTCTTAAATTGCCTTTGAGCATCTTTTGCATTTGATAGCTTGCTGATTTTTTGCAGGTATAACAAAATGGAGAAAGAAACTCTGGCCGTTTTGCGAGAAAATGAACGATTAACAACTCAACGAAGTTCCCCTTTCACCAAAAAGTCTTTTTTTTATCAAGTTGTAAGCCTTTGGATCCAAGATATACGGACCAAAATGTATTTCTTTTATCATTGTAAAGATTAATAAAATATTTTAGTAGGCTCATCAAAGCCCACTCCTCATCCCCCCAAGGGGAATCCGCGTTGGTGCATTTTTTCGTGATTTTTTTAGTGTTAGCTAGTTCAATTTTTATTTCTTGTTTATTCTTTTATTGTTGTCAAAGTAAACGAAATACTTACCCCACACTCTCCCGAGTATCCCGAAAGGGGGAAAGAGATTCGTGGTAGGAATTAATTAGAAAATCTTTCATTTGTTTTTTTAGTGTTTAAAATACACCCCTTGCTCTCCCGAGTACGGTTCACGGACAAGGGCTTTCTCGAGTACTGAACCTGGAAAGAGATTCTGATGTTTTCTTTTCTGACCAAGAAAACATTGCTCAAAAAACACTTAAAACTAACAAGACTCAGTCCTTGTTATGCTCTGGATCTCTTCAGCATTGATCAACCAGTTGATCATATCCAGAAAGGGATTGAGTGACTAGTCTAATTAGCTTTCACATCTTCAATTAACCTCCCAAACAATGAAAATCCACCATTGCGTTTTGCTTCGTGTGGGAAAATTGTATAAATGAAGCGAGAAGAACTGAAAAGTGACTGTGGGGCCCCGTCAAGCTACATCTTTGTTGTAGTGTTGGACATCCCCCCGTGACTCCATTCAACCCACATTTCCTCGTGTGCTACCACACTTAGTGAGTCTGGGCATAATCCTTAAATTCACAAATGTGTTGATTATTTATATTGCTCATGTTGTTGTCCTAATTGTTATTGCAATCTCTTGTGTCATTTTACAAAAACTCCTAAGCAACTTAATCGATCATAAACCAAAATCTAAAGCCTAATCAACCTTAGTAACTTATAAGGTCTACCCCCCTTGGCTTCGTTAGTAGTTTTCCTAAACCAAGGAGCTGAGTATCAGATGACAGCACTTGGCTCGAGCTTGCCTCCAAGGTCGCACCAAGTGGCTTGAATATTTATGCCACGTGACCCGAGGTGTGAATTAGGCGGCAACACAAGCCACTAAGTGCGTCCTTGGGGACAAGTCTCGAGTTGAAATACTGTCCCTCAAGACTCAACTCCTCCATCTAGGCCAACTCATAGCGAAGCCAAGGGGGGTGGTCTCTATAAAAGAATCTAAGGATTTTAAGCTAAGAAACCAAAAGATGGAATTACTCTAGGAGTTTGAAATAAAAGATTACTGAAACAAGACTTGCATAGAATTTAGATAACCTCAACAACATACAATAATATATTTCATCAACAAAATATTCACTTAAAGACAAGTATGATCATTGCAAGTAGACCAATGCCAATGGAGTCAAATAGTGGTGTAAGAGAAATGTTGTCCAAGTGTATCTTGGTCTATTTTAGTTATTGTGGATGAAATGGATAAGAGAAAAGGGGATTCCCGATATACCCGAAAGTACTTGGGAATATGTCCGGATTTTGACAGAAGTGGCTCCTCGCATTAAGATGTGGGCTAGATGGAGCCACGGGGGTGTGTCCAACACTACACCAAATGAGGGTGTAGCCTGACGGGACCCCACGGTCACTTTCTAGTGGTTCCCGCCTTCTCCAAAGAATTTACCCACAAATGACAAACTTTGTGTACGTCGGATTTTCGTATGTTTTCAATATTGATTGATTTTATTAAAATTGGTTTTTAATTAGATGTGAAAAATTAATGAGTGCACACTTGCGCTTTTGGTTATCCCAAAGCTCAGGGTGAACCAACGATGGGCAAGAGCACACACGAAAATAGCAGATGTTTTATTCCAATTACTTTACTTGAAAAAGGGAAAAGCATAAAATTAAACTCTGAAACTACTTTAGAAACTATACATCCTATTAGGGCATAGTGTGTGATTGTGCTACAAAAGTAAAGAAAAATGTTAGAAAAAATCACACCACAAAAAGACAAGTGCAAATACCCCCGGGGGGATGGGGTGTGGGCACTTGGTTTCCCACCTGATCTCCTTTATTATGATATTTACAACGCTTAAAGAAACCTTCTTTCTCCTTATAAGGTCAAAGGAAAGAGGCTACGATTTATTGGAAAGGTAAAGGAGGGAAAATGAGGCTTCAAGGTAGCCTTAAATAGCATTAATATGCCAAAGTCATGCCCAAAAAGCCTCAAAACCTGCTATTAAAGAGAAAAAACCAGCGAAGAAATTAGTGTTTAAATATGCCCAAAATCACTCTAAAAGTGATTTGGACAAACTACAAAAATTGCTAAATAAAAACTATATTAAAGTTAGATCTAGAAAAGCAGTAACTAAGGGAAGTTGGCTTGTAAGACCAACTTCCTTTAGGATCTTGGACAGCCTATAAAGGGCAGCCAATTAAGCACTTTATATGCTAGATTTAAACTTTAAGCTCAAAAGAAACTACTTTATAAACAAGCTTAAGCATTACTTTTAGAAGGGCTTGTAAAAAGTTAACTTCCAAGCTAGATCTAAATTGAAATGATAAAACTTTATGAAACTTTTAGATTTATGCAAGCTAACTTATAATCTAGATGTAGAATTGATTTAAACCTTGAATAAAAAAAGATCTTAAGCTACAAGCTAGATTAGTAACCGGTAACCAAGAAAAGTTTGAAATGATAAAACTTTATGAAACTTTTAGATTTATGCAAGCTAACTTATAATCTAGATGTAGAATTGATTTAAACCTTGAATAAAAAAAGATCTTAAGCTACAAGCTAGATTAGTAACCGGTAACCAAGAAAAGTTTTAATTAAAAAGTGAAGGAAAGAAAGTTAGAAAGAATGCTTCCAAGCTTGGGAATCCTTTGAACTGTGGAGTTTGTTGGAGGAAAGCGGAGGGACTATCTATGCGCCGTGGAAGTGCTTGAAAAATGGAGTCAAACAAGATTAACCAAACGTTCAATCCTAGGAACCTATATCAACTCATAAATTCTTGCACAAAGAAATGGTTGAACGCAAGGGTGTTAACTACAAAAGAAACCTGGAAAACATGCATTTAAACAAAAATAACATATACATCCAGGAGATCTAATGCAACTAATCGATAAGAAATAATCAAACAAGAAATTTCTTACCCTACTGAGATTACTTCTCCTTGTAGGCCCACAACAAACCAAACAATTATAACAAAAATGAACGACACAGATTACCTCATGAAATATGCAATGTTCATCAACACACTTAATCCATACACCACATGAGACCTCCAAAGCCTTTCTATTATTCCAAAAGAATATTACAAACTACAATACAAAACTTGAGCATTCCTTTGGTCCTATGACCATGACAAAATGAGAGCAAAACTCTTGCTTAAATAGGAAAAATGAGAGCAAACCCAAGGGGGCGAATTTGCCAAGTGTTGGAGCTTTTTGAGAAGATTGAGGGCAAACTAGAGTGAACTAGAGATGGTAGGCGACACCTCTCACAAGGTAGGTCACCTCCCCTCTCTTTCCGTGACACATATACAACAAGAGGTGAGCTTCGTCATGGATAAATGTGCCCCTCTAAGGAGAAATTCGCCCCCTCATGGATTTGATTGGAATCATCTTGATTTGGTCTCCAATTAGCCCCAACATCATCCTTAGTTGAACTAGAACATGTCTGGGACGAGTTCCCACTGATTTAGGGATATGTGTTTTTTCTCCATATTTTCTCTTTTTGCCTATTTCGGAGAGAATTTCACTTGAGTGATAAATAATCACTTAGAACTTAGGAAAAGTGGGTTTTGGGGTAAAGTGGGTGCTCTGAGTTTGAAAACGAACACCCCCATGGCAATTTTGGCCACCTAGCCACACTTTTATGACACTTATAAATTTTCCAACTAAACTATTAAAAAATAGCCTAAGTTTACAGCAAAGAACAAAATTCTCAGAAATTAAAAAAAAACAAGGGTGACCTAGTGCATTGTTTATATGACTCAAAAAGGTGACTAGCATGGTAATATACATAGACACCTAGACTTTAATAATCTCCCAAGGCCTAACCACCAAGGCGAATACTCCAGCTTTGGAGGTTGAGTGAAAAACTCAAAAATTATAAATTGTTTGTGCAACAACCGATCACTAACAAGAAAAAAACACTCTAAAGTACCGCATTGATAACTAAGTCCAAGTAAGCCAAGCCTTTTACAAAATTTCATCATGCTACGCCAACTTATTACAATTTCTCCGCAGGGTATGAACATGCACTTTTTTTTAAAGGGGCCAAAATTGGCCCTAAATGGTCTTATGAACCTTTGAGCATTGATAATGAACAAGGGACTTGTTCACAACTTTCGCAACTTACTAGAAATCCACCTAAGTACAACTTAGTGGATAACAAGGCCAATTTTTGCCCCTTTTAATTTTTTGCATGTTCATACCCCACAGGCATATTGTAATAAAGTGTGCTAGCATGATGAATTGTGTAAAAGACTTGGATTTCTTAGGACCTAGACATTGAGTTGACTATTCCAAGTTGTTTTTTCCCTTGTTAATTATACACCGTTGAACAAGAGATGTACAATTCTCGAGTTTTTCACCCGCTCTTCCAAAGTTGGAATGGTCACCTAGGTGTCCGGGCCTTAGGAGGTTATTAAAGTCTAGGTGGGAATGTATATTACCATGCTAAGCACCCAAAGGGGTTGGATCCATTGGTGAAGAGCAAGGAGTTTTTCACCAATGGGCAAGGTTCAATTCCAATGAGCGTCAAACCTAGAGCCATGGGGACACTTTGAGGTAGTGGTCAAACATGTGGTTCCACCCAAAGAGATTGTATTAAATGACCTCGTGACCCATGGACACACAAGTGGATCAAAGCACACCCCCATGTCCTCCTAACATTTTAAATCCCGGTGTGTTAGCTCAAGTTGTTGACACTCGAGAGTTGTATTCGTAAGCAGAAGGAATCGGGGTCAAATCCCCGAGTAGCTATGCAAGGGCCTCACTCAATGTCCCCACCGGATTAGGCCCCGTAATCAGGGTCAACGGTTTACCTTGGGTACCATCCTCAAATGAGGGGAAGTACCTGAGGGTTTCCCGAGACATGTTCCATATATATTACCATGGTAGGGATTATTTTGAGTCATTATGAACATGTACTAGGTCCCCCTTATTTTTTATTATATTTTAGAATAAAAACATTTCTGGTTACAATGGGTTAAATTTTATACAGGTTAATTGTAAAAATTCAAAGTGCCATAAAAGTGTGGCTAGTGTTAGAAAGTGGCAACAAGGAAGGTCTTCTATCATTTGCATGTGTCCTTGCTTGATAGAAGACATAAAACAAGAAGATAGATTGATCATTGCCCTTATCCAAAGT
The DNA here is from genome assembly GCA_001517045.1 of Pseudotsuga menziesii. NCBI lineage: Eukaryota > Viridiplantae > Streptophyta > Pinopsida > Pinales > Pinaceae > Pseudotsuga > Pseudotsuga menziesii. The sequence continues at coordinate 167,002 of LPNX010996443.1, read as the reverse complement.
TTATACTTAGTAAAAATACATTATGTGATTTAATTTTAATTTGACTTAATGGAGGCACTTTTATAAAGTTCAAGTGAAAAATAATTTAAGTGATGGCTAATCTAATCTTGGCCATTGATCTCACCGAAGGATCTCATCCATTGATCCATAGTGAGAGTTAGGGTTTTCGCTTGGCCATTGAGTTAAAAGGAGATTGATTTGGTGGAGAGGACACACAACACACTTGCTTTGTCACACTCGTCAGAGAGAGAGAGAGAGAGAGTTCTTGCTCATAGCTTTTCAGTCGGAGAGTGAGAGAGAAAGTTCAAGAGAGAATTTTGCAGAGAGAGACTGAACGACATTTTTCAGAGATCAACATAGCAGCTCAAGCAAATCACAAAGGGGTCGTACAAGCTGACGTAGGAGGTCATACGATCTTACGCAGGGGTCGTATATCGTTGATGCAAGCAGTCATACACGCTGATGTAGGGGTCGTACGCTGACACAAAGTTGTACACGCTGTCGCAGGGGGTGTACGATCTTGTTCGAGTTTTTCAATGAGTTTCGATTGTACGATTATGCCAGGTTGGGTAGAATCAATTTCTGGATTGTACTGTTCTATATCTTGCTAATAAAATTTCTTCTCAAACTGTTGCACCGATTTTCCAATCTTGGATTTTTTCGAGGGTTTTCATACCCAAAAATATTGGTGTCTCTATTGATGTGATTGATGTTCTATTTTTCTCAGTATTTATTTTCCGTTGCAATATTTGTGAAGAAACTCATTTGTGGTTATGAATAATAATAAAAAATTATATACTGGGTAACTCAAGATTGGGTTATAAGGAAATTTACATGGTATCAGAGCTCTTCTGAGCAAATCTGAGAGACAGCAGCAGTATTGGATAGATCGAGGGCAGATCTATTGAAGACACAAATCTAGAGTTTCAGATCTAGGGTTTGACAGGCACACTTCATTATGACCATAAAGTTGAGAGTCTATGATAGACTCTGGGGGGCTCAAAACCTTCCTACATGGAAAGAGAGGATCATGAGGATCCTGGGTGTCAGTGATGCAAAGGAGCACATTGACTCCAAGAAGGTTGCACCCACAGATCCAGCGGAGTTGGCTAGATGGAAGAAGATGGATTCTAGGGCCATGTTGATTATCTTGGATGGAGTGAAGGATCACATAGTTCCTAACCTTTCCGGGAAGACCACATTAGAAATGTAGACGGCTCTAGAAAGCCTTTACCAAAGTAAGAACGAGAACAAGATATTGGTGCTACAGGGGAGACTGTGGAGCACCAAGATGGCCAAGGGTGAAGGAGTGGTGCCTTATCCCATGAGGCTCACACAGATCAAGGACAAACTTGGAGCAATGGTGTAATGTCCTCTTCTGCTTAGGCATTGAGGACCAACCCGCTAACCTATGTGATTCCTATAGGTTCGAGTGGGTACTGACAGTCAAGGAATTAGCCGAAGACTGATGCCATATATACAAGATCTAGGGCATCAATATTATATCACCATTGGGTCGAAGAGGGCCACCTGCATGCATGACATCCGGGCATTATTTAATGATGCATGCACCCGATTAAGTCTCCATGCGCATGCATGCAAGTCAACTGCAAATTAGAAGATAAAGTGACCTAATTCGGTCAAAAGTTAGGGTTTTCGCAATTGAGAGTTATAAAAGAAAGATAAAGTGAATGGAGAAGTCACTTATGTGATAATTGATTTGTGGAGTCGAATTGGAGAGCTCGACGAGCTAAGTTGGGGTTGAGCACATGCTCAGCTAACTGGTGTATTTCGGCAACGAAATCTATCTGTCCTAGTTCATCATTAGGTTGGATCATCCAGGTTCAGCAATAGTTCATCATCAAGTTACATTCAGCAGTTATTCCGGGAGGTTGATTATTCATCCAGCTAGAGGGTTTCACCGTCACACCATGTCACCGTGATTAGAGATAAAGCAATTCGTTTTCCTACCTACAGGGTTCAGAACTTCCGCATGTTGCTTCCATCATCATCAGAGGGGTTTTATAACCCTAGTAAACATCATCCGGGCTTCCAGCAGTTGCTTATTTATTATTCTGGAGCTTATATAGTTTGAGAGGAGGGCGCATTCACCTGTGGAGGACGATTTGGTGTATCTCCTTATTCCTCCGGCAGAATCCTTGCATGCTGGGACCAGTCTCTTCACCATCAGCTGATCTATATACCGGTATGTACATGCATTGATTTCTCCTATTTTATAGCATCTCAATATTTTTCTAGGGCACATATTTGCATGCATGCAAAGTTCGGGGTTTGCTTTCCTATTTGATTATTTGCTTTCCTATTTGATTAAGGAGTAAGTCTATTAATCATCTACAGTATACACATAAACAAGAAAATATCAGTTTGGGATATTACAGTGGTATCAAAGTTATTTTCCTTGCCAGCTGTGGGCATGCAAAAATTATAAATGAATCCAGGAGACCCATACAACATTACTCACAGGAGACAGAGGTATAGAGACAGAGAAGAGGAGTTAGAGGACATAGATTTGGGGAACAAAGAGTATCGGTTTGAAAAAGGCAAAGAAACAATGGTCAATGATGATAAAATAGCTTTCAATAGTCTCATATCAGCCATAAAATAACTCACCACTGGGCAAAAAGAAATGATGAGCACCTTCAGGCAAATGACTAAGAAGAATGGGCCCACCCCACACAATCCCTTATTTCCCAACAGTGATAGGGTATCCACCAGCAGTAGTAGGGAGCACTTACACACCAACATGAAGAGCCATCCCCATATATACAAGCCTTCCCGACCTAACATGCCTCAATTCTTAGATAGTCCAGCTGCAGTGCCTCTAGCACAAGCAGAACCAGAAGAACCCATGAGTTCCTATCTGAGAGAATATAGGGCTTTAGGAGAGGACTTCCATTCAGCCATGACCTTCACTGACTTCTGCCACTTTAAAAGTAACAACAAACCCAAAGCTTACAATAGGCTATTCACCCAGAACTATGAGTTACAGCGCACCGTACGGAAACTGACTATCCCTACCTTTGAGGGCACCCAGTGTGGCCCAGCTAGGAATTGGGTGCAGAAGTTGGATACATACTTCTAGCTCAACCCCATTATTGAGACAGATGCCATTAAATTGGCTACTTTGCATTTGGACAGAGAAGCACATGAGTGGTGGTACCATAGGTTAGTGACACAGGGTCACAACACCATCACCTCATACACAGATTTTACACAGAGGCTCATTGAGCGGTTTGGTCGGAAGGATCCAGAGGTACACTTTAGGGAGCTGCAACAGCTCAAGCAGACAGAGAGTGCAGATGCTTTTATTTCTGAGTTTCAAAGGATAGCAGTCATGGTCACAGATATATCAGAGAGCAGGTTGATTATGTTGTTCACTGAGGCTCTAACTAAACCCTTACGGGGATGGGTCAAGTCTTATAAGCCCACCACCCTCGCAGATGCCATCAGACAGACTAAAGACTTGCAGGATGCAGTGCCCAAAAATAGGTTTCCTCCCAGGACCAATGTTCCTATTAAAGATAAAGAAAGGAAACCATGGCCCAAGAAAGAATGGATGGACAATGATACCCGACAAGACCTTAGAAGAAAAAAGTTATGTTTCACTTGCCAGGAACCATGGATACCAGGTCACAGATGTTCAGGGAAAGGAAAGGCCTACTACGTAGAGGCTTATTCCGACAGTGAGGAGGAAGAGGATTACTAGCATCAGGAGAAGGGAGAGACAACAGAGATAGTTGCTGAGGGACAAGCCTCAGGAGGTACCATTGCTACCATGACAGGGCTTCCTAGATTCCACACTCTTCGAATCAGAGGTACTGTACAAGGCCACAGAGTGGGAGTACTGATAAATGGTGGTGCATCCCACAACTTCATTGATGTTGCATGGGTTAAAAAGAGAGACATTTAGACTGAGAGCTTTGATGGGTTTTCGGTAGCAGCAGCAGGTCACACCATGGAGTGTAGTCAGAGGATTCCTAAATTAAAGGTAACGCTTGGGAATTATACAGTGATAGAGACATTCTATGTGGTAGATGTACCTGACATGAATGTGGTACTAGGAGTTCAGTGGCTGTATTCCATAGGGAAGTATTCCACAAATTACCAGACCATGGAGATGGAGTTTACAGGAGCAAAAGGACAGAAGGTGGTATTGAGAGGGATGAATACCTATCCTCCCATAGCAGTGACATCACACAGGATGGAGGCAGTACTCTAGCAGGGAGATATTGAGTGGGTTGCATAGTGTATGGTTACCTTCTAGAAACCACCAGATGAGGCCACACAACATCCAGCAGATATAGAGGCCTTACTACAGAAGCACAAGGTAGTATTCGGAGACCTTCTAGCAGGTCGACCTCCAGATAGGGGATTTGAGCACATTATTGAGTTAGAGGAGGGCACCCAAGCAGTTATCACCACTCTTTACAGACATCCCAAGAGGTATAAAGATGAGATCAAGAGTACAATCAAGGAACTACTCAAGCTGGGATACATCAAACCTAGCTCCAGTCCCTTTGCATCTTCAGTAGTGCTAGTGAAGAAAAAGGATGGAACCTTACGCATGTGCATTGATTACAGGGCACTCAATAAGAAGACCATAAAGAACAGGTATCCCATCCCTAGGATTGATGAGTTAATGGATGAACTACAGGGGGCAAAGTACTTTTCCAAAATTGATCTCCGCTCAAGGTACCATCAAATTCGGGTCAGGGAACAAGATGTTCCAAAGACCGCTTTCCGCTACCACTACGGACATTATGAGTTTCTACTGATGCCATTTGGGCTAACTAATGCACCAACTACTTTCCAATCATGCATGAACCATATCTTAAGGACACAGTTGCATCAATATATTCTGGTATTCTTCGACGACATATTGATATACAGTCGGACTTGGGAAGAACATTTGAGACATCTGGATGAAGTACTTGGTATTCTACAGGAGCAGTCACTATATGCCAAAATGTCCCAAGTGTGAGTTCGGCATGCAGAAGATGTTGTACTTAGGACATGTGATAGGGGCCAACGGGGTCCACGTGCACTTAGAGAAGATTCAGGCAATTTTGGATTGGCCTACACCTAAAAATGTGACAGAACTGAGGGGATTTTTGGGCCTTTGCACCTCCTACAGGAGGTATGTCAGCGGATTCTCATAGATGACCGCACCCCTCACAGATCTTACCAAGAAGGGAGCATTTAGTTGGTCGGAGGCAGCACAACAAACATTCCAGAAAATGAAGGAGGTAATGAGTTCATGCCCAGTATTAGCTTTACCAGACTTTTCTCAATCCTTTCTGTTAGAATGTGATGCTTCAGGAGACGGAATTGGGGCAGTTTTGATGCAGAACAACCACCCCATTGCATTTCAGAGCAGGAAGCTCAAAGACTATGAGCGCCACTATTCGATATATGACAAAGAGATGTTAGCTATCCTCCATGCGCTAACCAAGTTTAGGCAGTACTTAGTAGGTTCCAGGTTCACGGTTAAGACAGATCACAATAGCCTGAAATACTTCCTAGAGCAGAAAGAGCTAAATGAGAGACAACAGAAATGGGTAAGTAAAATTCAGGCTTAGACTTCGAGATTGAGTACGTAAAGGGGAAGAGCAATGTAGTGGCCGATGCACTTTCTAGACGAACAGCTACTTTATCCCTTATGAGCATCTCATCAGATTGGAGGTCTCATCTTTTGGTTGAGTGCTCCAAAGATAAGTTTGCTTGTGAGCTATTGGATGGACAGATTCAGGTTGATAGGTACAGGGTCATTGATGATATCATATACTACAAAAATAGAATCTTCTTGGTTCCAGAGTCTCCCCTCGAGAAGAAAATCTTACAGGCATCGCACGATTCACCATTAGCAGGGCATCAGGGGTTTCTCAAGACCTACAGACGATTAGAGAAAGGTTCTCATGGAAGGGCCTCAAGAAAGATGCGATACAACATGTGAGGGAGTGCAGCTTGTGCCAACAAAACAAAATAGAGCACATCCACCCAGCTGGTTTACTACATCCCTTACCTATTCCCGAGCAGAAATGGGAGAGCATTTCTATGGACTTCATTACTGGGTTGCCCAAGGTCCAAGGCAGAGACTGCTTGTACGTAGTAGTGGACAGATTGACTAAGTTTGCTCACTTCTTTGCCATATCATCAGATTATTCAGCAGCACAGGTAGCAGAACTATTTTTCAGAGAGGTATTTAGACTCCATGGGTTACCCAAGACCATTCTCAGTGACAGGGACAGCAAATTCACAAGAGCCTTTTAGCAAGAGCTTTTCCGGTTAGTGGGGACCGAGTTAGCCATGAGCACAAGTTATCATCCGCAGAGTGACGGGCAGACAGAGATTGTTAATAAAAGGATTGAGGGATACTTGAGAAATTACGTATCAAGTCAGCAGAAGACATGGATCAAATGGTTACACTTGGGTGAACATTGTTACAACACCACCTACCATATGACCATTAGGATGACCCCTATCTGGCGATACCAGGGCCCCCAAGGCCAAGGAGTGGATTCAGGAGGGTCAAGATATCCTCAAGATACTCAGGGAGAACATACAGGCTGCTCAGAATCAACAGAAAATATATGCAGACAGGCACAGAGTTGAACGCAGTTTTGAGGTGGGAGACTTCGTTTATTTACGCCTCCAGCCTTACCAACAGTCATCTCTTAAAAGGAAAGGAGCAGAAAAACTCCAACCTCGTTTCTATGGTCCATACAAGATAATTCAGAAGGTCGAAGAGGTAGCATATGAGCTAGAACTACCCCCAGAGAGAGATTCACAACGTATTTCATGTCTCCAATCTCAAGAAGGTGGTTGGTCAACAGATTGTTACATCTTCCAAGCTGCCTCCCCTTGATGACGAGGGGCAATTGGTTCTGATTCCGGAGTGCATCCCAGAGGTGCGAGAGCGAAAACCGAGGAACAGAATCATCAAAGATTACCTAGTTCAGTGGAAAGATCTGCCTATAGAGGAGGCTACTTGGGAGGCAGAACAGGTATTACAACACCCAGCTTTACAGTTGCTTGAGGACAAGCAAATTCGAGCGGGGAGGACTGTAATGTCCTCTTCTGCTTAGGGATTGAGCACCAACCCGCTAACCTATGTGATTCCTATAGGTTCGAGTGGGTACTGACAGTCAAGGAATCAGCCGAAGACTAATGCCATATATAGAAGATCTAAGGCATCAATATTATATCACCATTGGGTCGAAGAGGGCCACTAGAGCTAAAGGCCACCTGCATGCATGACATTCGGACATTATTTAATAATGCATGCACCCAATTAAGTCTCCATGCGCATGCATGCAAGTCAACTGCAAATTACAAGATAAAGTGACCTAAATAGGTCAAAAGTTAGGGTTTTCGCAATTGAGAGTTATAAAAGAAAGATAAAGTGAGTAGAGAAGTCACTTATGTGATAATTGATTTGTGGAGTCGAATTGGAGAGCCCGACGAGCGAAGTTGGGGTTGAGCACATGCTCAGCTAACTGGTGTATTTCGGCAACAAAATCTATCTGCCCTAGTTCATCATCAGGTTTGATCGTCCAGGTTCAGCACTAGTTCATCATCAGGTTACATTCAGCAGTTATTCTGGGAGGTTGATTATTCATCTAGCCAGAGGGTTTCACCGTCACACCGTGTCACCGTGATTAGAGATAAAGCAATTCGTTTTCCTACCTACAGGGTTCAGAACTTCCGCATGTTGCTTCCATCATCATCAGAGGGGTATTATGACCCTAGTGCACATCATCCGGGCTTCCAGCAGCAGCTTATTTATTATTCTGGAGCTTATATAGTTTGAGAGGAGGGCGCATTCACCTATAGAGGACAATTTGGTGTATCTCCTTATCCCTCCGGCAGAATCCTTGCATGCTGGGACCAGTGTCTTCACCATCAGCTGATCTATATACTGGTATGTACATGCATTGATTTCTCCTATTTTATAGCATCTCAGTATTTTTCTAGGGCACATATTTGCATGCAACTACATGCATGCAAAGTTCGGGGTTTGCTTTCCTATTTGATTAAGGAGTAAGTCTATTAGTCATCTACAGTATACACATAAACAGGAAAATATCAGTTTGGGATATTACAAATGGGCTCTGAGATCGAGGATGAGGAGCTAGTTCGAATCGCCCTCAATGGATTTTCTAAGCCATTGGACGTCTTTGTCAAAGGCGTAGTGGCTAGGGAGAAGCTACTGGATTGGCAGAGATTGTGGGATGTCTTTGTGCAAGAAGAGATCTGTATGGGTCAAGGTTCAAGTTCATCCAACAGTGCCCCACATATCATGGATGAAGAGGCTCTATCCCTAGCAAGAAAGGGCAAGGGTAAGGAAAAGAAAAAGAAGGGTGGTAAAAAGAACATGTCAAAGGTCAAATGTTTTATCTGCCACAAGCCAAGACACTTTGCCTCCCAGTGCCCAGACAGGAAGAAGAAGAACAATTCACAAAGGACAGGTTCTGCAGAGGTGGAAGAATTCAACAAAAGCTTCGCGAAGGATTTTTGTTTGATAGCTTGGCATGGCAGGTTCTGCAGAGGTGGAAGAATTCAACAAAATCTTCGCGGAGGATTTTTGTTTGATAGCTTGCATGGCAAGCTCCACAGGCAGCAACATCTTGTCACATGACAAGACAGAAAAGGTTCTTCAAAATCTTGCAGGTGGGTGGAGAAAATATCCACATTGAGTGCAAGATGATGCGCGAAATCGGGCGTAGGGAGTTGGTACTGTTTCGTTTCAGAGGGATTCTGGCAAACCCCTCAATTTTGCTAACGTGTTATATGTTCCGGGTTTGACAAAATCCTTATATCCATTTCCACCATGGAGAACAAGGGTTTTTAGGTGAAGTTTAGTGATAGGAAAGTGTAAATCAGGTCCAAGGGGTCAAATAGGAGCTTGGATCGAGTGATTGGGATCAGGAGCAGGAAGGTGTAGACTACACTTCGAGTCTGCAAAGGCTCTGGTCAGCAGCAACAACAGTCAAGGTGAGTTGTGGCATAGGAAGATGGCACACTTACACTATGGAGCACTGAGGCATTTGAGATAGGCAGTTACTGCAGTTCCTCAGGTATAGGAGAAGTATAACCACCACAAGGGTTGTGCATTGGGGAAGAACATCAGGAAGCCTTTCCCATAGACCGAGCACAAGTCTAACGGGACCTTGGACTTGGTGCATTCGTATGTTTGCGGACCCATGAGTGTCTAATCTTTCAATGGCTACATTTTTTGCATCACGTTCATTGATGACTATTCCAGGAATACCTGGATCTATTTCCTGAAGGCCAAGTCAAAGGCCTTCGAGCGATTTCGGGAGTTCAAGACTCTTGTGGAAAACCAAACAGAGAGGAAGATACGGGTATTAAGGACAAACAACGAGGGTGAGTACCTCCAAGGAGTTCTTGGAGTTTTGTTCATCGGAGGGGATCAAAAAGGAGCACACGGTTCCTCATACCCCGCAACTGACACTAGGAAGAAGCTACAGGGTATGAGGAAGAAGTTGCATGGTATGAGAGTCCAACTCATGCTGACACTAGGAAGAAGCTAGACCCCTCTGGTGAGAAGGGGCTACTAGTTGGTTACAGCAAGACTTCTAAGGCATACAGGGTAAATATTCCAGCTCGCAAGAGGATCATTGTGTGCAGGGATGTCTAGTTTGATGAGGACATAGCCTTACAAAGATCTATGGACTTACTAGCACAAGAGCAACCAACACACGACTCAGGAATAAAATTGGAAGAGCCACAGGTACAGACACAGGGCACAGTTCCTGATAGTCAAAGCGAGTCAGGTGGACAAGATCCTTTGGACATTGACTTGGAGGATGAGCCGCAGTAGGAGGAGGATATCCAGCAACCGCAGCAAGTCGACACTAGGCCACAGCCTAAGTGGTTCAGGTCCACAATTCAGGATTCCAAGCAGGTGAGTCTTCCACATAGCTCCATGAGGCGGAGCAAACCACCAGATAGACTTACCTATATGGCACTGAAGACAGAGTTGATTAACTCTGAGCCTTCCAATTTCGAGGAGGCTGCACAACATGATGTGTGGCAAGAGGCTATGGTTGAGGAGTATCACTCCATCATGAAAAACCAGGTGTGGGAGGTTGTGTCGGGACCAGAAGGAAAACGAGTGGATGGATTCAGGTGTATCTATAAGGTAAAGCATGCAGTAGACGTAAGCGTGGAGAAGTACAAGGCACGCTTTTTGGAAAAGGGGTATTCACAGAAAGGAAGGTATTGACTATGAGGAGACCTCTGCCCCTGTCGCCAGATATTCTTCTATTCAGACTATTCTCTCATTTACCAACAGAGATGGGTTTCCGCGTTCATCAGATGGACGTGAAGACTGCCTTTCTCAACAAAGTTATAGTGGAGGAGGTATTCATTGAGCATCCCGAGGGGTTCGAGGTGGAGAACAAGGAGTCGCATGTATGCAGGTTACAAAGAGCTTTTTTGGGCTTAAGCAGGCACATCGAGCATGGTACTCCAGGATTGACAACTATCTATGGAAGATGGGACTCCAACAAAGTGAGGCTGACCACAACCTGTACTTCTTGTCAGGTGAGGTACCTCTCATATTGCTCTTGTATGTAGATGATCTCTTTCTTATAGGAGATAAGAGGCTAATCAAGGACAACAAGTCCAACCTTGCAGTTGAGTTTGAGATGAGAGACCTTGGGTCGATGCATTACTTCCTAGGTCTAGAGGTTTGGCAAAGAGATAAGTGTTTCTTCATTGGTCATGGGAAGTATGCAGTAGAGATCTTGAGGAGATTCAAGATGGAGGACTGTATACCCATGGCCACGCCTCTAATTACCAACTGGAGGAAGATTGATGCATCGGGTTCAAAGGAGTTTGATCCTACTATGTATCGACAACTTATCGGGTCGCTCATGTATCTAGTCAACACACGACCAAACATTAGCTTTGCAGTCAACTCTTTGAGTCAATTCATGGTGGACCCTCGAAGAGTACATTGGACAGTTGCGAAGCATGTGCTTCGCTAGATCAGAGGCACAATAGAGTATGGATTGGTTTATGAGCGCAGTGGAAGAATACAGTTAGCAGGCTTCACAGATGTTGACTGGGCAGGATGTGTACAAGACCGAAAGAGCACTTCAGGTTGTTGCTTCAGCATTAGGTCAGGGGTTGTCTCTTGGTTCAGCAGGAAGCATAATTCAGTTGCATTGAGCTCGGCAGAGGCCAAGTACATGGCAACCAGTTTGGCTACATGTGAAGGGATGTGGCTAAGAAAGTTGCTTTCAAGGATATTCAAGTGAGTTGGAGGCTACAGTGGTTCACTGTGACAATCAAAGTGGCATCAAATTATCTGAGAATCCATTGTTCTATTACCGAAGCAAGCACATAGACATCCGGTATCACTTCCTAAGAGACTGTATACAGAAAGGAACCATACGGTTGGAGTACATTCAGACAGATGAGTAGGTGGAGGACATAATTACCAAGGCACTTTGCAGGGACAACTTTGTGAAGTTCAGAGACAAGTTGGGGTTGTTATCGAATCCCTTCCTTGTTGAGAGAGAGGGTTAGAAAGTGGCAACAAGGAAGGTCTTCTATCATTTGCATGTGTCCTTGCTTGATAGAAGACATAAAATAGGAAGGCAGATTGATCATTGCCTTTATCCAAATTTTATACTTAGGAAAAGTGCATTATGTGATCTAATTTTAATTTGACTTAATGGAGGCGCTTTTATAAAGTTCAAGTGAAAAATAATTTAAGTCATGGCTAATCTAATCTTGGCCATTGATCTCACCGAAGTGTTGATGTATTTGTAACTTCGGAAGAAATTCTGATGTATATTGTCATTGTATGTTGTTGTACCCCCATTGGGGATGTGTGTTACCCCTTTACAGGATGTCTAAATTATGTATAGACCTTGAGGTACAACCTCCATTGTAAGTCGGGGCAATAGTCCCCAGTGTAACATCATGTAATATGTACTTGTAGTCTCTCGAGGAGAAGTGGGCCCCATGTGAGATGACATGTAGGGTTGAGTCTTATGTTTGGCCAGTGACTTGAAAGGGATAAATAGGGAGGCGCTCTCCCTCATTTATACACACCTCACACTCTCAAGTTCGCATGAGAGAAAGAGAGAGTCAAAGGAGGAGAGATAGATCGCTGCTGAATACTTCTTAAAACTGCTTTCGATCATCTTGCTATTCTGAGGAAGTTTGCGGGGCTTTCTCCTTTATGGTTTCCTCAATGAAAATCTGTGTATTGTGTATCTTTTATATCGTATGCATCTTGATGTACTTGTTATTCTTTCAGATAAAGATCCTATATAATCTAATCATATCTTAAGAAAAACTAACATGGTATCAGAGCTTCTCTGAAAGAAGGCACTATGTAGGTGCAGGAACTCGAGCTTCCTAGTTGAAGGTGTTCTCTCCACAAATCATCAAGCAAAGAGGGCTAGGCTAACTCGCCTCAGTAGGGCGCATCTTTTGGTGGCGACAATTTTTGAATTGAAGAAGTTTCATTTTTGACCCTGTCACTAGTGTTGCAAGGAACTAGGGCATCAAGTATCGAAGGCTTCCCACCTCAGTCTTTAAAAAGTGACCTAGCTGAGCAACTCGCCTCAAGGAGGCACATCTTTCTGTCTAAACAGAATTCCCAAACTCTAAGTTTGGAAAATTAGGGTTTCTCTGACAAACCCTAGGTCAGCCTGCTCCAAAACCTGATCGAACACATCTAATTGGTAAGTTTTAAATCTTTGCTATTTCCATTTGAGGTTCTCATTTTGTAAAGATGACTCACCATACTCAGCTTAAGGACAAGCTTGGAGGGGTTGATAACTTTCGGGCATGGAAATACAGAATCTCTCTGATCCTTGAAGAGAATGACTTGGATCAGTTCATCACTATAGAAGTTCCAAAACCAGAGGGAGATGAGGCTAAGGTTGCTCATAAGAAGAGCATGGCTAAGGCTAAGAGAATCATTGCAAATTCTATTAAGGATCACCTCATCCCCCATGTGTCTGCATTCAAGACACTGAAGGAAGTATATGATGCTTTGAAAAAGATGTTCGAAGGGAAGAACATCAAACGGAAGATGACTTTGAGGAACTAGCTGAAGAATGTGAAGATACAGAACTCTGAGACTATACAATCTTACTTCACAAGGGTTGCTCAAATCGAAGGACAACTTGAAGCAGTTGAAGAGAATGTCAAAGAAAGAGAAATTGTAATGACTACCTTGAATGGTCTCCCTAGATCATGTGACTCATTCATTCAAGGGATTTGTGCAAGAAGGAAGTTGATCTCCTTCAGCAAACTTCGAGAAGAATGTACACAAGAAGAAGCTACACTTGTGACAAGAGAAGAAAAGATGGAAGCAACTGACGATCAAGCTCTCGCAGTTTATACCAGGAAGAACTTCAAGAAGAAGGAGAAAGAGGAGAACTTTCATCACAACAAGAAGAAAGACAAGAAACCGAAGAAGACCAAAATAGATATTTCAAATATTCGATGTTATACTTGTGATGAAAAGGGACAGTTGGAATGAGATTGTCCCATCCAGAAAAGGAGACACCATGCTCATATTGTCGAAGATGATGAACCATCAAACAAAAGATTCAAACGAGAGAAGGATGCTTCGGATGAAGAGTATGTGCTAATCTCAGCACTTACTGGCACTATCACACATGGAAGCAATGATTGGCTCATGGATAGTGGAGCTTCCAAACACATGATGAGATACAAGGAATCATTCGTCGATATGTCGGAACATGAGTCACCTCACAAGGTGAAACTTGGGGATGTTATCAATAGCCCATAAAAGGGAGTGGCGAAGCTTCATACAACCTTGACTCCGGGAAATCCTTAAAGATGAAGGATGTGCTGTATGTTCCAAGGTTGAAGAATAATCTTCTCTCCATATCTGCATTAGATGCAAAGAGAATTAAGGTTGCATTTGTCGATGGCCAAGTTCTGATGTGGCCCAGAGGAAAGACAATAGAGGATGCAATAATGATTGGAGAAGAAGACAGAGGCTTGTACAAGTTGAAGGGACAGCCTGAACAAGCATTCGTTCATAAGTCAATTGAACCAAATGAACTATGGCACAGAAGGCTTGCGCATGTGCACTACAGAGCACTACCGATGGCAAGCAAAGCAGTCTCAGGATAGCAAGAGCTCCAGGCAAAACATGAAGGCATTTGCAAAGGATGTGCAAAAGGAAAGAATGCAAAGAAGACATTTCCCAACAGTGAGAGCAAGGCTAAAGGAATATTGGAGATACTACACTCGGATGTGTGTGGACCCATGTCTTCTAGCTCATTAAGTGAGTATGTGTACTATGTTTCCTTTATAGATGATTTCTCACGTAAGACTTGGATATATTTCTTGAAAGAGAAAAGTGAAGTTTTTAGCAAGTTCAAGGAATATAAAGCTTTGGTCGAGAACCAGACAGATAGGAAGATTAAGATTCTACAGTCAAATAATGGGCGGCGAGTTCACTTCAAAAGAATTCAAGGAACTCTGCAGAGAATCTAAGATTTAGAGGGAGTTGAGCACTCCATACAATCCTCAGCAGAATGGGGTTGCGGAACAAAAGAACCGAACCATAATGGGAGCAACGAAAGCAATGTTGCTTGACCAAGATCTTCCTATGCACCTTTGGGCAGAGGTAGCAAGAACCATTGTGTATGTACAGAACCGTACTCCTCATCGAGTACTTGACAACAAGAATCCTGAAGAGGCTTTCTCAAGAGTGAAACCCAAATTCAGCCATCAGAAAATATTTGGTTGTCCGGTGTACATACATGTCCCAAAGAAGAAAAGGACCAAGCTCGATCCTTCTGGGAGGAAGGTGTATTCGTAGGATAGAGTGATACATCAAAGGCCTACTGAATATACTTCCCAGGATTCAAGAAGATCGACATCAGTAGAAATGTAACCTTTGATGAAGACTCGACATACTTTAGATCCAGGAGGACTCCTATCCAGGAAGTCGAGGAACCAGAAGAGAAAAGAGCCTGAGACATGGAAATTGGAGAAGCAATTCTAGAAGACTCTGAAGATCACGACATGACAAAACCACAAGAGCCGGTAGAGACATTCCTTGAGAAGCACTCCCACAAGAGCAAAACCAGCATGGGCACGAGAGCTCTTACGAGAAGCTGAAAGGTATGGCGCTCCAGAGGGAATACATAAATAGAGAAAGAGGGCAAAGCCCTACAATAGCTATGTGGCCATGCTGTGTGACATCATTGACAGAGAACCTTCCACCTATGAAGAGGCTACAGAAAAGAAAGAATGGAACGATGCGATGATCAAAGAATATCAATTAATCATGAAGAATGATGTATGGGAGGTTGTTCCGAGACAGGAGAACAAGTCTGTCATGACTTCAAAGTGGATCTACAAGATCAAACATGCTGCAAATGGCAGCATCGAGAAACACAAGGCAAGGTTCGCAACACGAGGCTTCTCATAGAAAGAAGGCATAGACTACGAAGAGACATTTGCACCCATGGCGAGGTACACTTCCATAAGGACCATACTTTCTTTAGCGACAATTATGAAATGGAAAGTACACTAGATGGATGTCAAGACAGCTTTCTTGAACGGAGTAGTTGAGGAGGAAGTGTACGTGGAACAGCCACTGGGATTCGAGACACATGAAAGGAAGACCCATGTGTGCAAATTGAAGAAAGCCTTGTATGGATCGAAACAAGCACCGAGGACATGGTACGGCAAGATGGATAGCTTCCTAATGAGCTTGGGCTTTACCAAGAGTAAAGCAGATTCCAACCTCTACTTCAAGGTGGAAGACAGAAGACCAGTGATACTCCTACTATATGTCGATGACTTGTTTCTAACAGGCGATGAGGAACTCATTACAGATGCAAGGAGGAGACTTGCTACAGAGTTCGAGATGAAAGACCTAGGTATGATGCACTACTTCTTAGGCATGGAGGTGTGGCAGACTGCAGATGGAATCTTCCTTGGGCAAGGGAAGTATACAGTGGATATTCTAAAGAGATTCAAAATGTTGGACTGCAAGGCTATGGCCACACCTATGGCATCTAACTTGAAGCTTCTGAGTGATGAGTCATCTGAAAAAGTCGATGCCATGATGTATCGTCAGATGATTGGCTCATTGATGTATCTGACGAATACGAGACCAGACATATGCTTTGCAGTGAATACCCTGAGCCAGTTCCTGACGAATCCGAGACAGGTTCACCTGATAGCGGTAAAGCACGTTCTGAGGTACCTAAAAGGTACAGTGGATTATGGGCTTAAATATGATGCGAATCATAAGATTAACCTACACGGTTATGTTGATTCAAACTGGGCAGGTAACGCCACTGACAAGAAGAGCACCTCAGGTTGCTGCTTCAGTTTGGGATCTGGCATGATCTTCTGGTTCAACAAGAAGCAATCATGTGTAGCATCGAGTACAATCGAGGCAGAGTATGTTGCCATTTGCTCTGGTAGTTGCGAGACAGTATGGCTACGAAAGCTACTGTCTAACTTATTTGATCTCCAGTTGGATGTGACTTGCATCTTCTGCGACAATCAGAGTTGTGTGAAGCTGTCGAAAAACCCAGTGTTCCATGACAAGTCGAGGCACATCCAGATCAAGTACCACTATATCAGGGATATGGTGCAGAGAGGAGCAGTGAAGCTCCGGTATGTGGCAACAGAGGAGCAGATAGCGGATGTGCTGACCAAGCCTCTTACGAGAGTGAAGTTCGAGTACTTTAGAGAAAGACTTGGTGTGATCCAGATCAAGATTCCTCGAAAGAGGGAGTGATGCGTTCTAGCATAGCTAGAAAGGCAGGTTGTTTGAGAGTAACATCCTAGCAAAACTCGTAGGTTGCTCAGACATAATTAGTCATGTAGGATATCCTTGGATGTAACATCCTGGCGAAGCTCGCAGGTTATCCTTGGATGTAATCAGTCCTGATATGTTACAAAGCATATTATCTCACTTGGGAAATGAGTCAGGTTGTCCGAGCGGGAAAAATCCTGGTGAAGCAGGTTGCTCGAATGTAATCAGTCCTGTGACGGGTTGTTATCCGAATGTAAAGAATGAGCCCTAGCGTGGTACGCAGGTTATTCGGATGTAATACGCCCCATGGCTTGTCTGATTGTAAAGAATGAGCCCTGGCATGGTATGCAAGTTACTCGGACGTAATATATCCCGAAGGTTGTCTGAACAAAAAAGATCCTGGATGCAGGTTGTTCAAATGTAATCCCTTGAGGTTGACCAAAAAAACGTAAAAGGTCCTGGTGTAGTAGGTTGTTGGGTTGTAATTTGTCCTTACATATATATGAGATATAAATGTTCCCATGTTGAGATGATAAGGTCATAAAGCACAATAGGTGCACCTAGGCGATTCTTTAATACAACATGGGTCGACCGTAGATGCTTTGGTTGTTTGTTGTTTTTTGTCTTGTGCAAGACAAAAGTGATGATTTGGATACGACAAGATGAGGGTAGAGGACGCGGGTTATTGCCGTGGCAATATAAAGAAGATCCTGGACAGTTTCTATGTGAAGGCTTGCTCGAGATGTGATGAAGACCTAGAAGAGGACTATGCCTACATCCAGCATGAAAAAGAGTTGGCTCTGTAGAAACTTTTGATGACAGATAGTATGGTACGATGATCAAATTATAAGAAGACGATGGCAATAGCTATGATGAAGACTATATGTCTCCGTGATGATGACGATGCAATGAAGACCTGACCAAATGTGTTGATGATTGTGTAGAGAGAGAATACCTTCCTAGTTAAGAGGGAGTGTTGATGTATTTGTAACTTCGAAAGATATTATGATGTATATTATCATTGTATGTTGTTGTACCCCCATTGGGGATGTGTGTTATCCCTTTACGGGGTGTCTAAATTGTGTCTAGACCTTGAGGTACAACCTTCCTTGTAAGTCCGAGCAATAGTCCCTAGTGTAACATCATGTAATATGTACTTGTAGTCTCTATAGGAGTAGTGGGCCCCATGTGAGATGACATGGAGGCTCGAGTCTTATGTTTGGTCAGTGACTTGAAAGGGTATAAATAGGGAGGCGCTCTCCCTCATTTATACACACCTCACACTCTCAAGTTAGCATGAGAGAGAGAGACAGTCAGAGGAGGAAGTTTGCGGGGTTTTCTCCTTTATGGTTTCCCGGTGAAAATCTTTGCGTCTTGTGTATCTTTTATATCTTATGCATCTTGTTGTACTTGTTATTCTTTCAGATAAAGATCCTAGATAGTCTAATCAGATCTTAAGAAAAACTAACACGGAGGATCTCATCCATTGATTCATAGTGAGAGTTAGGGTTTTCGCTCGGCCATTGAGTTAAAAGGAGATTGATTTAGTGGGGAGGACACACAACACAGTTGCTTTGACACACTCATTGTCAAAGAGAGAGAGTTCTTCCTCATAGCTTTTCAACCGGAGAGTGAGAGAGAAAATTTGCAAGAGAATTTTGCAGAGAGTGAGACTGAAGGACATTTTCCGGAGATCGACAAAGCAACTGAGGCAAATCGCAGAGGGGTTGTACAAGCTGACGCAGGAGGTTGTACGATCTTATGCACGGGTCGTACATCGCTAACGCAGGCAGTCATACACTCTAACGCACGGGCAGTACGCTAACGCAGAGAGGTCGTACACTAACGCAGAGGGTCGTACATTGATGCTGGGTCATACACGCTGACGCAGGGGTTGTACAATCTAGATGGGGTTTTTCAGTGAGTTTTGGTCGTACGATTTTGCCAGGTTGGGTAAAATCGATGTCTAGATTTTACTGTTCTATATCTTGCTAATAAAATATCTTCTCAGACTGTTGCACTGGTTTTCCCATCTTGGGTTTTTCCGAGGGGTTTTCATACCCAAAATATTAATGTCTCTATTGATGTGATCGTTCTATTTTTCTCAGTATTTATTTTCCGCTGCAATATTTGTGAAGAAACTCATTTGTGGTTATCAGTAACAAAAAAAAATTATATACTGGGTAACTCAAGATTGGGTTTTAAGGAAATTTACATGGTATTAGAGCAGATCTTAGAGAAAGCAGCAGTATTGGATACATCAAGGTCAGATCTATTGAAGACACAAACCTAGAGTTTCAAATCTAGGGTTTGACAGGTACACTTCATTATGGTCGTACAGTTGAGAGTTGAGGATAGACTCCAGGGGGCTTAGAACTTTCCTACATGGAAAGAGAGGATCATCAGGATCCTGGATGTTAGTGATGTAGAGGAGCACATTGACTCCAAGAAGGTTGCACCCACAGATCCGGCATAGTTGGCTAGATGGAAGAAGGTGAATTCTAGGGCCATGTTGATTATCTTGGATGGGGTGAAGGATCACATAGTTCCTCACCTTTTCGGGAAGAAGACCACATTAGAAATGTGGACGACTCTCGAAATCCTTTACCAAAGTAAGAACAAGAACAGGAAGATGGTGCTACAGAAGAGACAGTGAAGCACCAAGATGGCCAAGGGTGAAGAAGTGGTGCTTTATCTAGCAAGGCTCACATAGATCAAGGACTAATTTGGAGCAGTGGGCTCTAAGACCGAGGATGAGGAGCTAGTTTGAATAGCCCTCAATGGATTTTCTAAGCCATGGGACTCCTTTGTCAAAGGCATCGTGGCTAGGGAGAAGCTCCATGATTGGCAAAGATTGTGGGATGACTTTGTGCAAAGAGAGATCTGTATGGGTCAAAGTTCATGGATGAAGAGCCTCTAGCCCTAGCAAGCAAGAGCAAGGGTAAGGCAAAGAAAAAGAAGGGTGGTAAGAAAAACATTGACATGTCAAAGGTCAAATGTTTTATCTTCCAAAAGCCAAGACACTATGCCTCTCAGTGCCCAGACAGAAAGAAGAAGAAAAATACACAGATGGAAGGCTCTGTAGAGGTGGAAGAATTCAGTAAAAGCTTCGACGACAATTTTTGTTTGATAGCTTGCATGGCAAGCACCACAAGCAGCAGCGTCTGGTACATTGACAGCGAAGCATCTTGTCACATGACAAGACAGAAAAGGTTCTTCAGAAGCTTGCAAGAGGGTGGAGTAAATCTCCACATTGAGTTGGGAGATGATCCGTGGTATCAAGCGTAGGGAGTTGGTACTGTTTCATTTCAGAGGGAGTCTGGAAAACCCCTTAGTTTCGCTTACGTATTGTATGTTCCGGGTTTGACGAAAAAACTTATATTCATTTCCACCCTGGAGGACAAGGGTTTTCAGGTGAAGTTTCGTGATAGAAAAGTGTATATCAAGCCCAAGTGGTCAGATAGGAGTTTGGATTAGGTGATTGGAAATCGGAGCAGGAAGGTGTACAGACTAGAATTCGAGTCTGCAAAGGCTCTGGTCAGCAGTCAGGGTGAGTTGTGGCATAGGAAGATGGCACACTTACACCATGGAACACTGAGGCATTTTAGACAGGCAGTTACTGGAGTTCCTTAGGTGCAGGAGGAGAAGCATAACCACTACAAGGGTTGTGCATTGGGGAAGAACATCAAAAAGTCTTTTTCCACAGAATGAGCACAAGTCTAAGGGGACCTTGGACTTGGTGCATTCGAATGTTTGCGGACCCATGATTGTCCAATCTTTTAGTGCCTACAGTTATTGTGTCACGTTCATTGCAAACTATACCAGGAAGACCTGGATCTATTTCCTGAAGACCAAGTCAGAGGCCTTCGACCAATTTCGTGAGTTCAAGAGTCTCGTGGAAAACCAGACAGGGAGGAAGAATCGGGTATTAAGGATGGACAACGAGGGTGAGTACACCTCCAAGGAGTTCTTGGAGTTTTTGTTCATCGAAGGGGATCAAAAAGGAGCACATAGTTCCTCATACCCCGTAGCAGAATGGAGTGGCGGAGGGAGTTCTTGGAGTTTTGTTCATCGAAGGGGATCAAAAAGGAGCACATAGTTCCTCATACCCCGCAGCAGAATGGAGTGGCGGAGAGGTAGAATAGGACATTGGTAGGAGCATCTAAGGCCATTCTATTTGATCAGAGATTGCCACTATTCCTATGGGTCGAGGCATACAGGACCATAGTCTACATTCAGAACAGGTGTTCCCACACAGCTTTGGGGAGGAAGAAACCCGAGGAGGTCTTAATAGGCACTAGGCCAGATGTGAGTCATATACGGATATTTGGGAGTGTCTGTTATTGTCGCATCCATACTGACACTAAGAAGAAGCTGGACCCTTGTGGTGAGAAGGGCTACTAGTTGGTTACAACGAGACTTCTAAGGCATATAGGGAATTATTCCGACTCACAAGAGGATCATTGTGAGCAGCGATATCCAGTTTGATGAGGACAAAGCCTTATAAAGATCTATGGACTTACCAGCACAGGAGCAGCCAGCACAGGACTCGGGAGTAAAATTGGAGGAGCCACAGGTACACACACAGGGCACAGGTTCTGATAGTCAGAGGGAGTCAGATGGACAAGATCCTTTAGTCATTGACTTGGACGATGAGCCGCAGCAGGAGGAGGATATCTAGCAACCGCAACAGATAGACACTAGGCCACGGCCTAAGTGCTTCAGTGTAACACCCCGGTTTTGACCCCAATTGCATTAAATTGTAAATGACGTAAATAGCGTTATAAAATCATAGTGTGGAGCTCAAGGCCAAAGCCCCACCATGGATTTCGCGTTTTATGTTCGGCAATTCAAATTGATGTCGATGGTTCACGTGCTAGCCAGGCACAATATAATTTTGGACATCATGTAAATATGCAATTAATAAAAATACCCACAACTAGCTATGTCAATGCAACATTAAAGAGATGGGGGCATGATTTCACAAGGAATAGGGAGGGAAAATATTCAAACCCTTAAGCCAATAGAGTAAAGCCAAATGTCAATAGGAGAACCCATAAAGTTGTCATCTACCTTTTTTGTCTTATTGTAATGTCCTCGTCCGATTAGCCAACAAAACACCCGCTAACCTACTTAATCCCCATAGGTTCGAGCGAGTACTACATAAGAGGGGATTGACTGAGGACATTTGGTAATTAGAACAACTCAGGACACACATTCAGTACTAAAGTCAGCAGTAGGCTAGAAGAAGCCTTTTCTCTTTAGGCTTAAAAGTCAACATCAAATTAGAATCGCATGCATGCAAAAGTAAAAGCACAAACCCTAAAAGTGGCATGCGAAACCTAAAAACGCATAAGGATCTATTTAAGAAGAATGAGGGAGCCTAAAGAGATACCTATGTTTATTATTGATTGATTTGGATATTTGAGCAGCGACAAAGCGTGTAGCTACGGCAGTTGGGGTTGAGGATGGAGTCTTCAACTAACGAGGGTTTGGCAATGCAATATCTGCCCTAGTCTCCTTCAGCATAAACCATCCAGGTTTGTCACCGCATATATTGCATCCATCATTATTCAGTGTTCCAGTGTATGCCAAAAGATTATTTGCAGGTTCATCCATACAGCTGGGGGCATTTAGCTGGAAACCCCAAGTCATTCACCAGGACTCCAGATCACCATATTTCTTCCACATGTGGCCTACATCCTCACTGACAGGATCACTCTACTGCCTTGAGTGATTATCAGCCACTGGATTGCTCACCTAGAGCAGCTAGCAGCAGAATACAGAGGTGTGGTGGCCTGAGCACCAGTCAGGTAGATCAATTCGCTAAAATAACTGGAGAGGTCCAAACTCCTGCATGCTCCGGCCATCCTCTCCGACACGGGCACACCTAAACTCCAACCAACTTTCAGCTGAAACTGACCATCCCTTCATCAAAAACGTCATCCTTAGCTGATTCAGACTGTTGGGGGTATTACGGAGGAAAAAGAGGTTATTTCTTCATCAATTCAGTTTATCTTGCATGCATATTCTCTCTGGAGCATTTTCAGTAGGCTTATCAGTGGTATGTGTTCATTCTATCCTGCAAACCCTAACCCTAAATTCAGCTATAATATAGGGCAATTTTGCATGGCAGTTTGCATGCCCGGCTATTTCAGTAATTTTGCTTAGAATTAGAAAATATCAGTATTTGGGATATTACAGTGGTATCAGAGCATGTTCCTTGCCAGTTGTGGGCTCGAACATGAGAAGTAGATGAATACAGAAGAGGACACTTGCAGCCTATAGGAAAAGGAGTAGGTACACGGAGGACTTTGAGGATATCCAACTAGAAGATACCAACTCAGACATGGACCCTTGGCCTCTAAGAGTTGGCCTAAAGCGTAAGGAGTTGTGTTGTGGTGAAAATGGCGCAATTCCTCTTGTTCTTACCTTCGTAACAACGCGATTTGTAACTTTTATCAGGGTGCTAATCTGAGCTGTGACAGGTACCTGCTTGACTGTAAGCAATATTGTTGGGCTCCGAGTTTACAATCTCTGGAACTGTACCTGACACATTCACATTGACGAGTTTCTCTGCCCTCTATGTGGTACTAATTACCATGCTTCTACATTAGCCACATCTGCACCACTTGTCACGCCCAGCATCAACATCTGTTGTTTCTCATAGATCCTCTACTTCAATTTTTTGTGCCCTAAGGATATATTGAGCTATTCTTCCTGTCACTTACACTCATAAATAGTCCCCTAGTAGAAACATTGTCTAGAACATTTATGCAGCATCTTCAAAATATCTAGCATCAAATTGTTAATGACCCTCCCCTTTGCAACGTTATTCGAATTTTGTCCTCTGTGAGATGCACATTTTGTTCAAGTTTGCTTATTATATAGCTGCATTATTCTACAGTGGTCTGCAAACTACTTTTTATATCGATAGTAGGTGTTTCTCCCACTCCATTTTATTTCCTTCAAAATTGTCAATATGAGGGTTGTATCCAATTTACAGCCTAGTAACACCAAAATTGGTACTTTAATATCTTCTTAAGTTGCATAAAAGTGTGTTGCACTGTCACGCTGCACTAAAATAATCATGTTTGCACACATTTTGTGATCTCAACACATTCTATCATTCTGGTCCCTCTGTTTTGGGTTGTGTCTTTGTTTATGGCATCTTTGACTCAAATTCCAGTCACTGCTATGAATTCAATTATCCTCCTCACAGTCCATTTGTTTCCATCAGTCTCTGTCAGATTTCAATATGAATTCTTCCATGCAGTACTGTATGTTTTTGTCGTACTTTTAACATTGACATCTTCATCTTGCAACCTGAGACTCGTTGCCACTTTCCTTCTACAACCATCTCTGCTGGACTCAACGTCTGTAGAGGACAATATATTTGACTGGGGGATTTTAAACAACTAATTGACACAGACTCGATGCCCTCATTTCTCACAGGCATTGAGATGAACTTTCTAATAATTAAAAACCTTAACTTTAGGAATGCAAAATATATCCTTATATCCTTTTTTATATATGGTACAAGTTGGTTATGGTGATTTAACCAGCTAACCCTTAATACTACACTGCTCACATGTTACTAGCTTATGAAGTGACCATATTACATATATAATTACATTTCTGTTAAACTCTAACAACAGGATTGCCCACTGCTTCATTTTCTAGGGTTTACCCATTTGTTTTGTAATGTTGTCATTTTTACTTTTTAGGTGATGCCTTGGACGCCCCCACATTCACACTGTCACTTGATGTACTTTTAAGTACCATTGACCTAAATCAGTTATTGTGAACATAATACTTTCTTACAAACAAACATTGCCTTGAATATTCTGATTTACAATGTTTTACTGTCTTAGATATATTTCTTTTGGGAGATGCATCAAGCATTCCATTGCTGTACCTTACATGTTGATTTGTTTTTCCATCCCTCTGACCACAATTTTTATCAAATTTCAATTTTCAATTTCTAATCTCAAGATTTTACTCATAACAATTTTCAATTTGTTTTTTGTGATTAGAATTCATGACTGTGTCAGACTGACTTATTAGCAATTTAGCACAGCCTTTTCTATTTCAATGCTATTTTAAAGATTTTTGTAAAACAATAAATGTAAATTGAAGGAACCATAATATGCAATCTACTGAGGATGTCCAAGATCACAATTGCTAGTACATCCACCTAGAGAAATTGGCTGTCTGATATTTATGCAGGTATAAAGACTCCATGCAACTTAAAATCATTATAACTGGTTGCAATAGCCACCCACTAACAACTAGACCAAATGTACCTTTCATAAAATCTTAAGTGCATAAATGTGTAAGAAAAAACACAGCAGATTCAGTTAAGCTGTGGCTTTCCATCAGCTCAATAAGCTTGTGAAAGAAATCCATTGTTCAAATAAGAACTCTGGCAGAAGGCATTTTATGATAACTTATGTATGTCCGCCATACATAAGAACTCAATCACTCTGAAGAATATCACCAAGCAGAGATCTCATTGAATGTGCCACTTCAAGAATATTACCAAGCAGAGATCTCATTGAATGTGCCACTGCAAGAATATTATTGTTGCTATGGAAGTTTTGAAGTGCTTTACAGTTGCAACAATAACAGAATTGGACCCACTTCAGTATGAAATCAAAATTAATCTTCATTTGTGTAAAGCAAAATATAATTTAATTCACTTGCTTCTCTTGACATTCATCTCATCATTCAACATAAATACTACGCTTAATTCTTACACCCACTAAAACAATATTTCAAGCCTTCTTTCTAGGAAACGAAAGAGAAAGCTGGAGGGGTATCACAGAAAATAAATATTCATAACCAGAATCACAAGTGATGTCTTGACTCTTTCCTGCTCATGTGCAAATAGCATATAAGATAGTTAAATGCCTAACCACAAGCCTGTCTAAAACATGACAGATCTATTCTATCTTTACCTTTTGGGATGGCCCTCCTTTCATCATTGTAGTGCAATAGAAGGCCTGCACTGATAAGTACCAACAATGCTGTTGGCTGCAAAACCATGTGAATTTCAGGTGCCGAACTTTTCATTTGGAATTGTTAACCCAAACAATAAAAAAGATTCTAGTTTCAATTCATGACCTGGCCCTACACTATGCATAGAAAAAGGAAAGCAAATCTCGCAAGAAAGAGATATGAATACACCAGGCACAGTAAATGGAAAACAAATCTAGCAAGTGTCATGTACCAATTTCCCAGTGTAATAAATAAAATAAGAGTTCACAAAATTAAGAATAATATGTAATAAGTTAAAAGTAATTAGTTCTTCTATGATTGTATAATAACGAAAAGTTATGATGTAAAAACATAAACGATCATTACATTTCACTATAGAACACTTCAACTACTATTTATTTGAAATTTGGCCATTGTCTTGGGCAAAGAAAGGGAATGCCAGGAGATGTGCAGGCGATAAGATGGAAGCCTGGCCAAGGTTGTATTTGGGTGGTGACCTAAGTCACATGGTTCGGGTTCGGGTTCGGCAAGGATTAGGTTCGGTTCAGGTTCGAATTTTCCAATGAGGTTCGGAGGAGGTTCGACAATAGGTTCGACTATATATATATAAACTTTCTTCATATACTCCCCCTTAACTAATTTTCTACAGCCCATCGTCCATAGGATTCAAAGCACTTAGGTCAGTATTCATAATTTCGTCGTGTATACTTGTTGTTTATGACATTTCTGCTTACAGATTTGTACTTCTAAGAGTAGGTTTTTGTGGTTTAACAACGGATTTACATGCTTCCCACAGCAATAGTTTGTTCTTAGGGGTAAATCTATGTTCTTACTTGTTGTTTGGTGTGTTCTTATGTAGACTATAGGTATGATATTTCAAATTACAAAGCATTTAATTTATAGACAACATAAATAAATAGAGAGCATTTAATCTATAGACATCATAAGTAAATCAAGAGCATTTAATTTATAGACAGCATAAATAAATAGAGAGCATTTAATTCATAGACAGCATAAATAAATAGAGAGCATTTAATTTATTGGTATTGTGTGTTTTTTTTAACTTTTTATTTTTATTTGAATTTTTTTTCAGTAAAACAATTGAACCTCAAATTTTTTTTTCCTTTAGGTTCGCCTTCAGGTTCGGGTTCGCCTTCAGGTTCGGCTTTAGGTTCGGGTTCGCCTTTAGGTTCGACATTAGGTTCGCCTTCAGGTTCGGGTTTGATGAGGTTCGGGTTCGGCTTCAGGTTCGACATTAGGTTCGTCTTTCAGGTTCAGGGAACCTGAACGAATTTCAAATTTTTTTGAGGTTCGCCGAACCTCGAACCTCAAGGATTAGGTTCAGCGAATCCTGTGACTTAGGTGGTGACCATGGAGGTGACCCAATAATAAATATAGTTATTCCTTATCTGATAAGGCAAGATAGGATCTCTCATAGTGATATTTCCGAAGCCCAAGATGAGCCTTATATCAGATAAGTACTTTGTACCTACATTGTTATTTAAATGATTAGTGATGTACTAAGTCACCTGACACGAGGACACGGGACACAAACGACACAGAAATATGAGTATCTGACATGGACATGGCAACCCCCGGAATCAGGACATTTTGGTTGAATATTCGTAAATGTTCTAGTTTCAATTTTTTTGGATATATATATATATATATCCAAAAAAATTGAAACTAGAACATTTACGAATATTCAACCGAAATTAGAATCAATACACATTAGACATTGTGAATATTCAATAGAAATTAGAATCAATACACATTAGACATTGATAAGTCACATTGAAACATATAGATGATAGATCAAGAAGTCGAAACCATAATTTTCATTAAGTCATCAAAAACAAATGTATTACATAGATGTCGGAATGCCACTAGCAAATAGTAAATACAAAAATGGGTAGATCAAGATGGAAGAATCTCATATGTCAAGACTCCTTCTCCATGCCTGAATCAACAAACTCATCACTACTCTCTTCTTCATCCTCCTCCTCCTCCACATCTATGCCCATCCTAGGATTAGGATCTACATCTGTTGGTGTGGAGGATGACGCCTCCATAGGATCACCATCATCAAAAGTGATTGACTATAGCACTGGATCAATAAGATCCAAGTTGGCTAATGCCAACTCAACACTATTGTCCAAACCCATATCATCAGGAAACACATCCCACATCTTTGTCTTTCCCTTCACCCACTCCTCCCTCTTCCTATAAATAAGACGAAGGTTGGTGTGCACATACACCATCTTCTCTGCCCTGGACTGCTCAGGCTTGCTCTTCTTCAAACTGTACAAGTTCACATATGTGCTCCAATTCCTCTCACAAAAAGAAGATGAAGTAACTTGAGAGATGACCCAAGGCTAACCTCTGTAGAATAGGGCATGTTTCCCCATTAGTTTCCCACCAAACATAGGGTTTCTTAAACCCCCTATCTCTGACCACATCATAGCCTCCAAATGTCCCACTAGCTATTTTAAACTCTACAAAGCCCTCCTCCACCTCATCAAGGAAGTTTCTATCCTGATATAGCTGTCTAAATGCTATCTTCCTCCCTTGTGAAATCTCTCCATCCATGTGAGGAGGGAATCTGTGTGAGGACCAACCATTGAGCCATTCATGATTGTAGAACTTGGGGTTCAATGAGTGGGCCAAGCAACGCAAAGGTGTGCAATTTTTATTGTGCCTGGAGATAAGAATATCTTGTATGGTGGACCATAAGTTCTTTGTCAATGTCTCATGCTCAAGACACTCATTCTCGATAACAATGGTCCTCATGGACTCAATCATGGAATCCCACCCCTCATAAACATCTGCTAGGATGGGTTGGTCCGCGTCTGCAAACTGCAACAAAGAAATGACTGGCTCCATGATCTTAATGGTAAGATCTACCCTCTCCCACCAACCATCATCTAACACTATCCTTTACCTTTTTTGAAGCAATCTAATCTGTTTTTCTCCAAAAAGACCAAAACTCTGAAAGAATCATGGACCCAATAGCGGTTTCACTTCCCTCAACCTATCAAGCATGACGAATGAGAAAGCAAACCAAGTATCTGCAATCTTGAATAATGAAAGATAGGTGTATTCTTTGTAGATTGTGAGGGCATTGATGTGGTCTTATACAAAATTACGAATATGGCATGCATAATCAATCCATGTCACATCTAAAGCAATAGATTTCAGTGCTAAATTCAAAGAATGGACAATGCAAGGTGTCCAAAATACCTGTAAGAGCAATAAAACAAAGTATAAATGAGTCTACAAATAACAACTCAAATATATAAAAGGACCTT
The DNA here is from genome assembly GCA_001517045.1 of Pseudotsuga menziesii. Lineage (NCBI taxonomy): Eukaryota > Viridiplantae > Streptophyta > Pinopsida > Pinales > Pinaceae > Pseudotsuga > Pseudotsuga menziesii. Next base: position 137,863 of record LPNX010996443.1, on the reverse strand, counting down.
TCCACTTAATGAATCTTGTGCTAAATTCAAAGAATGAGCAAATTAGCAATGCAAGATGTCCAAAATTAAAATACCCGTGGATATTTAGCTTCCACAATCATGCCAACAACCTTGCAAACAGGTGCATTGCCCATGATGATTTTTACACAAGAATCAACACCTACATCTTCAATGACTTTGATGAACAACTCACCCATATATTGTGCATATTCGTATATCCCAAGAGCGTCCATCGATTTCAAGAACACTGGTCCATTTTGGGAAGACATCATGAAATTGATGAGTGGATGGTGTTGATTAGGTTGTCATTGATGCCAACAATGTCTGGTCATTGATGACAACAGTTAAGTCTTAGTGCCCCTTATGGAGCCCCTGAGGGTTAGTATTTTATTAGTGGTTATCTGTGTCAGAGGAGACCTTTTGACTGTGTCCAAGCCCAAGTCTGAAGCCCTTGGAGCCCTTGGGACAATAGCAAAAGCCCTAAACTTCCTGGAAAATGGTCAAGTAAATTAAAACAAATTAAAATCTATTTTTATTAAAGACTATTGCTTTAAAACAAGGAATGTAAATTATGACAAATTAAAACATGATAAAATATTTGAATAGAATTCTTTTTTAAATAACTTTTTATTTAACTCAGTAAAATAAGGAAAAAGTTCTTTCAACATATAATATAACCAAGACACATTTATTAAAATAAGGAAAGATGTTTTTACAAAAAAAATAAAAATAAAAGGGAAAAACATTCTTTTTCATAAAATAAGGATTTTTTTTTTTTATTTAAAAAAAAAAATATAATAAATAAATAAGATGTCAAAAATATACAAGGAAACGTTCACTTATCTTCTCATATAAATATAACTATAATTTTCCTTGGTTAATGAAGTGGCTCTCGACCTATATTTGCAACAGTCGCATGCATATTTTTTGGGCCGTGGTGAAATAGAGTTCGCCTGAAGTTTTTATTTTCGGGAGACTGTGGAAGTATTTACAGCAGTAGGGAATACGTTGTGCACTGAAGTTTTTATTTTCGGGAGACTGTGGAAGTATTTACAGCAGTAGGGAATACGTTGTGCACAGCAGAATTGATATAAGATGGAAGCTGGGTTTAATATAGCTCTCTGCTAGTGAAATCGATCAAACATGTTCTGCGCTGTCCAATTTTATAGCCGCTGCAATTTGAAATGTGAAGACATCTGCGGTTTGGTATCCTGGCGAACTGTCCATGAAATTAATGTCACTCTGCCATAAGTTTGCAGCACAAGCAAGCATGTTCAGGAACTAGTTCGAACCCAAGACCTGTGGTGTATTTGTTATAAATTACTGACTGTCATTCCGTGAAGTAAACGTTTATGTGCCAGAAGATGCAATCTGTACTTGTTGTATTGTGTGCATTCGATCGCTTTGCTGCCCTAACCACCATTTTTCATTATATATTTGCTTCATTTTCTTGCGATTGAGATTTAAAGTCGTGATTATATTGGTTTTGAATATACCGGAGAAAGCTATTATGGTCGCTGGTTGGGTAAATCTAAATTCTCTGTAATCGCGGAAGGTTGAGTTCGAGGCTGTGTGGAAGATATGTCGGCAAAGGTGCTTCTATCGTATAGTGGCCTCCTATGTAGCCTATGACGTGATTAGTCACAGGATGATTTTTGGAGTGGACGATTTGAAGAGTTACAGGCTGCTGTAGGGTGACTGTGGCGCACTATTATGGACAATACATCTCCTGTATATATATACATACATTTCAGTTATGAGCACTTGAGGAAGGCGTTTCAGCCTGTAGCATTGACATTAAAAAGGACTGTACCTTGCTGAGGGCGTTTTCTCCATCGTGTATCAGTTGCCAATTATACAAGGTATGTTTGATATTGTGTATTTGTGATACTATATGCCTGATATGAATGATGATGACTGCCCGAGTAAGATGACTGGAATACACAGTCATGACAAAANATACAAGGTATGTTTGATATTGTGTATTTGTGATACTATATGCCTGATATGAATGATGATGACTGCCCGAGTAAGATGACTGGAATACACAGTCATGACAGAAATAGATGTACTGTGATGTAGAGATGACTGCTTTCCTGAAGTGTCTTGACAGTCCAAGTTTGTAGAAATGTCTCTCTGCTGTTGGTAGTTTGTATGAAAGATCATCTTCAGTACTGTACATCAGTCCTGAATTGTTGGTGATAGGGTCTTCCTCTCAGCAAATACACATATCAAGTTTCATCAGTATAAACAGTGTTGCTTGGGATCCTCTGCATTAACAAGTGGTATGTTTTAGTGTGCAAACGGTATGTACACAGTGAAGTATTGACATGATGTACCTGTGATTGACAAAGTATGAAGTTTGTGCAAGTTTCATGAGATCAAGTCATCCTTAGTCCAAATTTGCAGCAGTCCAAATTTGAAGGAGGCAACAGTTATTGTTTGGGATTGACTATGAAGCCGAAAGCCTAGAATCGTTTGTGATGAAGTCTGTGTTAATGCTGAACTGTGGTGAACTTGACAAGTGTTAAAATGCCCACAGTGACATGATTCGATAGTGTTGAATATACAATGATATGGAATGATATGTTTCCTGAGATATGCTTGATGATGCTCACACATTCTCAGTAATAAGTCCAATACAATCCAAGGTATGTTGGTATGATGATATGTATGCTGTAAAGTGATGATACACTCTTACATTCTATGATGACAATGATATGATGCTACATGGTTTGATGCTTGCTTCGGTATGATGACACCTTCTATGCACTACGATGTGTACATATTACATGATGATGATGAGTGCACATACTTGATGAACTTGATATGATGATGCATGCTCTCCTTGACACGTGTTATGATATGCTGCGGTGATGCTCTACTATACTTTATCATATACCTATATGCCATGGTATTCTTCTATGCACTATGATGATGCATGCCTTGTGTTTAACATAAGCAGAGCAGAGTTACTTGTTCAATAAGGATGTATGATGAAAACACAATGTGTGATGATATGGAATTATGTAGTACAATGATGAATAGTGGTAATTAGGAGTGAGTACATTGGTTCAGTTGTGCAGCATTAGCACAGGCTACTACATGTGCATTTGGTCTGACTCATATTGGCTGAGTAGTATGAGCAGTTGGTTTGACCCAGGTGGTCTGGTACACAGTTGGTTGAATTCAGATTGATTGATTCAGATGATGTGAACAACAACTTGATTGGTACAGCTAGATTGCGCATGTTGATTAGTAGTGTGGAGCAGTTGTGGTGCAGTGGTCAGTGGACAGTGGATGGTCAATGGACAGTTGATGGTCAGTGGACAGTTGATGAGCAGTGGACAGTTGATGAGCAGTGGTCAGTTAATGACCAGTGAAAGTGGTTGTGCAGTGTGGTTTAGATTGTGCAGTGTGGTACAGGTGTTGGATAGCAGGTCCGCAGGATCAGTGCAGTTTATGGTTCAGTAGTTCAGTTTCTATCTTCTTATCAGGGTGGCAGGACGGGGCAAGAAAAGGAGGTCGTAGCCTCCTTCCGGTGGAAGCCGAAAAACTAGGGAGTG